>CM022770.1:20695676-20818176 GCA_012411365.1 Ameiurus melas | reverse complement strand
TATTATTATTACTTAAATAAAGAATATGTTTGAATTACATCTTGTAGAGTCCTTGAAAACAAAAAACAATTGTGCTTGAAAAGTTTTTGAATGTCCTGGAATTTCAATATGAAGCACCCCTTCCCAGCGTGTCCCCGCCTTGTGCCCCAAGCCCCTGGGATAGACTCCAGGCTCCATGAGACACGGTGTTAGGATAAGGCGCTACAGAAAATGGATGGACGTGTCAAAATATTTTATTCAAACAGTAAAGAGAAATCTCCTCAGTGATTAACCGATTCACGTTATAGTTTACTTTATCATTGATACTGCTTTTAGATAACTAAAAACTTTTAGCACTCTTTAGTTTAGTTTAAACATTATTATCTATTCTATTTACAATGTAAGATTGTATTTGATGCTGACATAAAATAAATTCATACATAATTAGGTAACCGTCCATGTACATAAGAAACATGAATTATAGAATTATATTCATGTCATCACTAACCTCAAAAATGAGCTCAAGTTGACTGATATTTAGCCTGTTGTTTCACATTTGCAGACATGACGAAGACCGGCAAACCAGACGTGTACTGGTATGACATCCTTTGCCAAGTATGCCCAAGGGAAGTACCACTTCACAACAGGCAAGAAGCCAGGAGCAAAGAAGTGGAAGGCTGCGTTGCACAGTATTGATAACTGTCCATCACACAAGCAGACCCGTATTTACGACATGTTTGGGAAAAGAATCCCTTGCAAATACGGTTATCACAAGGTATGTAATGATAAACATGATCATTTTACCTGTGCTGGTGACCATTGCCATATAAAGGTAATATTACTATATTTCTTCCAGTATGTACATTTTCATAACAGAAGCATGTTCATTATTTATGTTTGTATTGTGTCAATAAAAAGAGAGTAATGTTGTTTGAAACCGCTGGAAATATTTTCAGACCTAGGGAGAAACTAACACTTTTTCAGTCTGCTCAACAGACGGGAATCAGCCTGAGCAGCCAGCCCCACAGACCAGTACAGTCGTGCAGCCAGCCCCACAGACCAGTACAGTCGTGCAGCCAGTCCCACAGACCAGTACAGTCGTGCAGCCAGTCCCACAGACCAGTACAGTCGTGCAGCCAGTCCCACAGACCAGTACAGTCGTGCAGCCAGTCCCACAGACCAGTACAGTCGTGCAGCCAGTCCCACAGACCAGTACAGTCGTGCAGCCAGTCCCACAGACCAGTACAGTCGTGCAGCCAGTCCCACAGACCAGTACGGTCGTACGCCAGCCCCACAGACCAGTACAGTCGTGCAGCCAGTTCCACACACCAGTACAGGAAAGACAGGAAAGCAGCCATTGCCACACACCAGTACAGGAAAGACAGGAAAGCAGCCAGTGCCACACACCAGTACAGGAAAGCCGCCAGTGCCACAGTTCAGTATAGGAAAGCAGTCGGCTTCACAGACCAGTACTCGGGCTAATGAATCGAATGTAATCAGAGTTCGGTCTATGTGGCAAAGAAGTCAACGTGGAGGATTATACTGAACACCTGTCGGACTACCATACCCAAAAGTATTGTGACCGTTGTGGCGCAAACGTCTGGGGTGACTTGCGACTGCTTCAGCATATTGAAAAACACCATCATTTGAGTAGTTTTGCAGACGGCAGAAAAACTGTGGATCCAACTACAGCTCCTCCCACATCATCATTTGTGATTCATCCTGTAGCTGCACAAGCACATCCATCAGTTGCTGCTGACACAAACAAACCCATTTACACCCAAGGAGCTCCAAAAAGTTTACCCCACACACCATCCACAACACCCTTTACCCTGAGGCCTCCTGAAATAAATTGGGCGAGTTTTCTCCCCAAGCAATTCAGTAGAGTCATTAAACCAGCAGACCAGAAATGGATTTCACAGTGTCTTTATGACAGCAATGGACAGTTGAAACAACAATTTTCACATAACTGGTTTCATCCACCAACACCTTGCAAGCCCACAACTTCCCTCCTGATCCAGATAGCTACTTTAGACAGCGCATGTTTTTGTGGGCACCAATGCGCATGTGGGGCATTCCGTTGAAATGCACGAGTGCGATAGGAAGATCACGCCACTCGGGAATCTACACAAAAGTGAGGGAAGTCATTGATATTGACTCCAGATACTACCTAATTGGAGCAGACTACCCTCGCTGCAGTAAGTGCATGGTTCCTGTCTGCCCTTGGAGTATGGAGATTCTCAGGCAACTAGATCCTTCCCATAGAAACAAATTCCCGGCTGTTCTCACCACTCAGCTTGCTCTGGACAGGAAATGTGTAACTTTGCTGAAGCCACGAACTGTAGGAAACAGCTCAAGTTACTTGCAGCAAGCGATTCATGAGCTTCACAGTGAGGAGTGGGCAAGACGGAGCATAAACTACCTGTCAGATTGTGAGCTTCAAAAAGAGAAGTGCCTTGACCAAGTCACAGACAATTTATCAGCGTCCACCACCGTTTTGCCCCCTACCCCGGGCACAGTGGTTTGAGACAGTACATGCCAACGAGATCCTGGGTCATCTTGACGAGTTTGAAAGGTGTCATTACGTCAACATACGGTAGAATCCTGAAGCTTGATTCTACAAAGAAGGTAAGTGTGTGGTGTGTGTGTAGGCAAATATATGTTAACTTCAATTGATTTTCAATAATTGTTATATTAATATGTATGTTTACATATTTATATAGATCACCAAAAAACTTGCTGGTGGCGCGCGGGGACACGGGTTCCGTGGATGACCAATATTGGTAACGAGTTTGGGCAAGTCCTGAACTGTGTTTTAACAACTGGTGAGGGAGCGGGTCTAGATGACTTATGTCAAGGTATCGCAGGCGCTACAGGGATGCTGATGAGCCAGAGCCAGATGTCATTTATGTTGACAGGGATTGCTGCAGTGAGACAGGTGTGTGACCTTCAATCTTCTCCTACCAGGAATTTTCACTTTTTTTTTTCACCCCAAAATGAATGATGTTGCAAAAGACATTCTCAAAATTTGTGGTGATATTTGTTTCATTACCACCAATGATCATTATGTAATTGGTGTTAGCACTTGCACAGATCAATATTATTAATGTCAGGTCTGAGCTGATCATAACTAAAACCACGTATTCACTATAGAAGTTTCCATGACTTTATAGGATTTTGTTAATTACCATGACTTTGTCAATCCTGGAAATCACATATTTAAACCTTCCCTGATACTTCCAGTTTTCCATGAATGTGGGAACCCTGAACCTGGGCTGTCATAGCCTTGAAAAATAAGAAAATGCATAAATGCTTTCCTTGTCTTTCACTGGTACAGGTGTAACACCAGTTCTTACCTGGTTTCGACCATGGAAAGTCAAAGTGAGACTTGATGTTTTCCACTTTATGAGGAGATTCACTACTGGTCTTACAACAGAGCACCATCCACTGTATGGTACTTTTTGCTCCAAGTTGTCCAGCTGTATTTTTGAATGGGACAAGGATGACATCCGACATCTTAAAGAGGCAAAGAAATCAGAGCTTTTAAAACAACATGGAGGTCATATTCCAACAGAAGCCCAAATTATGTCCAGCATCAGCTCCAGTGAGCTGGCCAAGCACTGCAGGAGGAGGACTCGTGGGGGTAAAGAAACCCACACAATGATACAAGAACTGTTGGACTGCATGTGGGAACTGACTGACACCACGGGTCTACGCCCGAAATCCAGCTAGCATGACACGCGTGTGGGAGGTTACAACAAAAGCACTTGCCATGCATCCAAGATCCACCCGGTGTTCAGCTTTACACCAAAATGGGCTTTGGGTTACAGAAGGGAGACAAGGTCCTGGATGTTCTGAGGTGTGGCAGAGGGTCCTCTTCTGGAAAGCTTTCACCGCCACCAGTGCAATTTTATTCCAGGTAAGTTGAAATTGTATGAAAATATCATGTGCATGTATAGGTATATGTTTGGCATTAATCATTTATTGTATTTTCATGGTTGCTATTGAATTCTTAATCACAAGAAATTAATTATCTTATGTATTTGTCTGTGGAGGAAAATATATATATATATTAACTAAGCAGGGGAAATAATTTACTAAATGCAATTAGTATTTAAATAATGTGAAACATCTTGTCTTTTCAGGGTGGAGATGTAATGCTCTGCACACTCAGATGTACATGCTTGAGGGGGCATCTAGATGGAACATCAACCGAGCTTATCAAGCTGTGGATAGGAGTGGTACATCACAAACTAAAATCTATGATGTGCGTTTGATGTCTCACTTGAACGTCCTCAGCAACAGAGTCCTCGAATGTGCACTCCTGCCAGAATTCATACCCCCTGGGAAACCCACCGTTAACACTCAACACAAAATTTGTGCTGTTTAGAAGCTGGACTACAATGCATACTGGCAATATGACCGACTGCAACAAGTGATACCATAACAGTGATATATGATGTGTCCGAATGTTACGTTGAATGCATTTCGTTTAGGTTGCGTTCTTCTGTCTGTGTGATTTTATTTTCTTAATTGATTACATTTTTTTGTGAGTGATTAAACTAATGTCAAATAACTGAGTATTCATTAACAGCACTACATTCAATAAATATGCCAGGCTTGTTACTTCACTCTGATCTATTCCTCTCAATTCAGAATGTTTTATGGTTCTTTATGGCAGGTGAGCGTATAGCTGTGGAGTACTTGCTGGCACAGTCTGACAGGGGAGACCTGCTGGTTCCGCTGCAGCACGGTGAAATGGGTATCGCTCTGCCAGAGATGCAGGTTGAAAGCCAGGAGGATGAGACACATCCAGATGTCACAATATGTGATCCGGCTGATCTCAGTTTCAAAACTTCACACCCCCCCAGCTGTCTTAACACGCATGTTGATTCATTCAACTCATCATCTCAGGTAATGTGACACTTTTTTGATTTTCAGTCAGTAAAATTACCTATGAAAAATTACTTTACAGGTGCTATGAATGAGTTGTTGTGTGATTAATCTACAAGTAATCATTTTTTATAACCCGAGTTCTCTCTCTCACATGTTTACAACTAAATAATCTAGGAAACCAGTGTTGCAAGTGATGGCTCTCACTTTCCTGACAGTGACATTGAGGACATTAGCTCTGGTGTTCCTCGCCCATCAGCGCCGGTAAAGTGGCTAACACTTGATCATTTGTGAATTGTGAAGAATAGTTTATCACAGAACTGTTACTGAAATAACTTTTATAATTTAGGATTTGGTTTTTTGTGTGTCCATCTACTTTTTCAGGATGGTCGGTATGATTCAAGGGGTGTTCCTGGATGGGAGGCAGTGGATAACTTGGCAGAGTACCTTGTTGGTCTCAACCGCACTATAACTGCTTTGTCAACCACTGAGATATCTCAGATTGTGAGGTTGTATTCTTGTCTGCATGCCATTGACCAGTCTCCAACTAAATATTCGCTTAAATGTAAGAAGAAGACCTTGCCAGGACCTTGGAGAGCTTCTCCGAGAGAAGTGGCTCGGGAATTGGTCAGCAAGCAGCTGAGAGGTGAATTAAACTTTAGTGGATGCACACATTTTGTAATTTACAAATATAATTAGTATGATCCATTTTATCTCATTAAACAACAGTTAATTCAATTTGGTTGGCTGGGAGGCATTTTAAGAATGCTGATATTTAGCTGGTAACAGCACTGGGACTTTCATTGTATCAATGTTCACTTTGTGCGTATTTGTGGCTTTCATAACTGGCAATATTGTGTCTAAAATATATGTTACTCAATATTAACTTCTTGTTTATAGAACTTTTGTATAAAAGCAATGTCACATGAGCATGGGTGTTGTTCTGAATATCAGAATGGTTGTGATTACCTGTGGCCCTTGGCCTGTGGCTGAATCACAGCTGTATGATATTCTGGAACAGCAGCAGAATATTGATTACTTTCTTCTATCTTTTTATTCACAGACTGTTCATGACTCATGGCCAGGCTGCCCAGAGACCTGATGTAAACAGGGTTTCGGATGTGTTGCCATCAGGCTTCTGAAAGAATATCGGGAAGCCAGAAAAGGGCCAAAAGATAACAAGGGGAAAACCTTTCCCATTCCCCAGGCAATTGTCATGACATACAGTCACATCAAACAGCTTCTTGAAGACTGCAGAGAGTTACTGGACCAGACCAACTTAGTGCTAGTAACAATAAACAACACCACAGTCTCTTCTTGGTGAGATGTGTTTTGGCTTCCTTGATTCATTTCAATTGTAAAACATTTGTGATATATTTGTATGAACAATATACAGAAATAAAAATTAACTGCAAGTTCATTCTATTGAGAACATCTTATGCAATTCAGTTCAATTACTAAAACTGTCTAATCCGCCTCCCCCCCACCCACAGGCTGCTTGACCGAAAAAAGAGAACTGACCGGGACTCCTTGCTGCAAGGAGTGCAGCTTCCTCAGCAGGTAAATTCGGCAAAGGATTCCCTGCCAAATGCTAGGAGTCTCCCATCTTCACCTGTGGAGCATGGACATGCAGTCATGGAGTTCAAGGAGCCTGAAAACCATGAGGGTGAGGCAATGATTCGCCGACGTCACTGTGGCAGAACTGGGACTGCAGTGTCTTCCACCATGCACACACACACTGGGGTAGGACATCTTTACTGGCCTGGGACACAGAATTGTCCTGAGTGGGATTCCGGCAGGGTCAGTTCTTCTGGCTGGTCACCCTATCCACAGGGACAACCACCAAATCAGCAGCCACTCTCTCAGGCATGGCGCCCCTATCCACCGGGACAACCACCAAATCCAGCGCCACTCTCTCAGGCATGGCCGCCCTATCCACCGGGACAACCACCAAATCCAGCGCCACTCTCTCAGGCATGGCCGCCCTATCCACAGGGACAACCGTCAGCTCCTATCTTGGCAGCACCCTCTCGGAATCGTCACCGTGAGTGGAGACTGCGAAAGACAGTACTTGAGGATCAGGAGCGTGTGGCTAAAGGGGAACCGCCTAAAAAGCGGCACTACAACGAAGGCTACCACTATCAGTGTAAAGACTGTGGTCAAGCAAAAAACAAACTTTCTGGCCATACCCAGTTGAGAGGGAAATGGTACTGTCCCGAATCTGGGCAAACCATCACAGAGTGGAAAGCCACCCTTTAAAACTGACTTTGTGTGCCACTTTGTTCAATAACTAATTTTTTTATATGTTACTAATGTTTATACGTTACTGATGTTTATATGTTACTGATGTTTATACATTACTGATGTTTATACGTTACTGATGTTTATACATTACTGATGTTTATATGTTACTGATGTTTATACATTACTGATGTTTATACGTTACTGATGTTTATACGTTACTGATGTTTATACGTTACTGATGTTTGTATGTTAAATCTGAGCTTATGTAATAAAGAGGATTTGGGAAAACAAGTGTGTCTTTCATGTTGATCAAGTATTATTGGTATATCTGTTAGGGATGAGGTTTTTAACTGTTATTAACTGTCATTTTTGAGAACACTAGGATGGATAGATAACATTTTCACTCCTCCCCTCTTTCCCTCCCTCTTTCCCCCCTTTTCCCCCCTTTTCCCCCATGCCTAGCAGTCCCTTTTGCCCTGTTTTTGGCCGAGTGGTTAAGGCGATGGACTAGAAATCCATTGGGGTTTCCCCGCGCAGGTTCAAATCCTGCCGACTACGTCTGGCTTTATTGTTCGACAGACTGAAGAAAAGTCTGATCTGAACTTGTTTGATTTACAAATTCTACTATTAGATTCAATACCTTTAGCTGAAAGTGGGGGAGTGTAAATATTCTGGACAGCAACATGGATTGAAAAAATCTTATCTTTTCCAAACAATCAATATTTAGAAATATTAGAAATTTGGATTCAAAATCTGAATTTGAATGCTCTAATTTTGACCTACAAGTTGGTACATTTCACATCACTCAAAACTGAATTTCGGTGTTTTCATGAATTCAACTTTATGGCTATTTCTGGACATTTGGTGGCCCTAAGAGACAACTTATTCTGGGGACACATACCCACACCAATCACTGTTTAATAGAATTTAAAACTTCATTATTTGGTTTTAAAATTAAAAATAAAAAACTGAACAAGATCTATATACATTGACTTAAATCTCAAAACATGTAAAGTATATCAATAAACAATAACTGCAATCAATAACTGAATAATAAACTGACTACTCTAATTAATTAACCTTACATTCTTAACAGTGTTTTGCTCCATTTCTCCTCTTTTGCTTTTATCTTCTAGTGTTTTTAGACACCGGGTAGATATTTATACTGCTTATAGCCTGCAGCAGCTCTGGAAGTGTGCATTTAAACAATTTCTAAATTGCATTTGGAATTTCAGTTCAATTTGGTCAAATATAAATGTCTTAGAATTACTTTCAAAATGCTGCTCTCTCCTACACACACACACACACACACACACACCGTTCATATGTTTTTCTGCAACTATTTGTCATATTTGATGCAATTTTTTATTATGTATCTTGTCAAATAATTTTATTTTATATTATTTTACTTTTACTAACAGTTACGCTTTAAAAAAAATAATAATATGTTTTCGGGAAATGTTTAAAAGTTCCAGTATTCTGAGACTCCATCAATTGGTTAACCTTGATACCATGTCAGGTTTGCAGTGAAACCTGACAATCATATCTGATGAACCACAGGATGTGCACTGCCAGACCTCATTTTCCACACCAGCGGTGAGGACAGTGCTTTACAGGAAGATATTTCTCATGAACCGAAAGGGAAAAAATCAACCACACCATAGGTGTAAAAGTCTCTATAAAATATTTATTTAATGCTTTTGTAACAACCTTTAGAAGCTTTGGAAGCTTGTTATCCACTTTTTTATTACACTGTTATGGCAATCATTGTTAACTGCCATTAAAGGGACACTGTAATGTTACATTTGTTTTTGAATAATTAAATCATAGTACTTTTTATAAAATGAAAAATACAGCTTCAATACATAATTTTTTTAAAATACCAAATAAATATTTAACCATTTGAAGACTGTAAGAAAATCAAAAGACAGTTTGTGCAAAAAAAAAATATTTCATAATTCAAATTCAAGACTTAATCAATATACATTTGAGTATACCTCTGGCCAATTTATCAGGTATCTTCAGTTTTAAATCCTTCAAAAAAAACAGGTACATGTACATGTAGGTGCCTTAAATGATCTACAAATCTACAAAAACCTGTAGAGATAACTGCAATTTGCTGTTAACTCACTAACATCACATTTACATTTACATTTATTCACTTGGCAGACGCTTTTATCCAAAGCGACTTACAAATAAGCAAAGCGACATTTCTTTATATACTACTGATTAATGGAGGTGGTGTGGGAGCCCCCCTAGTGCCAGGTATATCAAAAAAATAAAAATAAAAAAACAGCCGTGTGCAATCTGTTCCCTCAGTTTAGCAATCTGATTACTAAACTGATTACAGATTACTAAACCGAGGGAACAGATTTCACACGGCTGGGGTTTTTTTTTGTTGTTGTTGTTGTTTTGGTTTTTTCAACCTGGTACATTAGGGGGGCTCCATAGGTGTGCACTTTGTTTTTTTTTTGTTGTTGTTTTTTCATTGATTCATTTATTCATTTTCATATGACTCATTTACACGTGATTCATTTTCATGTGATTCATATTCATTTGACACCCCCCACCCCCCACTACTCAATAGCTGTCGCTGGTTATATAAAAATTGCAAAACCCAAAAACAGGCATCATTTAAATAAAGTAAACCATAGGAATATAAATAGCTAATTGGAGCCGAAGAGGGACACACACCCAAAGTCTCCATAAAACAAGGGAGACAGCAGTGTTTCACCCCTAGGGTTGGGCATAGAGTAAGCTAAACAAAATTACCTAAAAAAAAAAATCCCAGTAAGTGAAAAGTCCCCTACTGACTTCAAATCTAATAGTCTGCGCACTTCTAAAGACTTATACCTAATAATATTACAGTGTAGCATATTAAAAAATAATAAAATAAATACAATAAAAAAAGAAAATAACTAAAATAAAATAAAATAAACTCTAACCCAGTCAGAGCGCCCAAACAGAGAAGCACATTAATACAGACGTAGATTTAAAAGGAGTGAGTCCACAAATTCTATACGAAGTATTGCACCGACAATATCTTCAATAAGAATTCGAATTCTGTAGAGCTGGAAGGCCGAGTGCAAAAAAAGAATAAAGAATAAAAGAAAGAAAGAAAGAAAGAAAGAAAGAAAGAAAGAACTGTGTAGGTGAAGCAGTTCACCCCGGTATTAAGAGTTTAACATAGTCCCCTGCTTCCTCCGCTGAAATAAAAGTCCTTCTGGACACCGTTCTATTTAATGCGACGCCGAGCTGGATGAAGTATTCCATAGCGAGCTCCCTCAATACCACGAAGTTAACGCCGAACCTCGTTAAACAGGTGTCAGGGCCCCCTGGAACTCCGACTATCTTAACGTTATTGCGCCGTGACCTCGACTCCAGATCCTTATTTATTCTCTAATGGAGTCACGGTCGCAGTGAGAGACTATCGATAGTAGTCTTCATATGAGCTATATCACCGGTGCAACCGGAGAGCGCGTGCCCCATTTCCCCAACAGTACCTTTCAGTATCGGTATCGACTTTATCACTAACCTGCTGTGTTTTCATGGCCTGCAGGACAAGCTGAATAGTAGACAGCGCTTCCCTGAGAGTCTTCTGAAGAATCCCCTGGTGCTTCTGGAACTCCTTTTTAAAAACATCGGCGATGTCCTTCCTCTGTAAAGCCAGTAACTCAAGCCTGAGTGCGGCGAGGTCAGGGTCACCGCTCGGGGATGCGGCTGCGGGTTCACGTGGAGAAGGAGACGCGCTCGCGGCGCGCTCTCTAGGCCTCAGTTTTGTCCGAATGCTACCGGTTTTCAAGTTCTTCCCAGACATTTTAACGAACCACCGAGTTAAAAATTCAAATAAGGAAACGAAGTAGAATAAGTCAAATATATTATATGACCAAAAAAAGTGCAAATTAATGACAATTTTAATCGAAATCAGCAGGAGACTCAAACTTCACGTCTTACTCCATCGAACGCCGAATTCGAACCGTGGTGTGTTCTTTGGCATAATTTTCGATCAGATAGTGTAAGAACAGAACAGAATAGATAATATTAGATAAGAATAGTGTTGTCCACTATATATATATATATATATATATATATATATATATATATATATATATATATATATATATATATATATATATATATATATATATATGTGTGTGTGTGTGTGTGTGTGTGTGTATACATATATATATATATATATATATATATATATATATATATATATATATATATTAATTATAATTTACATACTGTAAGTACTCAAGACACCAGGGTGTTTAAACCCCCAGTAGTACAGAAGTGTGCAAGATGTGTGCGTCATACACTGCAAAATTATGTCCTAATGCATGGTTTGCATATTTCTTTGCATAGTTCTTTGCTAATTTTCTCTGCTTTGACACACCTGTTCCAGCTCAGTCCGGTTGAGTCAGCAGTTTCAGAGCAAGGCCACATACATGGTATTAGCTGTTGAAGTAACATTTTTACAAAAATGATTAGATATAGATTCAGAGACAAGTAATAGTGAGGCAGTACATATGTGGTAGGATTTAAGTTTAACATCAGGATGAATCACAAATTTGACCGATCTGTCTTCTAGCTAACATTGGGTTAACTGCTATATTGTGTAGGCCTGTGGCCAAGATTGCTAGAAACCTCACAGCACCAGACTGTACTTTCCCGATTAAATTAAATGCAATTTATATATATTTGAATAAAATGTATAAAGACTGTAAATGTTTCTGTCATTCTCAAATACAGTGCAGAGAAAGTGACAATGGTTTAGCGGGAGGAAATTTAGCTCACATAGCCCTGGGTTACACCTGAAAAGAAGAGCTAAATATTTTTACCATCACAGTAAGCAATGATAATGGTTATTAATATATTAGAGGGGGAAAAAAGATAATGGTATAGATAAAGTGTTTTTGTATTATGACATGCTAAAATCTTCTACTCACTGTCTTAAGCATTTAGATCAAGTGTAAGTTTAAGCTTTTAACTAATAAAATGAGGTTTCTCAATTTTTTCTATTCAAATTTATATTTATAATCATTAATCTGGCAGACCTTTTTTTTTAATTTATTTTTTTATATCAAACCGCAGAACCCAGTTCTGTTAGAGGAGCCAATACACGTGCTGCACAGAGCAATGACATTTTGTTTTAGGTGAATAACTGATAAAAAAAGCTGTGTTTCAACAAAGATGTAAATGTTTTAAGGCCTTATGTAAATTCTGCTTAATTAATAGGAAAAACTAATTAAACTCTTCCATGAATGATTCATATGCATTGCTAGAATCAACTGTAAGACATATACAGTACATTATGTGTTACAAGTGCCCTATTAGAGTGATTAGTTCACTCATCTTTAGTAAGTTTTATTCTGGTCAGGGCTGAGATGGATCCGGGGCTTATTCCTGGAACACTAGGTTTGTGGCAGGACTACCCTCTGGGAACTGTACTAAGGAACTTGGTGCTATTAAGCGAGCAGATTCAAGCCGTGCAGAGAAAAAGTGCCATTAGAGGCCCATTTAGGCTGACATGACATCATCCCATGCATGCTCTGTTAACATTTTCAGTGGAGGAGGAAAGGCAGACAGTAAAGTTTGACAGGGTTGCCTAATTTTGATAGCTTAAAATACTCTTTTGTCGGCAAGATCTTGTTTTATAGCAAATAATTGAAATGAGATCTAATGCAAAGAAAGACAACGTGTAAGTGTAGACATTGTGTCTGTGATGTACAGAATGTCTACTGTAAGATATATTGTAAAGATTGGAAGAGAGAAAGAGGGGTTATGCAGTGGATGCTTTTATCAGAAATGCGTGCGCACCACGGTGACCTTTAGTTCGCCAGGCAATGGCTAAGAAAAAAGAACAGAAAAAAGTCTACCTTTTCCAATGTTTTATTTTAACTGGGGGTGGGGTGTTAGTTTCAGGTCATTTGTGTGGTTTTTGAGATGTAGTTAGCCTGGAATTTTTATATTAAACCCTGGTTAATGATATTAGCTGCACTATTTTATCACTCAAAATTTAAGATATACACAATAAAGAACACCAAAATAGGCAAAGACAATCGCTTTTTTTTTTTTTTTTCTTGAATACAATCTTTGGATTACATGGTTCAATTCTAAGTGGTTTGGTCCTTCATACGTTTACATTTATTTACTGTTGTTTAATTAGATGTAATAATTGTTTAACTTGTTATAAAGATGCCTGTAGTTAGGGCAATTGTTTAAAAAAAAAGAAACATTTGCATATATTAAAAAAAAAATCTTATGGCCACTATAGACTTCATAATATATTCCACAGATGCTGGAATATTTATGACTTCTTTTTCCAGAGACTTCCCTCAGGTGCTCATAGTGCACAGGATAAACTGAAACAAAAAAAAAAAGAGAGAAACATACTGAAAAAAATCAAGTGAACGGCACATTTTATTTATTTATTTTTTTAAAAGAAGTCATTTTAGATTTTATGTTATCTCTTGTACAATACTGCCATACTCACGTCGTCATATTGAAATGAAGCGGTTCCGCTTTGCGCCTGGTCCCTCCTGCGGAAAATATCTGAACGCAATATAATGAAATATTATGTCAATGAAACACAGCAAATCTGTTACTTATAAAAGTGTCAATTGGGCAGAATTTCTCAGAAAAATAATGTAGAAAATGTCCAATGTACCAGTCAGGCTCCTTAGTTTGACACAACATGCAACATAATCATCAAAGGTGATCTTTCCCTGAGAGCTGTAGCGCCTTATGATACAGTTCATGGCTTGAGGACTCAGCCTATAGCCTGGAGACAAAAAACAATACAATATTGCAGAAGTACATCTTCTAATTAAATAATATCTACTCACAAGACAACTTCCTGAATGAAGAAGTTATATGTGATGAGCTTTAGTGGAATGTCAAGGTAAGCGTCTTTTACCCATCGAAGAAACAGCTTGGTTCATTTCGTGTGGGTCCACTGTCCCACTCATGTCTTTGTCGATGGACATGAAGTGCTGCTTCCAGCCGTTAAGCACCGCCCATAGCTCCTTAAACTCGGTAAAGCCCATGTTGCCTGACATGTCACGCTAATAAAATGAATCGAGTTAAGGGAAACAATTCAACTTAAAAAGTTCTGGGAGTTTTTAATTCCCAGTAGTATGGACAAAATGTTTATCAGGTATGATCAGGTACTAGCACGTTCGCCTCACACCTCCAGGGTCCGGGGCTCGAGTCCCGCCAGGGCCATGTGTGTGCGGAGTTTGCATGTTCTCCCCGTGCTGCGGGGGTTTCCTCCGGGTACTCCAGTTTCCTCCCCCAGTCCAAAGACATGCATGGTAGGCTGATTGGCGTATGAATGGGTGTGTGAGTGTGTGTGTGATTATGCCCTGCGATGGACTGGCACCCTGATCAGGGTGTACCCCGCTTCGTGCCCAATGCTCCCTGGGATAGACTCCAGGTTCCCCGCGACCATGAAAAGGAGTAAGCGGTAGAAGATGGATGGATAGATGATCAGATCCATGAACATGCATTTAACCATACACATTTCTAGAGAAATAATTTCAACAACATCATACATGCTGCCTGACTTTTCCAGTACTACAAGTGGACACTCATATGCACTTGTATGATGTGAGGAAATTGTTGAGGGTGGAAAAATACTCGAACACAGACTTTGCCTGTTTTGTATCACAAACCTATTGTTAAGTAAGGAATAAAACACAACAGGGTGTGGTTAGGAAAAATCAACAATGACAAAGTGGTGTGATGTCAAGTGTTCCTGTTTCCACCCTCACACTGCTTACGTTCCAATGACGGCAGCTTATTAAAGAACAACACGTCATACTTTTTATCCATTTACAGTACCATTTAATGTTGTAACGTCTAAGAAACAATTAGTTCCAAAAAAAAGTCATTCCTGCACTTTCTCCTAAAGATAATTTTACACAGCTTTCCATGTTCCACAGAAACTAGAAAGTGCAAAGTCTTCTCTCCTGAAGACTTCCCCACAGTGGAAAACCTACGCAGTGAAGGAAATATTTGCCTTTAATTGCTAGCTTTAATTCATTCGTTTCTTCTGACATCACGGCAATTTGCAAAAGTTTTACGTTCATCTAGCGTAAGACTCCCGATGTTAAATATGCCGAATATTTAATAAATAAGTATCACCTTACAGAACGTTTTACGAAAAGGTTGTTCTTTGTTAAATAACAGTTTATAATTAGTCTTAGATTATGTGGAGTTCCCATCAAGTCCCTGTTACTATAGACATGATAACATGAGAAGGACTGCATTACGACAGCATATCAGATTTGAGAATTCGACGTCAGTATGGTATGATTAAATCAATTTGAAAAAGAAGCTGCCATGATCGCTGTAAAGGATACATCAAGCATGGCGATCATCAACCTGCAGGTCTCCAAGTTGAAAGCTGTGAAAAGGTTCAAGTCGTTAATAAAACTAAGTAGTTAATACAAAAAGTAGTTCATGAAAACTTTCAGGATTTTTCCTTAGCAACTACTTTTTCTTTTACTGTAACCTCAGCACGACCCGAGTATTAAACAGACTTACGTTTGTAGCCTCCAGAGAAGTTTGCCTGAGTTAAACAGGCCTGGAGCTCCTCAGCAGATACCTGTCCATCCTGTCACAAAATAAATCCTGGTTCAGAGTTCAAATATGCTTTGGCTGTAAATAGTTTTGTTTTGACTACACTTGTTCTGCTATAAAATATATCTCAATAACTGTGTAAATGGATTGAAGAGAAGTGATGCTACCTGCCCAGCAATGGCAGTAAAGTATCCAAAGAGAGGATCCTGCTGTTGGCCGGGAAACTACACAAAAAGACACACAACACACAAGTCCTTCACCATTCAACCGTTTCAGCAGTGTGTTTACTTCAATGCTATATTAAACGAAAAATGACATAAATATTAATATTCCGTTAATGCAACACTGTTGTAGTGTTATACTGTAAATATAATATTAAATATATATTTAATATTATAGCGCATATTAAATCAAATCAAATAAATTAATAAACAATTGTTTTTAACACATGTACACAATTTATAATTTATACCTTATTATTCATATTGTTTATGTTTTTAAACTGACACAAATCTAAAATGAAACAACCAATGAATCGCTTGTCAACTAGAAACATGTTCTTGATTATAGTGGTTTGTGGTCTAATTATTTGTTGATTTTTCCATGGTGTTTTCTCTAAACCACCACACTTTTCTACTTTGTGGATGACTCAAATCTTGTCTGGTTGCTGTGTGGTTCAGCCACTGTGATGGAAAGTAAAGCCTTTACAATGAACTGCTTGATTTTATACTCCTGCTGTTATGGGAAAATAATCGATGCCGTGGTGGTGTGATAGGACCCAACATTAAGCCATACATATACCTGAAGTATGATATTCTGCTCATAACACAGCGATTTGCCAACGATTACAGTGTTTAAATTAATAAGGAACAACTCATTGTGCTTCTTTTTTTTTAACTATATATAGTTACATTCAACATTATGAAGTGTTGCTGAGACAAGTTAGATATGTCGTCTCTAATAAGTATTTCAGATAAAACTGGATACAATGAATGAATGAATAAATAAATTTACAAGATGATGTAATATATCTGACTGGGGGGGATATAACATTTTTGTACAAGAGATAAGATTTTCTGACTAACTATTTCAAGGTGGTGTACCATCACAGTGCCATACAGTTATACTACAGGGTGTGCCAAAAGTCTCCATAGATAGGGGAAATTAACACTTTTTTTCAAACTTAGTATACATATATACACAACCCTAATTCCAAAAAAGTTGGGACACTGTGTAAAATTTAAATAAAAGCAGAATGAAACAATAAACCCATAGGTTATTCACAATAGAACATAGAAAACACATCAAATTATTACACTGAGTAAATGTACCGTTTTAAGAAAAAAAAAATGATGTGATTTTGAATTTCATGGCGGGCAACACGTCTCATAAAAGTTGGGACGGGGATAACAAAAGGCTGAATAAAAAGTGTTAGTTAAAAGAAACAGCTGCAGGTTGATTGGGAACAGGTCAGTAACATGATTAGGTATAAAAAGAGTATCTTAGCGAGGCAGAGTCTTTTTAAAGTAAAGATGGACAGAGGTTCAACAATCTGCAAAAAAAACAAAAAACTGTGTCTACAATTTGTGGAACAATTTCCGAAAAATGTTCCTCAACGTAAAACTGCGAAGACTAGGAATATCTCATCATCTACAGTACATAATATCATCAAAAGTGATATTCTCTGTACATTTTACACAGCATCACAACTGTTTTTTTTGGAATTGGGGTTGTGTATATATTTCGCATAGACTTTAAAAATGCCTTTGACAAAAGAAGAACCTATTGAAATCATGCTATGGCTGGATGAGGAACCTGTTGCAAGGTTGCGGTGGACATGCAGTTGCATGCATGACATTTTAAGAATGCCTCTGACAAAAAAATACCCTATTGAAATCATGCTCATGGCTGGATCAGGAATCTGTCACAAGGTTGCGGTGGACTTGCAGGTACATGCATGACACCAGATGTGTTAACACAAATTCATCATGAGTGGAAGATGTGTACATAAAGTTACATCTTGCTAAAAAGTATTAATTTCCCCTATGTTTGGAGACTTTTGGAACTCCCTGTACTACTGTGAAAAACATTCATTATTAAATGGCTTAGTTTCAGCTTTGTCTGATTTATGAGGAGTTTATTTTTTATGTTGTTCTTACTATACACTCATTCCATTTTCTGCATCTTTTCTTGTCTTATCACCCACTCGTCAAATAGGTACCAGAATGGCTCATATTTAAAATATATATAGTAGACGTACTCTTAAATATGTCATTACACAGGCATATAGTTTACTAAGTCTTATACTTAGTAAAAATGAATACTGTCCTTTTTCATAAGGAACACCTGCACATATTATCCAATCATGCGGCAGCAGGGCCATGCATAAAATCATACAGATCCAGATTTTTTATTTAAATGTTCACGTTAAAAATCCAAACGGGGGAAAATATGATCGCAATGAATTTGACTGTAGTTTGGACTTTGGCATAATTGTTGGTTCTAGCCGTGGTGGTTCGAGTTTATCAGAAATGAATCATCTCCTGGGATTTTTACGAGAGAGGTCAGAGGTGAATGGCTAAACTGATTTGCGCTGACATGAAGGCTACGGTAACTCAAATAACCACTCTGCCACCATGGCGAGCAGAAAAGCACCTCAGAACGTACAACGTTTTTGCACATTCATTTCGCACGCATCAAATGTTATTTCACGGTGGATGAGCTACAACAGCAGGAGAACACGTCTGGTTCATCTCCCGTCCGCCAAGAACAGGAAGCTGAGGGTACGATGGGTGCAGGCTCGACGAAAGTGACCAGGTGAACATTGGAAAATTATTGCTTGGTCTTCTTTTTCCTATCAGGTTTACTTACTGAGTAATGCCTACATATGTATTAGCAGTAACAGTTGTAACTTGAGTGTTAATATAGTCCTAATAATTCATTCCTGCTTCGTTACATACAAATTATCGAACAGTACTGTTACCTGAGCTCAGGATCGAACCCGGGGACACTACCCACATAACTACCTTATACAATTTAGAACTAAAATGCATCTCGGACCTCCCAACGTGTTTTCAGTGATCCGATCGAAATATGTGGGTGCGATTAGATCTTTTCTGGATCATTTCGGTCCGATATTATCCTGACAGATGTAAACAGGCTCTAAAAAAAGGCTCTTAGGAAACAATTAAAGATCTAAAGAAGTCTTAATTGTCTCATTTCCATCATTTTGACACTTTTGAACTTGAAATTTGGACACATTTGTTGACAACCAGCAGCCCTATTAATACGTTTGTGTACAATACTACTGAAATCTGGGACTGTGTGATTAATCAGGGTTTAATCACGATTGTCAGTGACTACTTCTCATCTACTGGGAGTGTAGATGGGAAACCGGAAGTGCTTTAGTGTTTTGCAGAAACAGCTCAGGAACTCCTAGAAGCGATCTTTCTGATACTAACAAGTATTCTGCTTTATTAATACGGAAGTAATAAAAGGCTATTTAACTCGAACAATACCAAAACATCGAATACATTTACGTTCTTTTTTTATCAGTAATAAATAAGTAAATAAATAAAAACATAGTTCTTACCGCTCCTGGATATCCACCGGCGGGAGCTCCATACCCTGGGAAACTCATACTTTTTATTTTTAGCTCAAAGCTGAGATTTCTACTTAAACAATCTTAGGTCGTGAATTCACAGCCTCCAAGAGAGTAGATTTTATTTCATTCAAAGCCACACCCTTTTCCGTAATAAGTGTGTTCTTACGATGGGCGCTAGCGCTTCCCACTTCAAGTCCCGCCTCCAACGATGTGATTGGTCAATGTCCTGCTTCTAGTGATATGTTTGGTGTAAGTAAGTCCCGCCTCAAGCGATATAATTGGCTGCGGGATACAAATATTGCACACTAACAGCAAGCAGGAAAAGTGAAACTAATACGGTTCTGAACGCAGGCATTAGAGAGCAGTGGTCTTCAAGGTGTCGCAGGGAAGCACGTTTAGGGGCTTCCTGGTTGTTAAAAATTCTAGTGGTAGAAATCACAGCCCACCATTATAAAAGATATATGGTATAGTTATATTAATTATTGAGGCCTTATTATATATAATTGCTATATTGTTTCGATGGACAGTTGAATGGAATGTCTTTAATCCAAACCACAAGAACTCAAAAACAAGTAGGTTAGTAAAGAACTGCAATGTAGAAAGGTTCCATCTCCAATAAATAGCCAAAACATTACTGTACATAATGGAATAATGAGCCTAATGTTTCTGCAGTTTTTGAAGGAGCTCCATTTTACAGTGAAAGGCGATCCGAGACAAGGAGTTGAAGAGTTTTAGACATAGGACTAACGTTTACTGAACTTTACTGAACTTGTACTGAACTACGGTAGCTTATGTACAACGTGTGTTTTTTATTCGTTACATAAGATGTTTTCTTAATCTCTTTATTGTTAGGTTGAGATGATGTGGAGCGTCTGCCATATAACCATACCATGGTCAAAAATCACTGAGATTAAAATGTTTATATATGCGTTCGTTCTGTTATGATTAATGTCTATGGTGTTTATATACATGCGTAATGTCTGTGGTGTTTATATACATGCGTAATATCTATGGTGTTTATATACATGCGTAATGTCTGTGGTGTTTATATACATGCGTAATGTCTGTGGTGTTTATATATATGCGTAATATCTATGGTGTTTATATACATGCGTATTATCTGTGGTGTTTATATACATGCGTAATGTCTGTGGTGTTTATATACATGCGTAATATCTATGGTATTTATATATGGTATGGTATATATAAACACCACAGATATTACGCATGTATATAAACACCATAGATATTACGCATGTATATAAATACCATGTGTATCTGTGGTGTTTATATACATGCGTAATATCTACGGAATGACAATTAACTGTTGAATGTGTGTGTTTGAGAGATATAGTCAGGAGGTACTGGGAATTGTGGCATTGTAGAGGCTGATGGCTGATGGCATGAAAGAGCCCCCCAGATGAATCATTGTAGGCGGTTTGTGGTCTGCTTGGTTGATTGCTAATTTTCCATAGCAAAATGGCACTCTGCATGATGTGACCATTTTTCTCTAAACCTCAGCACGCTTCTAGTTTGTGGGTTCCCACACAGAACCTTTCCCCTGTTTTTCTAATCCTCTCTGACCAGATGTTGGTGTGTGGTTCGTGCTCCGTGGTAGTGATGGAAAATAAATTCAACCCCAGAGCACCGTTGATGGGCCTTGAAGAGGAGTTATTTTATTTTCCTACAAACAGCACTACCCACATTGTGTTATTTTGCTTACACCACAGTGATTTGCCACAGAATACAAATTTTATTTTATTACTTAATTAAGAATGAATTATATTAATTATTTTAGTAATTAACATTTATAGATACCGTTAATCTTGTAGAACGTCTCAAAGACAAGATAGCTCCTGTTATCATCTTTGAGAGAATTTCCAAATATGAATTCAAAATAGGACTAGATTATAATCCGTTCCAGCTTCGATCTTTGGGAGGCCAATGATATGGGTTTTAGGGCTGGGAACTGGGGTAACCGAGATGTCAAAAGCGTGATGCTATAGTCATTGAATCATTTTGGACATACACTATATGGCCAAAAGTTGATATGTGCTTTTTGAACATTCCATTCCAGATTTAGTCCCCCTTTCTTGTTAAATAACCTCCACTTTTTTGAGAAGGCTTTCCACTAGATTTTAGAGCACGGCTGCGGGGATTTGTAAGAGCATTAGTGAGTTCAGGCACCGATGACGGATGAGGAGGTCTGGAGCTCATTTTGTGTTCCAGTTCATCCCAAAGGTGTTCAGTAGGGTTGAGGTCAGGGCTCTGTGCAGGACACTCTAGTTCTTCCACTGCAACCATGATTAACCATGTTTTCATGGAGCTCGCTTGGTGCTCATGCTGGAACAGGTTTGAGCCTCCTGGTTCCAGTGAAGAGAAATTGTAATGCTACAACAAACAAAGAAATCCTATACAACTTTGTTGCAACAGTTTTGCGAAGGCCTACCCATGAGTGCTATATTCAGGTGTCCATTTACTTTTGTCCATACAGTTTATTTTGGATCATTGTGCTGGTGGAAGATCCAAACAAAACCCATTTGTAACTTCTTGGCAGAGGCAGCTAGACTTTAAATGAAAGTCTACATGGTACTTCACGGAGTTTATAATGCTATGTATACTAACAAGGTACCAAGAGCCTTTGGAGGAAAAACAACCCACCATCACACACCATCATCACAGATCCTTCACTATTTTTAACAACAGAGTTTGGCGAACAAACCTGAGCTCAGTGTCAAAAATAACACACAGGAAAGATTTTTTTTTTTTGGTTGTTGTATTTTCTCTCTCTTATAATAAGTTTACTCAAATTAAAGTTTAGATTTCTCTCATATTTATACTGATATTGAAACAGTTTTCCACGACATACAGGATGCTAATAATTATATAACAGACTATATAACAGTTTATGATGGAGGGCTGGGAAAAACATGACCTCACATCCTATCCGAAAAGAACACTGAATAAAGTGGGAGGTTCAGCGATCCGAGACACCCAGCACTCGGATGTGACCGACTCGCAGGGGACGGAGCAGTTGAGAATCGCTAATCGATCCAAGTGTGGAGACATGCATCACCAACACCATCACTGTTCTCTCTCAGACAAACAGCGTGTCTGCTGTCATCGTTTGAGGAGACATCATGGAGGATTTGAATACGATTCATCTAGGCAGCAACAGAAGGAGGACAGCAATGTCCCGGCGACGCAAGAATATCCGACTGTGTCCTGTTACACAGGTAAGGCATGAGAGTGATATTTAGATTTGTGTATAATACAATTTTCTTTCTGTCATATCAAGTACAGGTTAAAAATCATAAATAGTCCAAATCATAAATTTTATGAATGTTTTGGTCAATTTTCTATTGTTTTGTTGGATTATGAAGATATGATGTGTGCATGTATGTGTTGTTTATCTTCTGTTTATCACATACTGGGTATACACATATGTTTTATGTTGCTGTTGATTTATTTATTTATTTATTTTTGCTGATTTCCCTCCAAATTTCTAATTCTACAATCTGTCTGCTAGTCAACACGGGCCGGAAAACCAGCCGTGCTGAGCCATACACGATCTCAGCATGCTTGCTGGCACACACGGGATAACGTCATCCCGCAACAAAGCAACCCTCCTTCCTCTTCATCCTCCCTCTTTCTATCTCCTTTCTTTTCTTTTCTGAACTCATCTGACCTGCCCTCTGCCATTTATTCCTTTCATGAAACAGTTGAAGACTCTTCCAAGCAAAAATCTCCTAAGCACTGACTGTAAACGTCTACCAAAGTGTAGTCTTGTGATGTGCTGAAAGCTCATTCGATTCATTTGGGTCTTTAGTTTTGACCGACGTTGTATTTTTACCCATTTATAGTTACATCTTAGCTTCTTCCTAACCTAGTCACTCCAGTGTAAAACATATAAGAATACAAAAAAAATAATTATAATTTTAAAGAATAAATTTACAATTTACAGAATTTCATTATATAATAGTAGTAGTGGAGTTTTTGTCGTTGTTTATTTTAAATGATCACAATACCTACTAAATTTGCAGAAAGCTATATTGTGATAGTTTATCACAATATCAATGTGGAATAAACATTAAGTGATTGGGAACTTGTCTTTTAATGTCTACAAAAATAAATTAAGACTAAATATGAGGGAGAAAATTAGGTCAAAATCTCAATATTTGATTGTTGCTGCCACCTACAGTGCCTTGCGAAAGTATTCGGCCCCCTTGAACTTTTCAACCTTTTGCCACATTTCAGGCTTCAAACATAAAGATATAAAATTTTTATTTTTTGTGAAGAATCACCAACAAGTGGGACACAATTGTGAAGTGGAACCTAATCTATTGGATTTTTGAAACTTTCTTAGCAAATAAAAAACTGAAAAGTGGTGCGTGCAAAATTATTCGGCTCCTTTACTTTCAGTGCAGCAAACTCACTCCAGAAGTTCAGCGAGGATCTCTGAATGATCCAATGTTGTCCTAAATGACTGATGGTGATAAATAGAATCCACCTGTGTGTAATCAAGTCTCTGTATAAATGCACCTGCTCTGTGATAGTCTCAGGGTTCTGTTAAAAGCGCAGAGAGCATCATGAAGACCAAGGAACACACCAGGCAGGTCCGTAATACTGTTGTGGAAAAGTTTAAAGCCGGATTTGGATACAAAAAGATTTCCCAAGCTTTAAACATCCCAAGGAGCACTGTGCAAACGATCATTTTGAAATGGAAGGAGTATCAGACCACTGCAAATCTACCAAGACCTGGCCGTCCCTTTAAACTTTCAGCTCAGACAAGGAGAAGACTGATCAGAGATGCAGCCAAGAGGCCCATGATCACTCTGGATGAACTGCAGAGAGCTACAGCTGAGGTGGGAGAGTCTGTCCATAGGACAACAATCAGTCGTACACTGCACAAATCTGGCCTTTATGGAAGAGTGGCAAGAAGAAAGCCATTTCTCAAAGATATCCATAAAAAGTCTCGTCTAAAGTTTGCCACAAGCCACCTGGGAGACACACCAAACATGTGGAAGAAGGTGCTCTGGTCAGATGAAACCAAAATCGAAATTTTTTGCCCACAATGCAAAACGATATGTTTGGCGTAAAAGCAACACAGCTCATCACCCTCAACACACTATCCCCACTGTCAAACATGGTGGTGGCAGCATCATGGTTTAGGCCTGCTTTTCTTCAGCAGGGACAGGGAAGATGGTTAAAATTGAGGGGAAGATGGATGCAGCCAAATACAGGACCATTCTGGATGAAAACCTGTTGGAGTCTGCAAAAGACCTGAAACTGGGACGGAGATTTATCTTCCAACAAGACAATGATCCCAAACCTACAGCAAAATCTACAAAGGAATGGTTCACAAATAAACGTATCCAGGTGTTAGAATGGCCAAGTCAAAGTCCAGACCTGAATCCAATCCAGAATCTGTGGAAAGAGCTGAAAACTGCTGTTCACAAACGCTCTCCATCCAACCTCACTGAGCTCGAGCTGTTTTGCAAGGAACAATGGGCAAGAATTTCAGTCTCTCGATGTGCAAAACTGATAGAGACATACCCCAAGGGACTTGCAGCTGTAATTGCAGCAAAAGGTGGCTCTACAAAGTATTAACGCAAGGGGGCCGAATAATTTTGCACGCCCCACTTTTCATTTTTTTATTAGTTAAAAAAGTTTCAAAAATCCAATAGATTTCTTTCCACTTCACAATTGTGTCCCACTTGTTGGTGATTCTTAAAAAAATAAATAATTTTATATCTTTATGTTTGAAGCCTGAAATGTGGCAAAAGGTTGAAAAGTTCAAGGGGGCCGAATACTTTCGCAAGGCACTGTATCTATTACATCCCTTATATTATTTCTAAAATATATATATACACTTTTCTACCTGTATAGAAGTAAATTCTGGTTTATGTAAATTCTATTTTTATGTCACAGACAGTAAATTTTTTTTTTAAAAGGGCATTTCACTGCATTTTGTAAATTTTAATTTGAAAAAATTTACCACAATACGCTTTATAATACACAGAACAACGAGGCTTCTCTGACACTTGAGTGCCTATTCAGGGTTTTGAGTTTAGATGTCTTTTGGTGAAATGGCTTTTTGAGAGAACACTGAAGGGGCTCTACGAGTTAAAATTTTGAGTTTTTAAACAGCTAGTTTCAGTTAACATCTCTGCGCTTGGATTTCATTTGTCCTCCTCATGTACACTTTCTTCCAGGAGACAGTGAGCTCACCCACACGTACATTCAGGACGAGACTGATTCCTGCTTGAGTGATTCTGGGAGTGATTTTGAAGAAATGTGCCACCGGCATGACGTCCATGATGTCCAGATGGATCCATGCCTCCAAACCTGTGATGGCAGAGAACACGACCCTGACGTTTCTCATCCTCAAACCAGGCAAAGAATGAATGAAGAGCCAGAACACACTTTACATGAAGACACTTTGTGCCCATGCAGTGCTGAACATTCAAGATGGAGTAACAACCAATGGCCAACTTTACCTCCCCCATGTTGTAATGGTGTGTATGGGTCTCGATAAAAAACATACAGACGTTTCAAACACATTCCACAGCATAAAAAGAGCAAAGACAGCATGTGGTGATGTAAAGCTGTACCTGAACCACAGTTTAACTAGAAAGAAACATCTTTTATTTAAGGATGTCCATATTTACAGTGTTGTTGCACATTCATGTAGTAAAATGTGTTGTATATTGCAGATTATTGTAACATTCCTACCTGTGTGTCTTTCTTAGTGAGAAACGCACTGGTGGTGGGTGTCGAAGTCGATGTTCTAGAAGAGGTAGTCTACGAGGACACGGAAATTGTTCAATCACAAACAATGTGAGTCTACTAAATAACTTTTCAAATAATCTTGTTCGAATTACATTAGAAGAATTGCATGGATATTGTGTTTACAAGGTATGATTCGTAAATCATCTTTTATCATCAATTTATAGTTCTACTTTGACATAACATTACATGTTTCATTTGTCTATTGATCCAAACCAACGCAGAAGAGCCATAATCCATACCATTCTATTTGTAGCGCTGTTAAAGAAGCAGTTTGTTATTTGTAGCGCCCTCTGCTGTCTGCATGGTGAATTATAATTGCTATTAAAGCATTGACAAGGCTTTCTTTCCTACCAACTGACCACAAGGCATCAGCTGAAAATGCGTACTGCACTGTAGCCTGTTTCTGGGCCAGAAAAATATAAACAGAAGCTTTAAAAGAAAATATGTCATTATTATAGGTGGTGAAACAGATAAGGAATGAATTAGAATTTTTATTAGAATTAACTTGTTTATGGTCATGTTTAGGTTTGATGGATGCCTGGAGGATCAGATGATGGACTCCACCTGTTATTGTGAGCAGTTGTTTTTCATGTGACTGTAACAAATTACATTATTATTCCTTACATAAGTGTACGTTAACACATTACTACATTATAGTATTATTATTAATGACCGGTTTAGTCTTGTCATCTCTGTATGTTTATAATGTCTGCAATGTCTTTAAGAAAAAAGTGCTATATTCAGAACAACAGTCGTTTTTATCCTTCAGAGTGCTAACTGTTAGGATTTCTGGTTGCTTTGTATTTAGCAGCATTATAAAAAAGAGTGGCTCTAATTACATTTACACAACTGAAGCATTGATTAATCCAATTTAGCTTTTGACAAATCATAAAAACTTTCATAAATAATAAAAAAAAAAGGAAATTTATTTGGTCTGAGTTTAATTAAAAAACAGACAACAGGGATGACAATAATAATAATAATAATAATAATAATAATAATAATAATGATGATAGCGAAGTTGATAATTGCATGCTTTGCATAGTAAATATACTCTACATCAGTCTTTAAAGTTATTTTGATAGTTCAATTCCAAGAACTGCCAGAAACAGCTTTTATTTCCTGTTGATCGTTCATTGCTCTGTATTTCGATTGGATTCTGCCTTATTTTGTAATTTTGAGTAAAAGTGTCTGCTACTAAATGAATAAATATAAGTGTACACTAAATTACACTGCTATTGTACGAGAAGGTTGCCTTCATTTTAACAAAGGCTAGTCGATGCTATGTGTAATTACAGTGTAATATTAGCAGTATGGAGTCTTTAACTGGTTATTTATTAACATATCTGAGGTAAATGTCAATATTCCCGATGCTTCTATCCTATTTCCACCGACTCTTTTCCTCAACATCCCCAACTAGCTCTGTGCCCTGTTTCTTATTACCTTAACCACTTGGAAAGGGAGCGTATTGTGTTTTGGACAATCAGAAATGACTTATTATGTGACAAAATAATAGTGCGTGATGTGAGGAATCAAAGTTCTACATAGACACTGACCTATTACCAGGAATTTAGCTTCTACTACATGAACAATGATACAAGAACACAAGTCTTAAACAAATGATAAATAACTTGTCTTTTATTTCTCTTATACCTCAGTAATTTTCCAACACTATAATTTATTTATTTTATTTATTTTTTTAAGAATGACACATTTTGACACTTTAATATCCATTTATAGTTACGTTAATGTTGTGGAACGTTAAGTCCTGTTATCTGTGGATCTCATCAGGTAAATGGTGAACAAAAATACGTTTGAAGAAAAATGTTAAATCATCATTATCTATCTATCTATCTATCTATCTATCTATCTATCTATCTATCTATCTATCTATCTATCTATCTATCTATCTATCTATCTTTCCTGTTATTTTCAAGCAACTAAAACGTGATTTATTAACATTATAATTAACAAATTATTATGAAGAAGGATACGCGATATAGAAGATGGATAATTATTATAATGTACCACGTTTAAATGTACTGTTTTTGTTGTGTGTTTTTCCCCCATTCGGTTTCTTGTGGATTGTTCCGCGTTTCCAAGGCGGCATGTAAACGGTCCATACCATTTTCACAATGTAGGGGGTTATTAAAAAAAAGTTACAGGATTATACTAAAGCAGATACCAAGATAAAAACGCATATTACACACAAATGTTGTGACAATTATTTCTACAAGCGTGCAAACAGCTACACTTTATCCGTACGGTTACAAAATGTATATTTATAGTGCAAAGCCAGTGCTCGACCATAGCGCAGCTTGACAGGACGCGGTGGGCGTGGCCATGTGAACGCAGGGAGAAGCAGCAGCGTATATGACTTCTCTGTAGCAACGTCGACGTTAGGTAATGGATAAAACCGCCGTGGTTAAAGTCGGGGCGGTGGCCAGTGCGAGTGTTTGTGCCCTTTTTGGAGGAGTCGTTCTCGCTCAGTATATTGTGGCCAAGAAGAAACGAGCTGGCAAGAAAACGAAGATCATCGAAATGGTGAGCCTGTGCTCCGGTGTAACGCGCATGCGCAGATAAAGTCCGCTGAACCACAAACGCCTCCTTCAGCACTACCTAGGTGCCCTATATAAGGTGGAAATGAATAGCTTATACACCATTTTTAGTGCACTTTATATAAGGCAGGAATCCATTTGGTGTTCAGGCACAGAACTGCTGTAGAGGTCATAGGTACGAGTGTAGCAGCCGGTGCTGTGTTAGCTTAGCTGTTTAAACATTTGGCGTTCGATTATGTAATAGAATAAGCACTGGACCAATTGTTATTCTTTTATCTGTTTGAACAATGTGAAAACGTCCGATAGTTTCCTCACCTCACTGCATCATCCAGGCGTGGAATTACGTCGCGACGTGATGACGTCAGCGCACGCCGGTTACAGACGCCAATTAAGCATCATCTGGCCACGTGGTGAAAATTTACACCCAGGTCAAACGTCAAATATCTCTGATAAGACTACAGGCAATCAGTGCCAGGGGGTTTGTACTGGGCTTAATCTCTTCCAGGGAATCCTAAGGACATTCTCAATCTCTGCCTGGGAAAGCATTTTCGGTCATATTGCGACATAGATAACTCAGTGATAATAAATCCAAGTCTTTTGTAACTGTGAGTCCAGAGTCCAATTTATATTAGACTTCCTGATTGAACTGGGTGAGAGGAATTTGCAAAGTGTCAAATTTCTAGGTTCAGTTTTAGATTTTAAGTCATCAAAGGTGCTTTTCTATTTTAAACAGTTTAGTACATCTGGTTATTGATCTTGAAGAACTGTCAGGGCTGTAAAACTTCTTGCGATCAGAATATCTGTACACTCCATGGCTAAAATAAATAAATAAATAAATAAATAAATAAAAGATGAGCCAAGCCCAAAATTTGAATGCTCTTAACAACAAATCACTGGTTAGGAAATTAGCGAGAATTGAACAAACAGATTAGGTATCTTAGTATGGGATAGCCTTTCCCTTTGTATATAGTTACAGACATAAAAAAAGTTACTTTATTTTAATTTTCTGCACCCAGACATGTGTTAGTTTGAATCCTACATCAAACCTTTTAATCATCATCATGATTTTCTTTGCATACGAGGAATTTCCCTGATTCTAGGTTTCCCCAAACAGTTCACTGCAGAAAGGAGCAAACGGTGGCACTGGAGGTCACTCTTCATTTCAAGCACCGCAGATAAGGAAAATGTCAAAGTTTTTCGAAGCTAAAATAAAAAGTGTCTTTCTCAATCGATGGCCGTTGTCCTGGTTAGATTTTCCGAACGGGCTTTTTCAGCATTCCCTGCTTTATCATGTCCCCACACCATCACCGTCAGAGATTTCCTGGATCAATCCATTTGATGGCCTTGAGAGGGGACGTTGTGGTGTGTTGTGGTAATGGGGTTCAGGGATTGAACATCAGCCTGATAATGAACGGCATGTCTCAGCATCAGCGCTGTGAATTCGAATTCTCGTGGAAATCGAGGTCAGTGAGTGCAGGAGGTGTTGGAACGGGATTGCCAGCTAGAGGCTGTCCTGTGCGCTTTAGCTTCTTTCCTGCGATTGCTCAATGGGCTGAATTCTGTGTGCATTCACCAGTTTACGATGAATTATAAGCGAATCGCACAGTGTGTTCATGTCCAGTACATGTGTAATGCTCACAAGGATCAACTGACAGGTTAAATATACCATTAAAGACATTGAACTCTTGACCTCTGCCTTTCCAGCACACACATCAGTTATGGGAGAACGAGTGAGAGACGCAGCTGATGATCTGCTCTGTGAAAACCATGCTGCTGATTAAGACTGGATAATGACATTGATTAATACTTCCAGACAGATTTTTCATGACTCTGTGCGTTTCTTTATGTTCTGGTGTTTTAGCTTAGTTCAGCATTTTTCAAACCAGTCCTCTGGCCCTTTAGCACACAACACATCTGCTCCACATTGTAGCAATTTATCGCTAAACCTCCACAAGCCTCCACAAGCATCAGGAACACTGAACTACTGGTTCAAGTGTGTTGGGAAGGAGCAGAAATGTGGACTGTTTTGGGGACCATTCCAAAATACTAAGTATGTAAGGAATTAAGCAAGACGGGGCATGATGATATCTGAAAATAATCAACAACAGGGTGGTATCATGCAGCTAGACACTACTCCACTCCGACGTTCACCCTGATGAGGATGGGTTCCCTGTTGAGTCCGGTCCATCTCAACGTTTCTTCCTCATGTCTTCTCAGGCACCTTTTCCTTGTCTCTGGCTCATTAGGGATGAATTTGCACATCTAAATTGAATATGTTCATGTTCAAAACTTTATAATGAAGTTAAATATAATTAATAAGAAGCTTTTGTAATAAAGGTTTTGACATTTTATTGATGATTGTATTGTTAATTTATTAACATCAACAGCATCGAACAGCACTGGAACAAAAAGCAAATTATATATATATGTGTGTGTGTGTGTGTATATATATATATATATATATACACAAAATACAAAATATATTTACACAAAGCTGATACCAGAGGTCGGAATAGGCCGGTAACCAAGCCAGACATCACAGGCATAACATCACACTGTCATGCTTTAAGACAGTTTGGACCCTGGTTATGAGCATGAAGTGTGTGTGGTGTTGGTCATCATCGTACAATAATGGCCACAAGTCATGTTAGAAAACGGATGTTTTAGCCACGTCCAGCGTGCTGGTTATGTGACGTGTTACGTGGTTTTGTAAGCTTGCTACACACACACCACCGGTTAACAGTCGAAGCTCAGAATTCTGGATGGTCAGCCAACTGCAGTATATTACACAGTGCTTGGGTGTCTCCAATGGAGTTTAACAATAGAGATGTTGACATGTGACACACAAAATGTCCAAAAGTTGATGACTTTGGACCTAAAGTGGATATACAACACAACACACATTGAGCATTTCTGACCTGATAGCAAACCTAATCACGAAAGAATGTAGGTCACGTTTCCTAATCATGTAGACTGATTATCAGGAGCACTGAGAGACCGAGATCGGAACGGATATCTGTAAGAACTCCACGAGAGCTGGTTTTCACAGAACCAGCGATTATGTGCATTTTTTCATCAACTCTGCTTTAGTAGAACTTTTGCCCTTGAGGATTGAGGATGACGCAAATGGCTCACGTGCAATAGAGTTCACGTGCATCTCTGGAATTTTAAAGCTACTCATTTTCAGACCTGTAAAATTACAGCTCTGAGGTTCTCGATCCGTTATATGCAGCCGTTGCCTTATTTTCTGCAGCCTCTCTAAAGTACGTCCCCTTTAGTATTTAATTCATTCAAGTTAATATCCTCAGTACATGAAAATGTAAGAATGTGCCATAATATTTAGACCAAATGAGCTGGTTAGCTAGTTTCTAAACTGTTAAAAGAACTGCTCAGTGGGTCTTGGTAGGGCCGAGTAATGCTGGTGCTGGTGTTTCAGCTTCAGTCAGTTTTCAAAGCCAATCCAGTCCACATTCCACTTTCTACATCTTTCTAAAATGCACGAGTTGAAACATAAACATGTTTCTTAGTGCAGTTCCCCTTTTTGAGCACTAGGTGCAATAATTCTATGACATGTAATGGATGCCATGCAGAGGGTAATCCTGCCACAAACCTAATGTTCCAGGAATAAGCCCCGGATCCATGGGTGTAACCATGCATTCTTTAGGGGGGTCGTGTTCCCCCCAATGTTGAGGGAATACCAATCAGTCACCCGTATATACAGTACAAAATATTTTCCCCCATATGTCCATATGTCATATGTCCCCCTTTAATGAACCCTGCCAACGGATCTGTCGTTTCTTCATCTATTCGATTTATTTCTGTCTATTCCTTTTTAATATATTTCCGTTTGTTTAGGAGAATAGGTGTGTGACCCCCCCCACTCCAATTGTACACTTGGTTGCGCCCATACTCAACGCGTTGATATATTTTAGCAGCTCAGTCTGTAAGAGATGGAGACCGCAGCCAAGTGTAGAAAAGTGCAGCAGAACATACGAGCTTTTTTTCTTTTCTTCCAGACAGTCAGTAACTAGCTACCTAAATAGTAGGTAACATTAGCTTAGTATAGAAGGCCTCATACCATGGGTTGGTTTGTTCTTAAGAACGTCAATTAACTGTTGATATTTGCACACCCACGAAGTAGGCTAGGCTAACGTCAGTTCCAGTTTTTGACCATTTACGTTACACTCACTTGCATCTCCTCCAGCAGAGTTCGATGTGAACCCTCACGTTGTGACAGACTGTTATAAATGCGAGTGAAGGTGAGGAAAATTGATTCTTGCCCTCGATTCTGTTCCATTACATTTGACGTTTAATTTGACTCTACACTCCTTATACGGAAAGGAACAGTTGTCGTGTAACACAGTGACAGTGACATTACATTATGTTTGTGAAAGATATTAATTAACCATCAGTGACTGGGCTTTTTTTTATCTACACCGTATGCTCTGTGTGTGTGTGTGTGTGTGTGTACGCGGAGGGAGAGCGGGGCCTCTCCTAGGGGGTGGGGCTTATATGTAATATGTGACTGGGACACGCCCCCTGCGTGGCTGAGCTATATAAACTGTCCGCAGACAGAAGGAATTTTCTTTCCTTGTTTTTCCCGACCCTGCAACAGCACAGGAGAGGTAAGCAGACAGACAAAACAAGTTGCTGTTATTTGCATAAATTTGAAACGAGCAATACTTGTGTATAAAGTCATGCGTTTGTACCCAATAGTACCCAAATCGTGGCTACGTGTTTAGATCAATAGTATAATGTCAAAGGTGTGTACACATATGTTGCCTACAGATGACCAGAAAACTGTGTGTGAGTTCATGTCAGCAGAATGAATGCGTGTGATCCTGTTAAATATATGTTAACTAAGTCAGTGTGTCTCTTTGCAAAACAAATTTCAGGTCAGAAGAAGAGTCTAGAAGCGATTCAGGGACTTTTTGCAGAAGTGCGACAGGGTGTTTAATGTGTGTCTGCTTTTAATGAGTACTAATAATCATGCAGTAGTAATAATAATGCTCTGCAGTTATAATCGAATGCTTATTTATAGAATAAATTATATAAATAGTCTATACCTACACTATTGAAGTTGCATAATGTTTAGTGTTTCGAGTGTTTTGACCCCGATGCACAAACACACCCGCAGGTCAGGCATACCCTGTGAATAACACTGTGAATAAAAATATACCTTCTCTGCTTACCGAGGATGTTTGTGGCTATTTTCTCCCTGCTTCCCAGAATAGGTGTGCATGTGGAACGAGGATCAGATTTAAGATGCTATGGAAAAATGACAAACGACACGAAGGAAGTGAAAAGAACAGATGTTTCTCTGTGATAACTTCAGCCATAGTGTTTATATTTGTGTTCGGTACCATTTCTAATATGTAGACAGCAAAAAATTTACATTTTGTTACACATCGACGGAAATGACCACGAATACAAAATAATTTGTAATAACTTACTTTTTTTTAAGTCATCCTGAACTTTTTAGCTGTTCAGCATGGTGCTCGTCTGGGGCGGTACTGACCGTCTCACTCACACAAATAAACACAGTGTGTGTGTGTGTGTGTGTGTGTGTGTGTGTGTGAGAGAGAGATTCTTTTTTAAATCCCTCCTTCTTTGACATCACGTGTCTGAACCCGGTTTTAGAGTGCCGTTACTGCAGCATTACCGAAAAGGAGAAATGTTTAGGATAGGAGGATAGGATCTGTTAAAGCTGAAAAATAGTAGAGAATAAACGCATTAATAACTTGATTAAATCAATCAAACTGGGACGTTGTATATGTAATAATTGTGAAATAAACATTGTTTCACAATTTATTTTAATAACATGGTCTAATAAAGACATTCTAAAATAAAGGAATCCTAAAAATGGATTTATTTATTTATTCGTTTTTTTCTTTTGTTCCTTTATGATTTTTATATTAAACCATGTGTAGCAACGAATATATAAACATTCATAAATAAAGACATAAATAACACACAAGAATTTATATATACACAGTTATGTGGTTTTGACAATGTCATATATTTATTTATTATTATTAATTATTATTATTATTATATTATTCATTTATATTTTATGCATTTATTATTTATTTTTACACAGTTATTTTTATTTTTTCATTTTGACAGATAGGATTGTCTATATATGTGAACGAAAAGTCCTTATTATCTTATTTTCCTTATCTACCTACCTATTTATCTAACTAACTAACTATTTGGTTGTTTTGTCATTTTTTTGTGATGTAATATATACTGGGTTATTTACAAATCAATACTGCGTAAACGCTGTAGCGAGGGGGAGACAAAAGACCTCTCTGTACTTGGTGATGGGTCCTAACTGGGAAACGCCGATCATAATTCAACTACTTTTCTTTAAATTGGGGAAAGTTTAGTACACAAAGTCAGCATAGTACACATTCGCTGCACGGACCGTATGAAAATACTGACTGTGGATCGGATCAGAGAGTATGTTTAAGGCCTGCTTGATATTTCACCTTTCCTTACTATACTCGTTCAGCATCACACCGTGACCGTTTAACCCGTGTCTCCACAGATGCCCGAGTTTGAGAAGAACACGGTCCACATCAAGGACCCTGAGCGGGTGGAGCAGATCATCTGCGGTCTGATTAAAGGAGGCGCGTCCAAACTACAGGTACAGACATCGGACACACGAGTCAGATATTCATCGTCTTTCAATCGGGATGTCAGTTCAGATACGAGCTGCTTCATACCGCATCAACGTCTACTGTTACTGTACTACTGTTTTATTACTACCGTACTACTTTACATGCCAAGCAGAATACTGACCACATCATACATGTTTTTTTAATAAGCAAGGACTCAAACTGTTGGTGGTGCACAATTATAGGGAAACAGTCACAGACAGAGTGGTGTGATGAAGCAACCTGAAGTTGATTACTTTCCTATAACAGCGCCTCGCAAAGTTTTTCACTCCTCTTATACCATACATCGTACTTTCTTTTTAGTGTTATATTCAACCCTTTTCTCACAGCACGCACGCCTTCGACTTATCGGACTTTTTCAGTCAGTATAAGCAATCGTGTTATTTGAACTCCACACGTTTGTTCTAAGATCAGTCATGACACTGTTGGGTTTCTGTGTGTAGAGTATCGTGACTCTGTGTTTAGGTGCTGGTGAGTGGGGCGATGGGAAAGGGGAGCGGAGGGAAAGAGTGTGAGCCATCTGATGGGCAAACAATTCACACCTCCCCACAATAACATCGATACTGAGTTAAAACAGACCGCACAACTAAAGGCTTTTTTTTTTTGATAGTAAAACACTTAAAGCCTTAAATCCCAGAGTGTCTACTTTCTTATGAACTATCCTATTGAAACCGACAGCGGAGCGTGACTAAACTCAATGCCGAACAATTATTCAATTATTTTTGGCCTTCCAAAATACATCCAAACACTGTGTCTCATTCACCCATTCACACACACACACACCAATGGTAGCAAAGCTGCCATGCAAGGTGCTAGCTTGCCATCAGGAGCAACTTGGGGTTCAGTGTCTTGCCCGAGGACACTTCGGCATATGGAGTCACCCGGGCCGGGAATCGAACCGCCAACCCTACGATTAGTGGACAACCCGCTCTACCAACTGCGCCATAGCCACCCATACACATACTGTTTTAATAGGTGTATGTAGAGCAACCACAATACGAGTCCCAGTGCAAGTTGTTACTATAGAAACGATGACGAATTAATATGAGCACATTAATATGATCCTCAATTGAGATCTATCAATCAATAATTCAGCAGCGCTGTGGTGTAGCGATCGGGTTTCTCTGTGCAGTAGGTTTTGTCTCTAGGACTGGAACTGAAAAACTCCTGTCTTAATTTGAAATATTTGTTTTTAATCATTTCATTTACAAACAACTTTTAACGAATAGTAATCTATGCTTATAAATGGTTTATAACAAAAACTTCAATTCAATTTGTCACTTTTCCTCTTTTTTTTTTTTTTGTCTTCTTTCTTCTAGATCATCACAGACTTTGACATGACGTTAAGCAAATTTTCAATCAATGGAAAACGCTGCCCGACCTGCCACAGTAAGTCAACCCCGCCACGCTGGGACGTTAATCTTAATCAGTAAATGACAAACAAGCGCCATTAAACACAGTATAACACCGGAGCTTTGAAGCGCTGATCAGCCTCTTTCATTTTCCACAGATATACTTGACAACTGCAAGCTAGTCACAGAAGAATGTAGGCAAAAGGTGAGCGGTAAAGCAGGTCGAAACCCATGTATCTTTTTCTAATGCTGCAAAAGTATGCGATGTATTTATACCGAAACCTTTTTTTTTTCTTTCCCCCAGCTGTATAAACTAAAGGATACGTACTATCCTATTGAAATCGACCCACATCTGACCATAGAGGAGAAATACCCATTTATGGTGGAGTGGTGAGTGGACCACACTCATTAAACCTCACCTCGTATATTCCCTTTTTACATTTACGTTTATTTTCACACATTCAAACAGTGCAGCAAGGCTAAAGCATGTGCAATATACACCGTAAAAAATATTTTCCATTTTTTATTTTGTTTTTGTTTATCCCTTTGCGAGAACTATTCAGTTTGGGTCAGGTGTGGATCTGAACCTTCTAAGAGCTCCTACTGTAATCACATAATCATCCTTCGGTTGTCTTTACCCTCCAACACCTAAAGGTAAGGTCATAAGTTTGCATACGCCACAAGTTATATAAGCATACACGATATATTAAGAGCTAAGGGGGTGTAAACTTTTTAACAAGATGAATATTGTTAGTTTGTTTAAAGTTTTTTTTTCTTTTCTTTTAGTACCGCCCTTCAGAAGCTACATTAGATATTTACATGTTTCCCAGAATGCAAAATTATCATTCACACCGATCATCCTGTTCAAAAGTTTACACCCCCATGGCTCTGTAATGTATAACTTGTGGCGTATGCAAACTTATGACCTCAACGTCTTTCTGAGTCTGCGTTCTTCCTCATGATGTTTCAGAGTTGTTTCTTGCTACTGTCACTCCTGGTTTGTTCATTAGGGACCAAAATAATTACATCATTACACTATTTACATCTGGATTAATTCTATTTGTTTTATTAAAAACAAATAAAATTAAGCTGAATCCTCCATCAGAGAGTGATCAATGAACTCTTTCTAATCCTAGTTCTCTTACACACACACACACACACACACACACATCAATGCATACTTGAATTGCCTTCCTCTGTTTCTTTAGGTATTTTAAATCTCACACATTATTGGTGGAGCAGCAGTTACAGAAGGATAAATTCCCCGAAGTGGTGAGAGAATCGGACGTCTGTTTACGGTACGATCATAATCCTTATCCTCCTGTCAAACTTCTTCTTAACTCTTGAATTAAGCTCTAAATATCCAAATATTTTTACATATTTTCCCCCCTAAGCTTTATATGGAACTTAATAACTGTGTTATTGCAGCCCGATTAACCAAAAAAAATTTTTTTTTATGAAATAAGATTAAATGTCTTACATAGGAATCTTACATAGTGCACGTTGTTGTACGTATTTACATATTATTAGTGATTGTATTAAAATTCCCGATTAGTTTCAGCTCCCAAAGCCTCAGAAGCAAAAACTTTGAAACTGCTGTTGCTTCATTATTACTTCATCCACTATCTTTACACTGTAGTTACTTCCTGGATTCTTCCTCAGATTTACACGTTTTGTTCACTTTTTAAACTTTAAATGTTAGTTCAGTCTTGTGTTGAATATCTGATGTTCACTGTGTGTGTGTGTGTGTGTGTGTGTGTGTGCGCGTCACAGGGAGGGTTATGAGCACTTCTTTGACCGGCTACAACAGCACAGTGTTCCTGTGTTCATCTTCTCAGCGGGGCTGGGAGACGTGCTGGAGGAGATCATCAGACAGGCTGGAGTTTATCACCCCAACGTCAAAGTTGTCTCCAACTTCATGGACTTCGATGAGAACGTGAGTATGAACATGGCATGTATTGATTTTTGTATTCGTATTTAATGACGATAATAAACTAGTTATACGGTAGTTATGTCCATGGTATTTATTACTTATTTAAGTCACTCACGTCTACTTCAATCACTACTACTCTTAGCATAACCTGCATGACTGAAAACTTTCATAATTCATTTATAAGATGCTTTTATTCATGTGAATAATGGACTTGGAGAATCTAATCTGAGTACTGAGCCGCAGTTTTAAGCAGTTTAAGCTTTGCTGAAGGTTCCACAAACCCCCAAGCTTATGGCCGAACCATTAAATTACAGTGAACTTTAGCTACCTAATCACTGTATATGCGCAATTACGTACGTTCTATCACTTTATATCAGACACATACTTCTACAATCACTTCTAAAATCAGTGAAAACCCAGGACATCTATTCAGCTGAATTTTGTTGTGTAACATCGTGATGTAGATAGACCGCGCAGTTAGTCTGCAGTTTTAAAAGCTGACTTTGAGGGGGCGCTCTCATCCTGCAGGGCATCCTGAAAGGCTTCAAAGGCGAGCTGATTCATGTGTACAACAAGCATGACGGAGCGCTGAGGAACACCGACTACTTCAAACAGCTGAAGGACAACAGCAACATCATCCTTCTGGGAGACTCGCTCGGAGACCTCAACATGGCCGACGGCGTCCCCAACGTGGGGAACCTCCTGAAGATCGGCTTCCTCAACGATAAGGTTTGCTTCCTCTCGAGAGTGTTGAATTTTGGAATCGGCAGTTCGTCTCTCTAGTGTTGTGCTAATACTATTTACGTTCTTTTTATTTTTCAGGTGGAGGAGCGCTTGGAGAAATACTTGGACTCTTATGATATTGTTCTAGTGAAGGATGAAACCCTCGAAGTGCCCAATTCCATTTTACAGAGGATCTTATAACTGTAAAGAGACCCTCATTATTGCAGTACTAGTCACTGGGCTAACACATGCACGCACAAGCCATACAAACTCCTCACCACGATCTGTTAACCTCACTTCCCATCTGAAACAGTGTCCTCTTCCATTTGTGTGTCTCTTTGGGGTCTTGTCCCGTTATTTCTATTTTTTAGTAAAGAAAAACCAAACCAACTGTGCAGAAAATCTATATATATATTAAGCGAATTTGTTTAATGTGTACATTAGTAGATGTGTCAATGTATTATTTTTGATATTGTATCATTTCATTTCATGCGCAATGATCGATTGGATGGATCTAGAAAGACCGGCCTTTAACTAGACTTGAAGTGCTAGCATTACACTTACATCCCTAGTACAGATCATAACAGGACGTTTACGTAATATCCATGTACCCATGTACCGACTGTAGTACACTGTCGTTTTCGCCTGCTTTCTTTTTCACGTGTATATAGATATATAAAATTATTATTTACCACATACATGGATATTAATTCCATGCCCATCATCCCATAGCAATACAATATACAGATCAACAAATATATCATGAATGTATTGTGTATTTTTATTACCTTTTACCGTGTTACGCTTCAAGTGCAGTTTGGAATTTGGGTCTGCTTTGGATGTTCTGATTCTCACTACTTCTATGAAGGACAGTCCGTGTAAAACGATTAACGTGTCTATGTGCGAATGAACGCATCGAAGACCTGAGCTTTCATACAGTATTAGCAGCATCTGCGTTTTTGGTGGACTGTTTCCTCATACGATCGCTCATGAGGTGGATTCGGTTCGAACTTCTTTTTGGTTTTCAGTTCTCGAGACCCGTCGTTTACGTTCTGCTAATTTGCATGTTGCTTTTCTTGCTGTCAATTTTATTATTATTAAAGGGTTGGAGGTCTATAGGTTTTTAAATATTGGACGAATTATTTCTTTATTTGATCTCTTTTTACACTGAGCCTCATCTGGGCTTTTGCCCTTTACAGTTAAATATGTATTTCTATCTAGTATTTAAAGAATTCAAGACGTTTGTATACTAGTTTAAAGGTACTGAGATGCAGAACCAGTACAATTAACGCTTAGTCATTTAAACTGAATAATTCTTTTATTGTTTATTCCATTACCAGCTTATTCACAACGTCGTGATAAATTTGAATATTTTAAACGCATTTTAAATAAGGGAAGCCACGAAATAATTTGCCACCATAGGGGCAAACCAAGAGTCTTTTGTCCTTCCTTATTAGCTTGTGAGGAGCCTGAACACAGGCCCTGGTGCTTTCCACGCTTCCCCCACACCCGTGTAAAGACGACGGCTCATTTCTTTCAGAGGATGTGGGTCTCGACGTGTCTCATAAATAATTGCTTATTAGGCAAGTGACGTTTTACAGAAACGTTCACGCATACGAACACACTTACACACACTCAGTCGTACACACGCCGCAGAGTTTTAAACAGTACAGTACTTTTCTCTGTGAGCTTTTAACAGTCGTGTTAGTGCTCCTCTGCAGGCACAGCATATACAAAATAAACATCTAAATGAACAAGTAAATACATAAATAGTTCCGTTTAATTCGACGTTAATAAAATTAGCGTTTTGTACAAGTCCTTTTTTAATGTCTGCGTTTGAGCGTCCGGTTAGCGTCTTTCCTGCAGTTGGAGGTTCAATACGTCACAAACTGAGCATGAACACGAGCCGCTCACCCTCACGCCCATACGGTAAACGGGACGGGACGAGGTCCTCTGACGGCGGCTTGGTCTGTGCAATGAGGTCAGGGCTCACACTTATCCTGTCCCGCTCTCTCAATGCATGAAGAGGCTCACAAATGATTCGGTCCCACTGTGTGCCTGCATGCAGTGTGGTCTGCAGGGTCGCCGGAGTCACTCGGGTCACCGGCCAGGGCAGGACATGGGTTTAACGCAGTGGCCCTGGTTCAACACGAGGTTAGCCGGGCAGTGGCAGCCGGCCACGCAGGGTCTGGTGCACGGGCCAATCTCGTTCCAGTTGTCACAGGTCTTGGTGCAGCCGGGGCCGCAGGTGTCGTAGACGGCGCCGTGTCTGCATTGCGTGGCTGCACAGAGATACACACAAAACGTTTAGTTGGAGACAATGATAACAACGCTAATAAACGAGTGACACAGACAAGGGTCAAAACCAGGACATGGAAACAAGAAAAGTTTGGACAGTAAAAAGCATGACAAGACTGCAACGCTACAAAGAAACAGCAGAGTATACACAGACAAACTAATCAAGGAGTAACACGGAACAGGTGCGCACAGTCAGGAAACAAACCAATGACAGGGTCAGGAGACAGGACTAAAACAGAAACCACAACATAAGCACACAGCAAAGCGGGAATCTGTGACACACCTTAATCAGGAACAGCTAAATAAACGAACTAGGACGGGAACGTTTGAAGCAGTAAAAAAACAAAAACAAAAAAACCCAAAGAGACCTGGAAACCAAAGGGTATGCAAACATTTACACTAGACAATATACATAGGTAGATAAATATTAAAACATGGTCGCTTTTGTTGTGCTTATGGAAGATTTCACTTGAATGGCCCACTTTTGTAGAATTCAGCACTTTTTAATTAGTTCCCGAGACACAATGCTAACTTCAATTCCCGCTTAACTTTAGCACTATGAATTAGTACGGTTTTTTGTAATCTATCAACATATCTGAGAGAAGTGTTGATACTCCTGACATCTTTGGCCGGTTACCAATGACTGTGGCTAAATCGTTTACCACAGTCATTAACTGGCTTCAGGGAGAAGCCTTAGCAATGCAAATGCAGCCCAAGAGGAAATGATCATTTTCTACATAATTTGTTACTTACTCATACAAGACTGTTCAGGCCTCCAGAGCACAGGCGCTCCCTCTCTCTCGCACGCCCGGCTGTAGGCGATAAAGGACTCACAGTAGCAGTTCTTATGCACCGGGCACTCGCACATGTCCGTAACGCATGACCTGAACAGAGACAATACTCGGTCCATTTAATTAGATCAAGTAAATCAAACTCACTACGTACAATATTTTAATAGATTCAGAATCAGACTCACATAGTGTATGAGCCTATGTTTAAAACCGTGGAACGGTGATGTTACGTACGACACTGAAGTTTCGAGGCACGTATCGAGCACGCGACACAATCGCCACGTATCGGGGTGTGTACTGGGTTCACAGAGTCACTTGATCAATGACAAACGAAGCCTCACTTTCTGTCCAATCACGTGCGCGATTCACTTTGCGTCTCGGGTTGTTCGAACCCCTGGGGGCTATTCCAGAGAGCAGGTTATGCGACTTTCCTGTTCTCTGCTTTGCGTGTCAGAATGTTCGAACCCCAGATCTGACTTTATTCTGAGTTCTCGTTGGCTCAGTCGGGTTGGTTGGTTTGTGCGGAGTGTTGTACTTTGAAAGTGGGACAATCAATACATTACATTTAAATCATCACTAATTATTATTTTTTGTGTTATTTCTTGGTGAATTTTTGCACTTTTTGGGGGGGTTTTTTTTGGTAATTTATACACTTCGGCATTGCAGTTTCTTTGTACAAGGACCTCCTCTGTACCATGTGAAAGAATGTTCTCTAAGGCAGGGGAAGTAGTGTCAAAGAGGAGAAATAGACTCAGTCCTAACACCGTCTAACAGCTCTTATTTCTCAATAAAAATCATTAAAAACTTCTTTGTCACCTTTCTGTCATTCCCACAGTTACATAAGCACAATCGCTGCCAAGTCCCATAAGCACGAGACCAGATCTTCCCATCACACAGTGTCCGTATTCACAGTTTAGTCCCACACTTTAGATGAATGGATCGTTTTGTCCACGTCAAAATGAAACAGATGGCACTGTTTTCGACACTCTCCAAACTTTGAATCTTTTCCCAGAACAGTCAGGGGAAAGCCTCGATGCTTCATGAGGCTTCATTTCCCCCCATCCCTACCGTGGAACAAGAGCAGCATCTGGTGTTTAGGAGATTCATTACACCTGGATTTTCTATCATCAGTTTGAAATTGCACTCTATTGAGCATTTGTACATAAATACTTAGTTGTTGAGCACTTTACAGTTAGCTATTTTTTTTTAATGTTATGAACTGAATGATATGCTGTATGCAAGGCTGATCTTTTCATTGTAGCCTGAAGGAAAGAAAAAAAAAAGCAGCAGGAGCCAGTAACACCAACAAGGGCTAAAGCCTGCTAAGTCCACCGTCACTTTACACTAACCAGTCTTAAACTGAATCCTCACCTATTTACAACAAACTAGAAGCAGAAATAAAATGAGATCGTAATCTTTGTCTGTGTTAATTGGGTAGTTCGTCTCTAACATTCACATGGAGCAGGGTTTTAGAGGGAAGCTTATCAGGAATCAAAACAGTTGGTGATGATTTGAATATAGACACGGTTTTTAGGAAAGTGATGCATTATTTTAGCCTGCAGTAGTGTAGGTATGTATACAACAAAGGCAATTTTGACTTAGTAATACAATATAGCAAATTTTATTATTTATTTATTTATTTATTACTATAACATAATTTTTTTTTACTGTTTTATGCTGTTAACTATAATGCTAGTTCATATTTTAGCCTGTTAACTATAATGCTATTTAATGTTTTAGGCTGTTAACTATAATGAATGTTCATATTTTAGCCGGTTTACTACAACACTAATTGATGTTTCGGCCTATTTAATATAAATAAGTATTAGGTGAGAGCATAGATAGATAGACAGACAGACATAGATATGTACTGCATATAGGAATAGCACAACCACGGGAAAAAAAAATATCTAAGTATACGCCACAGACATATTATTTATATGGCCACATGAGTCACAAAATTAGCTGGTCCCTGCCCCAGACTTGAGTGTGTAATTAAAGAAGAAAAAAGAAAGAAAGAAACTTTGCTGTAAGCTAACATCATGAAAAAGATCAAATTTGACAAACAGGGGTAAAAATAAATAAATAAATAAATAAAATAGATACATTTTTGTGTTAGCCAGTCACCTGTAGAAGGGGGCGAAGTCGACCACAGAGTGGCACTTCTGGAACTCCCAGGATTTGAGTTTGTGGCAGGAGCGGTGGGCTCGGATCTTCACCTTGACCGAGCCGGGGCAGAGGGACGGCGTGGGCCTGCGGGGAGGCTGCTCACAAACCTCATTACCATCCACACGCCACGACTCTGCAAACTCGTCCACGTCATACTTGAACAGGCCATCACTGCCCACTGAGTCGTCTCGCCTGTGACCGTTGTAGTTACCACACAGACCACAGAGTCGATTCTTCAGGTGAAGAGCAGCCACCACCTCCACCAAACTGTCACCGTCCCATGTGATCTCCAGACCTGACACACACATGACACAATGAACCACAGTGGTTCTTAAATTTGTTGCCATAAACAAATTGGTTATGTAATATGGAGACCAATCTTATTTAAAATGTTTGAGAAATAAATAATTGTACGAAATTCAACTCGTTCTGAATAACCTGCTCATTTTTTTCCCCCCAGATTGTTTTGACTCCATTATGTCTGCACCTCACACAGGACTACTTTCTCTTAACGACTAACACATGACCTTTCCTTCCTCACTATCAACAATCAAAACGATCAAGATGTTTTGACTTTCATGTTTTGAGTTAAACTAGTTGAGAATAATCTTGTTTTGGAAATAGAGAATAATTTGTTGCATATACTGTAGAATAAAAAAAAAACCTGTCTTATACACAGTCTAAATACAGTATGTATATTAAATGTTACATAAACCAGTGGTTCTCAAACGTTTTCAGCATGAGGCCTCCCTTGTGTAGGGTACATCCCTTTGTGGCCCCCTAGATTCGGAAAAATTTTTCGCAGTTTCATGTTTTGTTTCCCCTCAAAAGGTGCTTCTGTATTAACTTTCTCAGATAGGAGGCTACCTCTATCTAAAAACGTTTTTATTTTTATTTTAAATAGTCTTAGGTTTTATCACTAGTATATCAACAGATGTCTCTGTTTGATGTGTCCTAGTGTGCTGTGTATAATTGATTTAATTTATTAATAGTTCTCATTTTTATGTACATGTAAAGGTAGTGTAAAGATTCACAATCCTGGTAAAATACATTAAAAAAACAAAAACAACATGTTCTAGAATTTCTATGCGGCCCCCATGGCACCATCTGGCGGCCCCCCAGGGGGCCACAGCCCCAGTTTGAGAACCACTGACATGAACACACATTTTAAAAATGTAAAAGTATGTATTGAACTTTGTCCAAAGTAACATTCATTTAAAAAAGAAATGGCATACAGTTGTGCTCATAAATTTACACACCCCTTGTTGAATCTACATAATGTTAATTATTGAAAACAAAATGAAGAGGAATCACTAAATTTGCACTGTTTTTCAGGTCATGCGTTACGGACATGTGTGAGTTTCCCCCGGGGAAAAACCCTGCTTTCCACCCCCCCCCTCTTTTCTCCCCCGCTTCGAGAGTTCGATGTGGACGCCGGTGCTGTGGAAGGGCAGGGCGACGCGTGTGCCGTTCTGCCGCACTGTTAAGTGCTGGTGCAAGCTCACGGTCATGCCCGGCATACGCAGCTCCACTGACTTGGTCCAGGAGAACGAGCGTGTTTTCCGAGCGTCGTTCTTCACCAACACGGTGAAGCCACTCGCCGACGTGCAGTCCTTGGTCAGAACGTACTGACACGTGCCCTGGAAGTTAAAGGTGCGTCCGTCGAACGTGTTGTAATGGGGGTCGCCGAATACAGTGCACACACCTGGCTCTGAGATGGAGAGGAGGACGTGTCATCGTGATGGTGTTTGACACAAACATCAGGTTCAGGCTGACCTTATCGTTTCGTTTAATTGGATTTGCTGTTTCGTTTACTAAAAACTGAGTCCTCCGTTCTTGCCTTACATTTGCCGTTTTCATGCTATAGAAAGGCCATTATTTGAGAGGAAATATGACCGTGTTTGGTTTTAACACACACTGGTGAATTGTGCATGGCAGATCTGGTTGCAGCGGTAGTTAATATGAGACAGACTTCAGCTGCCAGGCCTTATGATATTATCTTAAATGGAAAAAAAGTTGGATTTTTAGCTGGAGTGATGTAACTCGACTATAATTTAATATGTTGGTACTTCATGGTTGCTACAGTAAGTACCAGTACTTTATTTAAGGTGCATTTCAGTAACTTTCGGTAACTAAGGTTCTTCCTAAGTATATAAATATCCATGTAAAAAAAAAATATATATATATATATAAAAAAATTTTCCCCTAAAGGTCTGTAGCTGCCATATCAGCTACAGTCATATGACTTTCTTTTTTTTTTTTGCCTTTGTTTATTTATTCATTTTCATATGATTCATTTACATATGATTCATTTACATGTGATTCATTTACATGTAATTCATTTTCATGTCATATGACTTTTAACATCTGGCTAGTTATAATTGTGTTTACTACAGATAATTGCTTGCCCAAGCTACCAGGGAAAAACTTAACACTTTATTTTATTTCATTTTACTTGGTGTGTGTATTTTTATGCTATTTTATTTTTATTTTAAAATCTGTGCTACATATCAATGCATTAACTACAGCGCAGAACTCATTTTCGAAACCCACCATCTGCTGCACCACGAACACGGGCTTTTACTAGTGAGATTAATTTGTGTTAAATGACCTTCAGCCTTTTCAGAATCAGCAAAACACGATTATGTTGAAACTGACCAACTCGAGCAAAACAAATTCCAAAATTCCAGCACAAATCCATTAAATAATTCTCTGGCTTACCACACTGGCACTTTCTTAGAAACAGACAGAAATGAATGGTTAAGTTCTCCACTATGGAGGAATTGACAAATATTTTGTTATAGTATGTTAGCTACCATTTTTAGTCTGGACAGTTAAGATTCTGGGCAACCAAAACATACGCCTAGGCAGCACATTGGAGCTTTTACTTGGCTAGTTATATATTTATTATTTGTCCACTCCTGTATACGGTATATCCCAAATCATATCCAATACATTAATTAGTCTTCTATTTTGTCAGTGTTGCCTTTTTTCTATCATAGTGGAGAATATCTGGATCACAATGCACAGCATTGTGTTAGCTTCCATATGCCTATAATATCAAGAATAAACTCAGCGGTTTGTAGGGAATGAGGCACCATTGTGATAGTGACTTACAGTATTATGAGTAATACCATGGCAGACATAGCATAGCAACCACCATTCCAGGATATTGGCACCAATAAAAATGGCTTTTTGTGCAACAACAACAACAAGATGTCCTAAGGCCAAAGACAGGATAATGGTGAAGGTAAACTTACTCACTTTCAGTGCAAACAGGACAGCAGCCAGTCCGGTTCAGTATCTTATTCTGCAATAACACACACATGCACGCAAAAAGAGAACAGTTTTATAGACATCGTCTAAATGTATAGAGTCACACAACCAGACATTGTGTCTCAGAGCACCAGTGGAAGGGGGTAGATTGTTTTAAATACCATCTGAAGTGCACATCAAAGGTCTCATCCCCCCCTCACCCACCTTCTCCAATGCCTTCCGCCCCTCCCGCCCAAAAACACAACACACACACGCACACATCAAGCCATACACTCAACCGGAACCCTGGTGCATTCAGAGTATACAAAGGCCTGTGGTTTGAGAGAGCGTCTAAATATAGAGGGCTGTTTCTTTGCTGTCAGTCAAACAGGAGACAAAGCAGTCAAAGGCTGTTCCTGCTGTCTGGCTGTCCCCCAAATCAAGGACAGGTGTGTGCTGGGAAACGGGTGCAATGCAGAATCAGAGAAAATCAGATATCAGGTTGAGTAGCGCAATCGCCTGGGGCTAAGATAAATCAAAGGCGTAGAGAGAGTAAATCACGACAGAGAGGCTGTGTATAAGTTACATCAGCACACCACACAGGAGGATATTCCCAACGCTGGTTAGTTACAGGCTGTAATTCTAAGAGGCTGAAGTGATGGGTGGTGAACAGCTGGTCAGGGTTAGAGAGGTAGGAGGTAGAACTCTTATTTTGAAGAGACATTTTTCAAGACTCAATCGTATATATCATGGCTGGTCATGTCTTATATCTATCAGTAGCCTGACAATGAAACTATAAGTTTTGAGCAATGCATTATATCATAATACGCCTGACATGGGGCAAACGATTACTTACACACCTATGTAAAAATCCTGACAGCATTTTATTTAAAGTATTTCTCTATTGGATTCATTCTGCGTCTCCTATGAATATCTAACAGAAAAGTTGTGACCCTTTTGTCTAAACTAAAAAAAAATGAAGTTTCTATCATCTGTCCTTATGTATAATTTCTATTTTGATTGTTTGTATCTACTTTTAGTTTCTCCTCCCTCATCCACCATGGTCATGTTCATTACAGCCATCATGCCATTCTGTGTATTTTTCTCATGACCATTGGTGGAGCTGTTGTGCTGGTTTCTACAAAAGTTGGAACGGTGTATGTTAATGCGTATGAAATGTGTTGGTTGGCCTGCGCATGTTTTAAGTTCCTCACCGCAGGGCAGCTGGTGACCGGCACACAGTGTTTCGGTTGACACTCAATGTTCCCCTTTACACAAGTACATAATGTGCAATTCACAGAAGACCAACGGTCCCCATCCTACAGAAGGAGAGAGAGAGAGAGAGAGAGAGAGAGAGAGAGAGAGACAGAAAGAGATTAGGAATAAAGGACTTATCCCGATTTATGTATGTCCCACAAATAAGGATCTGTTCATCCACACATTCACAATATTTAAATCAAACAATTAACCTTTCTTTCTTACCAAAAAATTTAAAAAAAAAAACCAATATATATCCAAACAACCCCCATAATTTTTTAACCCCCCACCCATCTCCTCCCCCCTACTATACATATTTACATTCCATCCATAGGATCCATCAATTCAGAAATCCATTTATCCATCTTCTAGTTCTACATCCATCTGTTCTATCATTCACCATTCATCGACTGATCAGTCCATCCATCTGTCCATCCAATCATTGCACCACCAGTCAGTCATACATCCATCCATACTTAGTACATATATCTTTCAGTTTTCCATCCATCCATCTATTCATTCCACCATAATCTGTTCATCCATTTATTCATTTACAAATCCATCCATCTATCCACTTGTCAATTAATCTGCCCCCAGACCAATCATCCTTCCATCCATCATTCCATTAATTCCATATTTACATACATGTGAGTCATCTATCCCACTATAATCCATCTATCCCATAATTTTATCATCCATCTCATAAACTTCATTTATAAACCAATCCATTCAATCATAAACTCATTCATTTGTCTACTCTTCCATCCATGCGTCCACAAATACATCCATCTAACTCAGTCAATTAACTTATCCACACATCATCCATATAACCATCCACTCATATATGAAAAATCCATGAACCCATTCCATCCATATATCCTTATATAAATGAATCCATTCTTCCATCCACCTATAAATTAATCCATCCATCTTTTCATCCAGTCTGCTGAAACATCATTCTTGTCCTCACCCTGTAGATCTTGTTTTTGACCCTGCAGTATTTGATGTCCTCTGTCTTCAGGTAAGAAAGACACTCAGGGCAGCACTGGCCGCTCTGGCAGCTTCCTGCTGGAGAGCAGCGTTTCCTACACACCACTGTGGAGTCCAGACAGATGCATGTCGTACAGTTATCTAAGCTGAAGGATGTATCATTCTCATAGACCTCACTGTGGAATAAGCAGCTGCCCAGGGATAGGTCAAACACCTTCCTCTGACCTAGACAAAGGCAAAGATGAGCACATCTTTTGTCATGCATTGGACTAACTGGTGGTTATGTACCATTAAAATGTGTGTACGCATATGAAATTCTTACCCTGGCACCTGGGACAGCACTGGCCTGGAGGGGTGTGGCTCAGATGGGATGGGCAAGACAGAACAGGACAAACCTCCCTATGGCACATCGTTCGACTTCCCTGATAACAGCATACATAAAGAGTATCTGTTTAGTGCTCCAAATATCTCAATATGTATTTGGATTTCAACCCAAAAGTGGGTGTGGCTTAATGCATTTTTTTAATTAACTTTTTGTATTAACCTTTGGTTGCATTTGTAAGTCGCTTTGGATAAAAGCGTAAGGTAAATGTTCTACCACTATGCCACTGCAACCCTGACCAATGCAGTTACTAAGGATGAACAAATGAACATGGTCTTTCTTTTTCCTGAGAGCTTCACATCTGACCGCTCACACATGTCTGCATGACAATAAAAACCTGCCGCTCATGCAAATTTATTGTCGCATGCTACAGGAACCCAGTCTCACACCTCTAGTCTTAAACAGATGCCCTGTGAACATTTATGGTCAGCTTTCAAAAGCGAAAAAAAAAAAACCCAATAGAATAGTGCACCTCCAATTCGAATCAGTATTTGTATTCATTTAGAACATCTTATCTGCTCATTCAGAATAATGTATTCGTAGTTGACTAATGAATAGAGACTGTCATGTTAAGCAGGAACATAATGGTGCTTAATGGTGCTTAAGCTAATGCCTGCCACAAAATCATGTTACCCTGGATTATCTACCAGCCATGCACATGAGTATGAGTAATATGTATTAGCAGCTGTTGTGGAATAAAGGAGCACCATTCATCACAGAGGACCTAGAGAAATGCTGTAACCTTTTTATCTGCCAGGGTTTTATCTTTGCAGTAAAGCAAACCAGGTTGTGAAGCCGTTCGTCCCTGCAGCGTACGACTTTGCACAGGAATGTTAGGACTGGAGGTGGAGTGAATGACTCATCCAAGCCCATGTATAAGGTTTTAACACTGCCTTCATTAAAATGACCAAACAAAGCCATGGAGAATATAAACCAAAGTCTCTCAAGAGCCAGAAACCAACATCCAAAATAAACCGTGTTTGGAGAGCCTCCACAGGCCAGCGGTGTTCGCCATGTCCCTGTACTTCCACTAACCCAGACATACACACACAAGCTCTCTAATTGACTGGGAAGCACAGTAAAGGCCTTAATGTGTTTATCCGTAAGGTTTATTTATTGTTAGAGGGTGGTGAAACAAACCCAGTGGCTCCCTGGAGAACCAAAGACAAACCCATTAGTTGCAGATCTCAGAGCTCGGCCAGATACCTCAAGAGATTTGGAAACATGAACATGTACGCCTTTAGCTATGCTTTTCTCTAACACATTAAACCTTACCGCATCTGTAAGATACTAAAGTGCTGTCTGATCTGAGAGTGAATTTGTATTAGGAACACGTGTGTGAAAAGCTATAGAGGATGCGGGTTTGTCTAGAGATATTCAGGAATGCTGCATTGCCCCGGAGATTAGAATCATATGCGGATGTCTTTTGGGAAAATGACAATTTGCAGATATGACTGGCAGAAGTACTCACGGTGCACGTGCATTTGATGCAGGGCTTCCCCTCAGGGTGGAACTCTTCTCTCTCTTTATAGAGGCGACCCTCGAAAATACAGCCTGAGCACAAGGCAGATAATAGGTTAATTCACTTCCCAAACATCGCATGATCTTAAAAACAAACAAACAAACAAACAAAAAACAGGGGGTTTCAAACATTTTGCACCCAGGGACCTCCTTAAATGTACAATATATTTCAAACGTACAAATTTCTCCCAAAACATTTTATGCTGTATAATAATATTTTGTTAATATTCAATTTACTCCTGAAATTTCCTGAAAAATCATATCCAAGCAGATCTCGTGTTTGAGTTTCTGAAGTGTACATTAAACCCATTCGATTCAACTGATCAGCCAATTAACCTAATAATAAGTTAAGTAGTAAACATAATAAATCTTATAACTGTGAAATCCACTACTGTAACGCAACACAACTGTTGTACTGTCTACAACACGTTCACTTAGATACACACTCACCTGGGCAGGAAGGGCAGCATTTCTTGGGATGGATTTTGGGGTTCTTGCAGGGAACCACACACTGCATTTCTGCCTCGGTTATTACACCTTCCTGTCCCAAACACATCATCGAGACTTTACGATCCTTATCTTTAATAATTGCATATATTAGCCTGTATACTTGTATAATTCTGAAGACATTTAAGCAGGTTGTTTATTATGCAGTTTGTCTCATATACAATCATTTCTGGTTGAACAGATATGCGCTGCATCCCATATTATTCTTTCCGAGATTAAAATGAGCGTGTCCCCAATCACAGTGTGTTGAAATAATTCCCCCAAAGGTCCCCGGATGGTCTACTGTTTCTGGCAGATTTTCGCAGTGTGTATCCGCGTACGATTTTTCAGCTAATATCGCCCACGACTCCTTGCGCGAAGGAGGAGGAGTTTTGTAACTCTTTGCTTCGCCTGAATTCGTGGACGTATTTTAGAGAGGTGTGAAATGAAATGTGGATAAAGAAATCAAGGGAATGATAAATGAAATTATATAGTATAAATTTATAAGGAATAATGAAGGAAGAAAAGCTGAACTGCAACGAGGAGTTTGTTAACGGTGACGGCATGTGTAACTTAGCACCGGCGTTCTCTTCCGTTACATGATGTGTTAGTATGTCCCAGTACTTGCATATTCTGTTGCTACCCACTCAAAAGTATGTACTTTCTCTTCACACTTTTACTGCATGGTATAAGTAGGCGAACTGGGATTCAGCCACAATTTATTTAACATTTTTGAAAATGGTCTCAACACTTTGAATTGTTGGAAAACTCCAAGTCCCAGTTTTACTTTGACTGGTACAAAGTCTTTGAGACAGACTTTCCAGTTTTCTCAGTAACACAAAACATGATAAGTTGCATTTATATCATCTTATTAACTTAAAGAGAGAGAGAAAAAACGGGAGTCTGGTGATGGAATGACTGTTTATAGCTACTATAATGGAAGTGAGAACAGGATCTATCGTGTTTTTTCTGGCGTAGCACAACATGAATGGATGAAAAGTATGACATGTCGTTCTTTAATGGTTATGAAATTATAATCGTTGGAAATTCGCTGTGGTATAAGTTGAATAAAACACTTGTTCAGTTGTGTTGTTATCGAAAACTAATGGACTTCAGTGTGGAAGCAGTAACTCCGCTTTATCAACAATTCCCCATTGTTGAATCTTTTCTAATAGCAGCATTCTCTTTCATGTTTTATTCTTTACTTAATATATTGTTAAAAGTATAATTGTATCAAGATTTCCTTCACATGGTAACCTTTGTAGAAAATAATCAGAGCTTCTTCTTAAATTAGAACTGTATATACAACGAAGGATTTCATTTAAAGATTGGATTTAAAGCGACAGTGAGATTTAAGTTCTCGTTGCAGAATAATTGATCTACGCCGCACATGGCGTATCATGCGGTGGGAAGGCAGAGAGAGTCTAGGTGGCATGCAATTACAGCACTTCTTGCATGACCTGGAAAAAGCAGTCCTTTTCCCCATAACTTGTTGAAACCTATGCCACAGCAAAGCAGTTTCAAATTGGTTTGGACCTTGAATGCTTTGCATGGAATTCTGCCCACACACTTTGCGCTCACTTGCAACATGCAATGCTTTCTTGTGGCTCAGCAAATTCAAGAAATGAGACAGAACTCTGTGAACGTGCATGTGTGTGTGTGTGTGTGTGTGTGTGTGTGTGTGTTTGGAAAACTGGGACCCAGATGTTCAGATGGAAGATCCAAGTTCACCTGTTTACCGTCTGTATGGAAACAAGCAATAAATCTGTCCTCAGTCACTCCCTCCTCACTTAACTAACACTCCAAGCGAAGGTCACGGTTTGGGAAGTCATTCCAGGTCAAGATCTGTTATTTTAATATCAATACCATACAATCTTCAAGTGCTTTCTTTAAATTTCTTTTATGACTTCAGACTGGACTCATACACATCAAAGCGCAAAGTGTGTGCATACAGGATCACATTGCTTCAGTAATGTCCTGATAAATATTTAGTGAATATGTTTTTCTTTCCTGCAACACTTTTAGTTCTTTATTCATTCAAGTCTCAGAGTAAGAACATTGATCTAGATCTTCCCTGGAAAAAGCAAACAGTGAGATGTGTATACATACATATATATATATATATATATATATATATATATATATATATATATATATATATATATATATATATATATATATATATATATATATGTATATTATGTATAAAACATTGGATATTTGTGGAATAGTATGAAAAATTCATTGTATTTAAAATTGTACATTCCAACACTACTGTTTTTAATGCATCACGGTATCTGACTTCAACTTTGCATTTGAAACATTATGACTTTAAAATCCCATATCTTATTATTTATAGCCATTATTGTTTACTAGTCGTTATCCATAAAGTAGACTTCTAACGTTCATTAATTTTCATTGGGATGAAGATTTTTTTTTTTATGTGCAGGAAAATATGCCAAAACATGCGCTGAATATGGATCAAGAGCATGAGCATGCTGAAATATGAAAATTCCTCATTTCTATTTGGGTTCTGAAAGGAAATTCTCTTATATCATGTACCCTCTTATATTATGAACTGCTATCAAATACCTATGATGAATGTATTCATTTAATTACCTCTGTGAATAAGCTGATCAACTGCTATCCTTGATTATATTATTATGTATTTTCGTGTCAACATGAAACAGGACTCGTTTTCTATTATGACTATGTGCTGTGTGTTTTGGTTAAATCTGTCTGGCACTTGGACCAGTAGAAACCGTCCACGCACTGCTGTTATCATTGTGTACAATGTGTATAAATACTTCTGTTTTGAATGAATAAACCGGACGTTTATGTGAGCATGCAGGTGTCAGTGTGTGTTCACTTGGGCTCCCCAGATCGAATCTGAAACGCTCTGAGGAAAACCACACTTTCTAGCTCATAGCAACACAGAACTAAAAGTAAATAGAAGTAGAATGGTCAAATAGGCTAAAGAAAGCATGACGGAGATCTGGAGAAATAAATCCGAGATTCCTGAGATGAGTGGAAATCTAACAGGTTCATTTGCCCAAAATGTTTAGGAAGCCCTGCCTTGTAACATTGTAGCAGATTGGCAATTATGACACTTTCTTTCTGCAGTCCATGAAAGCAATCTAGAAATAAAGTATCTTCAGGTTTTCCTTAATACAGACCATATTAAGTGACTTATTTATTGCTGATATGAGGAAAAAAAATAAGTTGTTTTGGTGACACCCACACTAGCTAATATCAGCTGAATAACTAGATTAAATTTATTATCATTATCATCAGTAATAAATCAATTAAATGACAATGTTTGTCCTCTATATAGGTTTTTTTTGTTTTTTTTACAATCCTATGGACATTATATGTGCTAATGATGGGGGGGGGGTGTCCTTGTACACTCTTAAGAAAGCTTTGAAGGGTTTTTTGGATTGTTAAGGGGTCTTGGCTTTTTAAAGAGGTTCCCATTTGGAACTGAACAGAAATCTGGAAACTCTCTCAGTCCTAGAATTAATCTTTATTTCTTAGAGTTTAAGTACTAGTGGTATGTTCGTTATGATTTCTGTATTACTAAAGGAGCTGGTCTTTTGTTTGAATGATGCACTACTATTAGTCCTTTTCATTTAGAGGTGGCCATGTTTTTTTTTTTTATTGTTTTATCAAGGGTGTTAAGGGTCTACATTGGGTTAACGGGAGAGTGCGAAACGAGACAAAAGAGAAAAATATCCTTTTCCTAATACTACTCTGCTACTCGGATTTGTTCTGCATTAGCACAAAGATCCTTAAAGGACGCATTATGAGTCTCACCTGACACCGGCGTGTGATGCACGGCTTAGTCGGGGTCGTCCATGAATACGAGCTGTTATAGGACTTCCCTTCCAGCTGACAGCCTAAAGAATAAAAGAAAGAGAAACGAAATGAATTCGCACTCTGAAAAGCACACCACTGATCTCCTTGATTTCCCAGTGCTGCTTAGTTTGAACTGAAAACACATTAAGTCACTACTGTGTAGATGGAAACCCTGTTCCATGTGGAAATGTCTGGGGCTTTACCGTAAGCCCTCCAGAGCCTCGTGTGCTCCGTGTCCCCTCGCACCCTTCACGACCCCCCCCCCCACACACACACACCGGTACCCTCGCAATGTTACACATAAAACAAATCCAATATGGCCACGAATGAAAGGAAGCAGCGTGGAGCCGTGAGCTTTGGAGGAAACGCAGGAACAACAAAAGATGACGACTGAGATTTTCCATTCAAAACTAACAAAACCTGCCTTGACAGAAAAAAAAACTCAAAACAAAACCCAGGCATCCTTAATAAACCCCTGACTCGTAAAAACTAAAGAAGAGAGACAGACAGAAAGAGAAACAGATCACAAACAAAAGGCTGCACCCCTGCTGTGAAGATATGAGTTGAGTCCGGAGTGACCTCAGACATTTCTTTCTCTCGGTCACTTCTGATGCAGTGACGAGCCAAACCAGCGCTGGAGTAACTCAGAGCTCGTAAAAAATAAAAAAAACTGAAGAAAAAAAAGAGGATTTTATTTCGGTGCCCATAAACTTGAATCTACACCCAAGACTCCGTTTTGGAGAAACACACACACAGTTATGAAGGAATTACATCAATACCTACAGTACTACAATGTTTAAAATCAACATACGATTCATCAAGATGTGATTCGTTCATTCAGCTATAAGTTATACTTTCAGAAGTCACAGTTATCAAGTAGGATTCATATCTATCTATTTATTTATTTATTTACTCCTTTATTTATTCATTTTGTTTACTTAAGTATTATTATACATCTTTTATATTAAATTTAGCATCAGAATTTGCCTTAGAACAGACCTTACGGGGAATTCACAGACATTTCGCACGTGTTCGTACCTTCTCCAGTCATGATTATGTGAATAATATCTCATATTAGATTAATAAATAATAATAATAATAATAATAATAATAATAATAATAATAGTAATAATAATAACAATAATAATAATAAAAACACATGAAAGTGGATTTTAACGTGTCATGCCTTGAGACCATGCGTGTGAGTCTTACATTTTTTTTATACATTTTAAAAACGTTAAAAATAACCTGAAATAAGGAGCCGTGTGAGAAGTAAAGTGCGAAAAAGAAAACCAACTGTCCTAGATATTTTTTCAATAATAACAATGAATTTAAAAATGTTTTTCAAAAATGTAAATGACTAAATTATGTGAGAAGATATTGGATATTGAGTGGAATAAAGATGAACGAATATAAATTCCACTACGTGTGAACAATGTGCAAAACATAACGTGAAGCTGTTGTGATTTCTTCTAAAGGAGATGCTGACTCAATAAAAGCCATGTACAGCTATTTCATTTACAGGTGAATGTAAAGTGTGTGAGATGAGTGAGAGTTTACTCACCTTTGCATCTTTCACAGCAGGCTCCGGTCTGCTTCACCACCAATGCACAGTCGTCTGCCACTAGGGGGCATTTCTCCTGCTTGCAGTCTGCTTTATTATTCTGCGAAGAGAAAGATTTGGTGAGAAAGAGCGAGATTAGTGATGCTTAAGTGAATAGAATTTACAGCGTTGATGAATTTCCATGATGAACATCTTAAAAAAGGACAGAATAAATACGTAGATAACTCTGTTTTTTGAGGTTTTTTTCGTTCCCAGAAAGAAAAGTGGGGACAGCAGAGGTCATGAGAAACATTAGGAATATTACAGTGTGGCTTTATGATAGCTGCACACAAGCCTGGCTTATGTCATTTCGATAAAGGATAAAAGAGAGAGCGAGGGAGATACGCGATGTGAAAGAGGGAGAAGTGAGACTGCACAGGCGAGTTTGAGAGAGTACAGTCTCCATCCTGTTTTCTTACAAACTTCACCAAGGTCAAAGGAATGCCTTGCGCCGCTAAACGCTGTCAGAGCTATCAGCTTACAAGTCGGCCGGCAACAACCCGCCCTCCATTGATTTCCTTTCATAAAGTCAGACCCTGGAGTAAGTCAATACAAGGAATTCATTAACCCATCACGTCGCCTTGGAGAGATGACAGCAGAAGATGGAGGTGGAGAACCTGAGAGTCCCACCGAGACCAGGAGTCCTTTTGACACCAACCAAAAGCCGGTCAGGCTCAAATGCCACGCTCAAACTCTCCAATTGTGTCAAAGACATAATGTTTGACTCAGGGGTTTGTACAGTGTAGTTTGCCTCTGACCCTTTTTAACATATGTGAAAGGCTGTGACACACACACACACACACAGGTCTCTCAGTGCAATAACAATCAAGAAAAAGCTGTACTTTTCCCAAAGCTCCCTTTAGGCCAATAGCTGTGCTCATAGATTCAGGTATTTGCTCAAATTCTCTAATCTGATTGGTCAAAAAGTGTCAACAGTGCCTCTGACAGTAGTTTTTGCTGTAAATCAAATCCCAGAAATCCGTATCATCACTGATATAAAATTTTCTGTAAGGAGATGTTTACTTAACATGAATGGAAGGAGTCTCCAATGTTAACACTTCGCACCAGTCAGTCATTTTTGCGCCATGGGAAATTCTCCAGAAGAGAGGAATTTGTGCTTTTCACTGTCTTATTCACTTCAAGAGGAATAAAAAAAAAGGAGGCTGGTGAAGGAACGGCTGTTTAGAGCTGCTACATGTACAAGGTACGTGATAAGAGGGTTGGCGGTTCGATACCCAGCCCAACTGTCCTTGGGCTAGACACTGAACCCGAGTTGCTCCGGATGGCAGGTTAGCACCTTGCATGGCAGCTCTGCTACCATTGGTGTTTGTGTGTGTGTGTGTGTCTGAATGGGTGAATAATAAACCGTGTAAAGCACTTTGTAGAACCGCTAAGGTTAAACAGTGCTATATAATTGCAGAGCATTTAGCCCAAGAGAAACTAAATTGTCTCACGGATGTTCCACAGCATAACTATAAATGGATAAGAATCATTCTGTAATCAATTTAAACTGGTAGTCATTGGCAAATCGATGTGGTATAGGAGGAATAAAACACATCAGGACATGCTGTTATAGGAAAATTATCTATTTTGCGTCCAGACATGTCATGGTCTCATTCATGGATTATTTCCGTCCAACTCATTTTCCTTACTTAAAAAGTCACATTGATATAAAATCGATTCTGTTAGCCTCTTGGGATCTTACGACTTTTCTTCTTCTTTGCAAACATAAACCCGAATTTTACAACGTCTCAAGTTTAACAAGCTCGACGCGGATTTTACGACCGCTTCCTGAACATTTCCCTGGTTGTAGTGTTAAGTGCGCATTATCCTGTATTCGCCCATCTGTCCTTTTTCCTCCCACTGAGTTATTACCACAGATTATACACAGCGATGTTACCCGTTATGAAACAGGTCAACGGTCAGAGGAGATTAAAAGTTTGGAGCCCGTGAAATCTCTCAGAATGAGACGTCCAGGCAGAGACGAGGCCTGTGAAATTCTTCAGCACCCCCATGCTGCTTTTCCTGAGCCATGTACTAAATCTAATGAACAGAGCCTGCATCGGAGAGTAGAATTGTCTTGCAAAGGGTTCAGTTTCTTTTTCGGAAACGGTTCATCATAAGGTGTTTGATAGCTTCTTGTTCCTAGCTTTAATCCCGCTCTATGGCCGGGTCCAAATATTTGATTTGGCACAGGTTTTTTTTAAGGCGTTCAATAGCATTGATTTTTTTTTTTTTTTTTACTGTAGTCAGATAATAGATAACGTTTGAGTCTTTCTATATAAATATAATGCTGCGTTCAACTGAAACTCGTAACTCAAAATTTCTGAGTAAAAATCAAAGCAAACACCCATCAACTCAGAACTCAGAAAGTCAGGAAAGGGGTGGAAATCTAGATCCGGATTTCTGTAAGTCTGCTATGTGCCAATGTTTCTTTTTTAATTATTATTTTTTTAATGATTAAAAAATTATTAACAACAACAGTAAACAAACTATTTTCAATGAGTTATACTGCATATACTGAATTACAACCGCAATTCCAAAAAAGTCGGGACGCTGTGTGAAATGTAAATAAAAACCGAATGATGATTTTATGTACTGTAGATGATGAAATATTTGTAGTCTTTGCAACGTTACAATTTTCCCACAAATTGTGGACGCAGTTTTTCGCATATTGCTGAACCTCTGCACATCTTTACTTCTGAAAGACTCTGCCTCTCTAAGACACTCTTTTTATTCACAATCCTTTTACTGACCTGCTGCCAATTAACCTCCAGCTCTTTCTTTTCAGTAACATTTATTTTACAGCCTTTTGTTGCCGACTTTTCTTGAGACGTGTTGAGGCCACGAAATTCAAAATTACCTTATTTTTTTCTTAAAATCTGTACATTTTCTCAGTGTAAACATTTGATATGTTTCCTATGTTCTATTGTGAATAACATATGGCTTTATGAGATTTGCAAATCATTGCATTGTTTTTATTTAACACAGCGTCCCAACTTTTTGGGAATTGGGGTTGTATAACGCTTTACATCAATCTACATACAGACATATTGTAAGTACCGCTAACATTAGCTGCTAGATTCCTGCTAACAAAAGATGAACGTGGAATGTACCTTAAATTCATGCTCATAAGTGAGTGTCCTCCTGTTTAGTGGCTCCAGTTTAACCTTTAACCTTTCTCTGAACAACATAAAGGTCGTGACCTACACTAATCAACAGCTGCTTCCTCTAATTCCAAACACTAAGCACATTATACAGTGGGATTTCAAATTCACTGAATGCAATCGGAGCGCTGAAGGGAAATTTCCATCGGAGGAAAAAGCGATTATTAGAATTCATGAAGTGATTTGATAAATAAATGTTTTGTTCTTAGAGCTTTGAGTTTGCCCTTATACATTTATAAAAAAAAAAATTAAAAAATAATACAAATTTTAAAAAGACAGCAAAGTTGGGGAAATCATATATAAATCTGCTTCATAAACTCATAAAAATTGTTAAAAAAAAAACACAACAAAAAAACAACACTCACATCTAAAATCTAATTCCCAGATAGCAAATAACTGATGTCCATGTGGCAGTCCCTTCTTGGTGCTTACAGACCTCAGTGTGTTAAACTGGACCATTTGATGAATACTGAACCACCTTTTTTATTTAAGACAGGCTGTGTATGCACTATTATGTTTATGGATTAGTTCTACTGCATGAATTATTTCATTTACATAAGAAATGCATTTTTATTACTTAAATTAGTTCAAGTAAATATATTTATTTATATATATATATATATATATATATATATATATATATATATATATATATATATTTAAAGGGTAGTTGGTAAATTGTTGTCATATGGCAACAATGTGCAGTGGTGGAAAGTATGGTCATATAGTATATTTAGTCAAACATAGCACAAACTGTATGAGGTGGCACTGTTAAAGCCCCCTTTTTCCAGTTACATAATTACATTTTGATTATTGCCTATTTAAAAAAAATTGAAGATAAATTGATTGTTGCTGTATGGCAACACCATGCAGTAAACGGTTAAAACATTTTTGTCTCAATATCGTTGCAGTGATTTATACATCTAACTCTATTCTGTTCTGTTTTCCTGTGAATGAATTCTTTACATATTTAAAGATCTGTCACTTTCTAAAGGAACCTTTTCTGATGAGGAAACACTTGACATACCCTCTCTAAGTGTTCCCTCACTTGAAGGGACACTTGAAGAACCTGTACTGTTCTCGATTTGGTTTCAACTTTTATTTCTAGTGTATTTTTGATGATGTCATGCACTTTCACTATTTTTTTTTTTTGTGGATTAACAAATGTACCACAGGAGTACAAAATAGATATTTCCCCTAAAAGCAAGACATGTACGTGGAGTTAGTGTTATCTGAGTTACGAGAGTTATGAGAGTTACAGCTTACATTGTATTAAATTCTGTCAGCATCAGTGAAATTAGCTACTTGTTTACACAAGCTCCAGCTTCAGAGGACAGACGAACGAGCAGTGATCGGATGTGCCGTCATTTCCATTGCTGTGATTTTAAGTCTTACAATTAAAAAAAAAGATATATGTTTTAAACCACACACAACAATTTTGGCTCAACTACTTTTCCATGCACATATTTGGTACAGGACATCATATAAACATTTATCGTTGGCTAATTGGGCCAAATAATTCTCTCCTCACCCATTCTGTAGACAGATTATGTAATGACTAACCAGGTCTGTCTGTAGCTGACTTCACGTCTGCGTAACCAATAAAGCGTTTGCTTGGTGGTGTGTAGTTATAGGAAAATAATCAATGACCGGGTGAGTTACTCTAATCAAACCTGAAGTGGATTATTTCCCTTTAAAAACCAGTTTATAGTTAAAGTTATAAACAGTCTTTCACTCGCCAACCTCTCTTTTTCTCTTAACGTGGCTAAATAAATGAATGAAAAAATAAAATAAAATAAAATCATACAGAGATACTGGAAAGCAAAAAAGGGGGGGGGGGAATCATCCCAAAAGTTCTGACAGTAGAGACTCCTTCCATAGATGTTACAAAAATGTATCCTTACAGAAAAACTTCACCATGGCAACTATTGCACGTTTTCAAAACCACGTTGTTACTATAGAGACGACAACACTAAATGGTTCAGGAATGTTCCTTCCTGAAAGACCGCGTTTTAAATGATCTCTGTACCAGACAGACACGAGACACGAGACGTCAGACGGCGCGCTCACTGTGGCTCACAGAGAATGGGGCCTCACAGAGAATGGGGCTCCTGTGGCGCTCTTTGAGCAGCCATTAGCGGAGACTCATGAGCGATCAGCGCGAGCCGAGACACACGGATTGTTTTTGGAGCTCGCGCTTCCCCGGAGACCCGCGCGACGTGCAGCCAGGCGGCGAGATAAAAGGCAGACCGTGACCACGTCATAAAGGTGAGGAGGAGCGGGGGGTTGTCACAGCGTGCTGATCTCTTCATTTCTATTGCACGCTTTATATGAATTATTTACAACAACAAAAATAATAATAGGCTAACAATACTACTACTACTACTAATACTACTACCACTAATAATAGTAATAATAATAATAATAAGAAGAAGAAGCAGAAGAAGAAGAAGAAGATTCAACCGGTGTGTTAACTTCAGTGGGAGTTCATTTAGCCTAAACGAAACATTTGGATTAAAACAAAAAATAATCACGTGATCAGGTGGCAAAACGGGTGCATGTCCCCAATTTATGCCCTGAAATCGGACATCTGAAACACGTGACTAATAAGGTATAACCTCATGTGAAAAAATCACATCTGAAACATGTAACAATAAATAAATAAATAAATAAATAAACACATAAATAAATAAATAAATAAAAGCCTAATAAAATCTTGTGAAGTACTCCCACAGCTTATGGAAATATAAACACGTGCACTCGGTGAAAAAAGTGACAAACATGACGTGAGAAGTGTGTAAGTAAAAAGCCACGTGCGTATAGACTATGAGTTTTCTGTAAAAGGCTACTTTATTTTATGTTAATTTTTTAAACCCTGAAACACAACAACAATTCTATTTCAGGTCGCGTCCATGAAACACGAATAGGTTTAAAAGCCATTTCATCCTGCTACCTCCAAGATCTGATCTGATCGTTTGTCCAAATTCTGATAAGCACGTCTGATGCTTTAAAAAAAATACATTTAAATAATAATAATAATCAGGAGAAACAAAAGCACATTTCCTCTCACCAGACAGACGCAGGAGATGCAGGGGTTGTCGGTGATGTTGGGGATGTGTAACACCTCTCCTTCGTTGTCGCAGCTCGCCTCCGTTCCTGCGTGAGAGACAGAAGAACGATGAGATGCACGCGCGCAAACACACACACACACACACACACACACACACACACACACACACACTAGAGCACATTAACACTGAGTTGAACAGTCCCAAACACAAGATTGTTTGACTGCTAGGACTGGTAGACTGCAAGAACCTGGGTCATGGTCCTTAACCTGATTCTATCCTGATTTATTTTGTATATGTGAATAAATGAATAATAAAAAAAAAAAAATAGAATTCATAGCTAAATTCGATACCCTCATGCTTCCTCTTTAAATATTTACACTTTCAAGCACCATTTCGTGCAAAAATATATATTCACATCCATGCAGAAGTGCACTCAATTAGACAGAATGTTTTTAATTTAATATATATATATACATATATTTTTTTTAACTCTACAGGAAAATCATCCACATTTTTTTAAATTGAACAACGAGACGCATTTCTTTCTCGTGCGTTCTCCCGAGTCCCCGAGTCCCGTTAGAAAACCGAGCACTGAATGCACGCCGTTAATCACGAGCTCTTTCCACCTGCTCTGCACGCGCTCGAATCAGACTTTCCCCACATCTCTCACAGCGCTTTCCCAAGAGGACACAATGAGACAAGGGCATGGCTGCGTCCCAAACCGCACACCCGTGTAGCAGTGTGACAAAATAGATCGGGCTTATTGTCACACAGAAACAAACAAACAAACAAACATAATAGAGTCCCAAACCGCAGAACACTGATATCGTGCAGTAAAACAGCCTCATAAAGAATCGTTAGGGATCAGAAATGAATCTAATTGCAACAAGTTTCCTGATGGAGTGGATCTACTTAACTGCTAGAACTATAATGTTGTAGGAGGTTCTCCAAATGGGACAAATCCTAGAACTTTAGGTACATTTCCTTGTACCATCAAGTGTACATTTGTAGTAGCTTTAGAGTGTAATGGCAATCATTAATCTATCTATCTATCTATCTATCTATCTATCTATCTATCTATCTATCTATCTATCTATCTATCTATCTATCTATCTATCTATCTATCTATCTGTCTCTCTGTCTCTCTGTCTGTGTCTGTCTATCTATCTATCTATCTGTCTGTCTGTCTGTCTGTCTGTCAGTCACCTGATAAAGTGCATGTGGTGTTTTAATTATCTATTTATATTATGGCACAGGATCAGTGGTCCTTAAACTCCAATAATGCATCTCCAAGTGAAAGATAAAGGGCTACATATACTACACATACGAAAGAAGTACCCTTTATGGTACTTTAAGGAATGGTACCACAATTTCTGAGCATGCACCCTGGTCGTCCAGATGAACCTTTTTGCGTTCTAAAAGCGGACAGTGAAGAGTATGCTGATTACCATCCCACTTATTAAGGCGGGTACAGCGACAAAGACCTGTTAAAGGAATGAGGCGTGCACAGGAGTGTTATGGGTAATGATTCAAAATTGAAGGACTGGAGTAAACGATGTCAAATTTTGAATTACGTCACAGACTTCCCAGAAGAAACCCGACATTGCATGCGCGCGTCCGGGAGCCTACGTTCACGAGCAACTTTAGATAATAATAATAATAATAATAATAATAATAATAATAATAATAATAATAATAATAATAATAATAATAATAATCAACAGGTTGATGCGGTCACGGAAACGCGTGCTCCGGTGCGAGGTTATGACACGCGCGCTTTAGAGATCAGCTTACCTGTAATTATGGACGCGATTACCCGAGGAGTCTGGAATAAAATAAACAAGAAAAAGAGTCTGCGCGTGACGACAAGCCTCATAGTCTCGCGCGGTGAGGAGAACATCACCAGTTAGTCCAGAGTGTGTGTGGGGGAGGAAATAAAGGAACCAAATATATGCCTATCTCTCTCTCTCTCTTTTTAATTATTATTTTTTTTTTTATCCAAAACGTTAAAATCCGGTCAGTGTTGATCTGGATCTGGAGAAGGTTTCGGAGTCGCGCGCCGGGTTTCTTCCGCACCTCTAAAGCAAATCAAAAGCCCAAAACCAGAGCGTTTGCGCACGCGACCGTCGTCATTCTGTTTCCCGGAGCGTTCCGTTGCACCTTTGACGGCTTGGAATTTGGAAAGATGTTCAGAAGCATCACCCGTGGATATCCCGACGACGAATAAGCGTCCACAAGTGCAGAAGTCACGTCCCTGGTTCGTGCGTAATCAAGAGAAACGTTTTGAACCTGACGCGCCTCCGACGCTGCCGGCGCGCGCACTGAGCTGCACCGAACTGCACTGTGGGGATTTAATAGAAACCTCCGCGCCTCCAGTTAAACGTTCCCGCGGTGCAGGAACCTCCTCCCGAGCAGGAACAGATCAGCCCCCTGCCACACACACACGTATATTTAAATCGCAGCACGAGCGGTTTATCATGCTCATCCTCCAAACCTTGGTTTGGTCTGGTGCTCGTGCGGAGGTCTGCGCGCGGCTCTGTAATGAAGACTGTTCCGTCTCAGCGGGGGGTGAGACGGAGATCCGCCTGTTGTCCTATCGCATCTCCTCTTACCTCTACCCAGGTTGCAAAAGGAGCAATTCACGCGCTCGGACTGTGGGAGGTGGGACGGAGCCAATCAGCTGTGCCATGCATGCATTAAACATTACACAGGAACCGATGCAAAAGATCAAAGGCTACTCTTACACTGATTATTTCCCATTCTGCAAACGACTGCGCGTGACCGGCTGCATACAGTTAGACGTTTGCAACCCTCCAAAAGATCCATAGAAGCCACTGGATGACAAATAAAACCTGGCTTCAAAGAGTAATTCTAACCCAACCCCGGGTTGTTGTTGTTGCTGCTGTTGTTAGGAAACAGCGTTTTCTTTCATTTTGGTGCAAAACATCTAATCTGAAACCACCAGGGACTGTCGTGAAGAAGGAAACCCTGACCACAGTAATCTGATCCTCTAGATGGCACCAAAGAGAACGTTTGCACGTGAAAGAGAGGACTGGTTCAGAGATCAGACCTTTTAATACTTCTATTGATTTCGTTTATTTGCAAACACTAGATACCCACAGTGAATAATAGACGCCCGCCCGGTGTGTTTTGTGTGTTTGGTGTTCTAGGTGTGTGTGTGTGTGTGAGGTCAGCCGGTCACGCTCGTGAGCGGCGGTAGACTCCTGGACTCCGCACGGTCAGCTGTCGGAAGGACACGAGCGCGACCCGTGACCCTCTGCGGGACTGAGTGGGATGTACACGCATGCAGCCACGTTTTTCCACCATAAAACCCTCTCCCGGAGCATGCACTTAAAAGCTCAGCATTAAAATTGCTTCCTCCTGTCCGAATATATAATACAACCCGACATTATATAGCTAACTTATACCTGACATTACTGTGTGTGTGTGTGTGTGTGTGAGAGAGAGAGAGAGAGAGAGAGAGAGAGAGTGGTGAAGAACGCAAAACTGCTGCTGTAAGCTACAACGAGCCAATTATGACCACGAGCTCACTGTACCTCAGCCTCCATCATATAATTTTAAATACCAAGCTCCCTTCTTGGGGAGGGTGTATTTATAGCTGTATATATAGCTTGGGGAGGGTGAATTTACAAATTCAAGCTCAAACAGGAACCATATCATCATCATCATCTGCATCACTTCCTCTACAATTCCACCTTCAAACCCTTTGTGGACTAGACCACACCAGAGATTATGGTTGTCTAAAATGGCCGCAATCCAGAACATAACAGCGTTCATTCATTCATCTTTATTAATCACTTTATCCAGATCAGGGTCACAGTGAATCTGGAGCTTATTCTGGAAGAATTCGCTCACGATGGATCGCCATCGTCGGTCGGTTCCTCGCACAGACATGTTCACACTTATGGGTGATTTAATGTTGTGAGTTCGCTTACTGGCCTGCTTTTGGACATGTGGAGGTAACTCGTCACTTGAGCGAGGTATTATATGATATTACTCAGTGAACTCTGAATTCCAGCAAGTAAAAATCTAAAAACGAAAATGAACTAAACGAGGATTTGCTGCAGATGTTTCAGCTGCACATTGGATGCTGTGAAAGTCCCATACTAGCATATCGCAAACAAACCCAGAAAAAAAAAACTATTAGATTCAGATGACTGTGGTGACTGGGGGAAGGTATTAAAGCTTGTATGAAGTCGTCATGCGTGTGGAAACAGTGCAAGACAACTTAGTTATTTGGCGCATAGCGTGGCCCATTATTATCATGTTTGAAGTAGCCATTAACGGATGGGTCAATTGTGGCCATAAAGGGATACGAGAAAACCTTCCCCACACCATTACACCACCACCACCATCTTGAACTGATGACATCAGGCAGGTTGGGTTTGTGGATTCAAGCTCTCGGTGCTAAATAAATTCTGATCTGCAGCAGAAATCAAGATTCATCAGACCAGGTGATGTTTTTCCAATCTTCAAACGCCCAGGTCCGGTGATTCAGTGCCCACTGTGGCCTCAGATTCCTGTTCTTGGCTGACAGGAGTGGAATGTGATGTGGTTTCATGCTGTTGTAACTCATCCGCCTCAACGTCTGACGTGTTCTGAGATACTTTTCTGCTCACCACTGTTGTAAAGAGTTGCTTTATCCACACAAGATCAAATACAAATAAATGAATAAAAAAAAGACAGCTATAGGATCTAATTATTGTATTCCTTTATTATGTATCTAAAGGTCAGCGATATAAAACAATAGTGGAGTAAAATTAAAACAGGACAACTATGCGCTTGAGGTATTGCATTAACTCGCAGGCGCTCTGAGCTGGTTCGGGTTTTTATAAAATCTTGCCCTGTGGTACAACAGACTATAAAATTGGTTTGGTTTCTAACAGCAACCCCTTTCAGCTGTCCTTCACACACCAAACGATTAGTTCACAAGCACAGAATATGTAGCAATAACACCCATAATCATACGCAGTGATCTACTCCATTTGGCCGCCAAAAGCTGCTATAAAAAAACAAAAAAAACAAAACCTTAATTCGGAAGCAGTACTTTTATTCTTGGCCACGCTCTAAAATGGCTCTGGCACTAATTTACACGTCTATTACTGAATTCTTCTCCACAGATCGATGAAACGTGTTTTCTTTTTAAACAGATTAGCTTGACATTTGCAGTAGTAAATGTATTCGGAATGATAGTAATAATAATAATTCAGAATACCGTAAAGGAACATTTACAAGCTGCAAGCTGTTGTGTCTAAAAAGAAAATGCATCACTATAATATTTAACCACTCGCACCAACCTCCTTTATGTATATCTTAAAACTGATGCTGTACAGTATATGGAGGATACACACTTGAACAGATCAGACATACACACAGTGGAATCCAATAGCAACACAGGGCTGAAGGAAAAGGGTTCAAGTGTAAAGGAATTAGGGCCTGACTGACTGACTGACTGACTGACTGACTGATCTATCTATCTATCTATCTATCTATCTATCTATCTATCTATCTATCTATCTATCTATCTATCTATCTATCTATCTATCTATCTATCTATCTATCCATCCATATATATATATATATATATATATATATATATATATATATATATATATATATATATATATATATATATATATATATATCTATCTATCTATCTATCTATCTATCTATCTATCTATCTGCCAGGCCCTAATTCCTTTACACATATAGATATAGAGATATATATATATATATATATATATATATATATATATATATATATAGATATTATATACATACATATATACACACACACACACACACACACACACACACACACACACACACACACACACACACACACAGAGTGTATCCGGAAAGTATTCACAGCGCTAAACCTTTTCCACATTTTGTTATGTTACAGACTTATTCTAAAATGGATTTAATTCACTATTTTCCTCAAAATTCTACAAACAATACCCCATAAGTTTGTTTGAAATCTTTGCAAATGTATTAAAAATAAAAAAAATAAAAAAAGCACATGTACATAAGTATTCACAGTCTTTGCCATGACACTCAAAATTGAGCTCAGGTGCATCCTTTTTCCACTGATCTTCCTTGAGATGTTTCTACAACTCGATTGGAGTCCACCTGTGGTAAATTCAGTTGATTGGACATGATTTGGAAAGGCACGCACGTGTCTATATAAGGTCCCACAGTTAACAATGCATGTCAGAGCACAAACCAAGCCATGAAGTCCAAGGAATTGTCTGTAGACCTCTGAGACAGGATTGTATCGAGGCACAGATCTGGGGAAGGGTACAGAAAGATTTCTGCAACATTGAAGGTCCCAATGAGCACAGTGGCCTCCTTCATCAATAAATGGAAGAAGTCTGGAACCAGCAGGACACTTCCTAGAGCTGGCCACCCGGCCAAACTGAGCAAATAGGGGAGAAGGGCCTCAGTCGGGGAGGTGACCAAAAACCCGATGGTCATACTGACAGAGCTCCAGCGTGTCTCTGTGGAGGAGAACCTTCCAGAAGAACAACCATCTCTGCAGAACTCCATCAATCAGGCCTGAATGGTAGAGTGGCCAGACAGAAGCTACGCCTTAGTAAAAGGCACATGACAGCCCGCCTGGAGTTTACCAAAAGGTACCTGAAGGACTCTAAGACCAAAGATTGAACAAAGATTGAACTCTTTGGCCTGAATGGTAAGCGTCATGTCGGGAGGAAACCAGGCACCACTCATCACCTGGCCAATACCATCCCTACAGTGAAGCATAGTGGTGGCAGCATCATGCTGTGGGGACGTTTTTCAGCGGCAGGGATTGGGAGACTAGTCAGGATCGAGGGAAAGATGAATGCAGCAATGTACAGAGACATCCTTGATGAAAACCTGCTCCAGAGCGCTCTGGACCTCAGACTGGGGCGAAGGTTCATTTTCCAACAGGGCAATGACCCTAAGCACACAGCAAAGATAACAAAGGTGTGGCTACAACACAACTCTGTGAATGACCTTGAGTGGCCCAGCCAGTGCCCAGACTTGAACCCGATTGAACATCTCTGGAGAGATCTGAAAATGGCTGTGCACCGACGCTCCCCATCCAACCTGATCGAGCTTGAGAGGTCCTGCATAGAAGAACGGAAGAAACTGCCCCAAAATAGGTGTGCCAAGCTTGTAGCATCATTCTCAAAAAGACTTGAGGCTGTAATTGGTGTCAAAGGTGTTGAGCAAAGGCTATGAATACTTATGTACATGGGCTTATTTTTTATTTTTTTATTTTTATAAATTTGAAAAGACTTCAAAACAAAATTCTTTCACATTGTCATTATATTATGCGGTATTGTTTGTAGAATTTTGAGAAAATTAATTAATTTAATCCATTTTGGAATAAGACTGTAACATAAAATTGTGGGAGACGTGAAGCGCTGTGAATACTTTCCAGATGCACCATATGTGCATACATACATACATGCATGCCTGCATTTAGTGTTCCTTTCAATAGCCACGCCCACAAAACACGGCAAAGCACTCACAGCGCTGTCAGCTCATGTTATTGATTCAAAATTGCTTGGGAGTTTGTGCTGCTATAGGAAAACTAATCATAAAACATGGAGTTACTGTTACCACCCTGAACTTTGATTCTTTTCCAATAACAGCACATCCTGAAGAGTTTTATTCTTCTTCTCTTCCATCACAGCGATTTACCAATACTTGAAATGTTCCATTTATGAAAGAATGACACATCGTTCGTTTTATTATTGTTATAGTTAAACTCAGCGTTGTGGATTGTCTACGATACACGTTCCTATTATGGCTTACGTTATAGCAGCTATAAAGAGTTGTTCTCTCACCAGAACCAGTTTTTCCTCTTGAAGTTAATAAGACCAAAAAAAAAAATAATAAATAAAAATTTAAATAATGCAGCTTGCCATGTTACTGAGAAACCAGACAGTCCGCCATCCTGAAGACTTTGCATATGGAAAACAAAGTTACAGCTTTACTGTGGACTGTTATAAGTGCTGACACTGGAGACTCCTTCCAAAGACCCCCCCCCATCCCGAGTATCCTTAATCTCTGCATCAGTCAGGCCCTAATAGGAACTCTCTTACTAAACCCTGACTTAACTGTTTAATGTCACGTCACCAGAATGGAACTTACCCAGATATCCAGAAAATCTAATGTCTCACGCTCGACTTCACCTTACAGTAGAAAAAAAACCAGGCAGACGCATGAAACCCGCCGGTCCTAGGTGGGGGATTGTCACTGCTTAGTTTGCCGCAGCAAATATGCTGACTACAATGTCTACAGTCTGGACAGAGCAATACACAGCTGCTGTAAGAGAGTGTGTGAGTGTGTGTGGGGGTGACAGAGAGATTGCCAGAGAGAGTGGGAGAGATATAAAATACATGTGTATGTTGGGAGGTGGTACAGTATGTGGTGGGACAGACAGACAGAAAAAGAAAGAGAGAGAGAGAGAGAGAGAGATGGCCTCAGTGGACCCATCTGTGGCTCGACACGGGTTATTTTTAGAGATGGGGAGGTGGCTTGGTAGGGCGTGTTGCCCGTGAGGGGGCGAGAGAGTCCGAGAGAGAGAGAGGTTAGAGTTAGACGTCACATTGGCCCTGCGTGGGTGGCTTGGTTAGCACTGTGGCTTTTTGCCTGCATTCCCCGATCACTGTCTCTAAAACAAACTGAGCCCAAAGTTTCCCACTTGCTCCTGTTTCCCGGACGGAGAGGAAGCTTCACGGTGTAACGCTCTCTCGTCTCTGGCACTGCGCTGATGATGATGAAACAAACGACAGACGCTGTGGTCTCGCTGGAAAACAAGCGCTAACACATAGCGACAGCGACGCTCAGCCTGTACTTACATGCTGCCTATATGAGGTTCAGTGCAGGGAATGGGAAAAGCCACCTAATGAGATGGTGTGTGTGTGTGTATATATACGTTTGTGTGTGTGTGTGTGTGTGTGTGCGCGCATTGCATCAGGTCAGCCGTCCCCGACTTCTTTCTTCTTCTCTTTGGCCTTGACCGAGGGCTTTTTGGACACCTTTACTTTCTCTTTCTCCGGCTCGAGCGCAGAGTTGTTCTCCCTGTTCGATTCTTTTTTCGACTCTTTGAACGATTCCTTTGACTCCTTCTTCGACTCTTTCTCCTTGGTTAACTCTTTTGAGTCCTTCTTGATCTCTCTTAACTCTTTGTCTGGATCCTTCGCTTTCTTTTCTTTTGATGAACCTGAAAATAAAAGAACAGATTTAAGAGAACATTGAAAATCAGATCAAATGTATTATTAGGCATTTTTATTTTATTTGAATATTTCAGATAGCATTTACTTTACGAATTGTTGCTATAATAACAGTCAATCATAATACAGAGAATAATATATGTATATGTAACATATTATGAGATATTAAACATGTAACTAACAAATAAATTGTTGTAAGAACTAATTGTGTCGTTTGCTTAAAAGTTTTTGCCCCGCAATATTCACAAATTCAACACATTGCCATGTTTATATCTTAAATTAGTCTGGTGTAAATCGTGTGTATTTAAATGTGAAAATGATTTGCTTTTTTACATTGTTGTTAGAATTTTTTTTGTTTTATTATTTTTTTTCCATACATTTTATGCTGTTCACAATTTGCTTTAGTAACATCTAACAACAGGGTTATTATTGAGTAATTACCGCGTGCGCTTGTTTATCAGACCTCCCATAGAAAAAAAAAATTAAAAGAAGGTGTGTGAAATACAACAGCAAGGTGAATTATTTCCATTTGGTACGAGTTATCGGGTGTTTGGAGGTCAGAGATAACATTCAGATTGGGGAACTTAACCGATTAAGACGGACGCACGAATACATTATGGATAAGTGTGCGTATACATACACAGACACACACGCAGAAGCAGCAGTGCTACCCCCACACACTGAAGATAAAGCACATTAAAACATCTTTGATGCATGTGCTTATCGTTGTGCAAACACACACACACACTTAACAGGGTGTGTAGAATGCCGTTGTGTGTCAGTGGCCCAATTAAGCTGGTGCCTGCTGTCAGCTCCCAGGGGGAAAAACTGTAAGCTTGGTCAGTCTCTCTCTCTACATCTCGGTCTCTCTGGACCCGGAGACGCCAAGTGCGCAGGTGGGAGGATAGAGACTCGTCCCGGTGGGGTTAAGTGTTCTCTCTTAGCAGTGTGTGTACTAGCACTGGACAGTATCATGGGGTTAAGCGCATAATCCCATCGTGTGTCTGATTCTGACAGACGTTTCTGCTGCCTGCTGTGACGGACAGAGTGACAACAGCACCTGACTCATAACAAAAGAAACATGAACACACACAAGCTCAGGTTCCTCTCAGCTTCTGATTGGCTCGCCGATAAGGTAAGAACAGGGCCGTCCAGTCCCAGCGATCGCCGTCGCTCATCAACGTCTAGTAAAGCGTCCGGTGTGTGTTGTCCCGAGTGACCGTTTTAAAAGGAGTCTCCTTCAGCTCTTGTAATATAAATGTTGAGAGTAGATTGACTGAGAGAACTTCTAAGTGCTTCCATATGACGGAAACCTCAGCATGCAAATGAGTTTCCGTGCGGCCGGCCAAACCAAAACAAGAGGGCGAGATAAGAAGAAATACATACGTGAAAAACTATAGAGAGGCTCGTTAAAAAAAAAAAAAAAAGCCGCACGGGCAGAAGAACAAAGCGGCACGTGTGACGTGAGGCGGAAAAGCACTAATAAAGCTGAAGTCTCTCTCTCTCTCTCTCCCATTATACATATATATATATATATATATATATATATATATATGCAGAGACGGCGTCAAGAGTGAGTAGAGCCAGTTGCAGGGCAGGCACCAACTACCAACCTAACTCTTGGATCTTTTACAGCTAATTAAAGCTGCAGTATGTAACTTTTTTAAGAAGAAAAAAATGACTGTACTTGAAATATTGACACAAAAGAGTTATTGAAACAGTAGAGGAAAACGCTCTAGTACACGGAGAGTCTAAAATACGAACTACTGGGTTGGATCAGGGTTCGTGGGAAGTCATAGCAAACCTTAAAGGAAATCCTTCGATGTCTAAGTCCACCCCACTGCAGCTTTAAAAAATCTGAGCATGCACAAGTGTGTGTGCTGACTAAGACATGTTCTCTCACACCTGCAAGCAGGTCTCTCTACTCTGTTCGTTTTTAACTAGTGAGTCAGTGAAAAGTACGTTCTAGACCGAAACAGAAATTCCTAACTTGCACTGAAACATAAAACCTATTCTTATTATTAATTTCAGAATTTTTTTTTATTACTCTTTCTGCTAAAACAGTTCATTAAATAAATACCAGGTAATGAAGCAACATGTTATTAGATAACATAGTTTGACATTACAAAACCAAGCTAATATACCTTATATAAATAATACTAAATGGATAAAGTTCATTGATTTCATGAATTCTTTGTCTGGTTGATTTTAAGAAGTATTCGCGCCGGCAGCAATTTTCCACCTCATGGCACCCAGACTACTCTACGTTAGTCCCTGTGGGCGTGTCCTATCTTTAGTCTATTGCCGGTTGCCATGGTTTGACTGGTAACACCATTCTAGAGCAGAATCCACACAAACTAGCTACAGAATGTAACTAAAACCAGCCATTTGATCACTAAACATACCATTCTAGACTATAATTGCTCAACATTGTTGTGTCACTTGACCCACTCACTTCATCAGTTCTCATTGAAAACAAATGGCTCCTATATATCAGTTATATAACAAGTCTTCACCTTCATTTTCCCCATTTCGCTTTTAAACTCAGCTGAACTTGGAGATGAAATGGAGACCGCGGTACGTCACAGGTCACAGGTCAATCCTGTGCTGTCAGGTAACTACAGGTCTAATCTTTACAGCTACTGTGTTGGAGTGTATGAGCGTAGGTGAAGGCGAAGCTAAGGGGTGAGCTTACGACCCTGTAAAAAAGCAGAGCTTGCCATAATCTGACGATCCGAATGAGCTAGCGCACAACGATCAGACTCGACTTCATCGTCATTGCACGAGTACAAGAAATAGTAACGAAATGTGGTTTAGCATCGAATCGGATGTAGCCTCTAGCACTCTTGATATTTAAAATCCAACAACAATTATGATTATATCATTAAAAAAAAGAAAAAAAAAAAAAGAATCACAAACAGTTAAGACTTAAACACAATCAGGGCCATCATACAAAAAAAATAAAAAATGTAAAAGTCTGGAATAGCTGAAGATTTGTCAAGAACCCCATTTCGGTTTTCTTTCCCTTTATTTACAGATAAATAATAACGTGGTCGCTGATAAAGCCTGTAGCTCACTAATTTAACACACAACCCAAACAATGCAACACACACACACACACCAGACTAAACACATCATCCAGTTAGCGTATATCTACCGGTGGAACATCATCTGTGTCACCTCACGTGTTCTGAACATCCATGAGCTTCAAAGTTACTTTACTGAGAAATGTGTGTGTGTCTTCTACAGCACGGCGCTATCTCATCAGGCACCAGCACGAGCACACACAGAAAGGAGGACAGCGGTAAACAGTGTGATAACGCCGGCCGGGGACAAAGCACATATCGGCGTTTCAAAGAGTCGATTTTCCGCTCAGGTGGGTGTGTGAGACTCTGACGGCCGTAGTCAAAACACACACACATGGACACACAGAGCGCCTGCATGGCCCTCCGGACTGTTCGATGTGGGAGGCTTCTGCGCTCTTCCCATTGTTTTATAAATACTGCGGCTCTGCTGGACGACTCTCGGCACCGTGTGTGTGTGTGTCGCAAGCTAAAAGTGGAAGCCATGGGAACTGTCCAGCCAGTACGCGAATGTGTGAGAGTGTGTTCTGAGAGATCTCAGTATTCCTGTACATAAGGAGTTAACGAGATGAAGTGCATGTATGTGTAAGGCAGGAGACTTGGATACGTACTACTCTATACACACACTCCATCAAAGAACTCAGCCTGGTCTGCCTCTACCTCTACCTTCCGCTTTCATAAACGTGTGGCGGCCCAGGAAAACCCATCACGTTGACCTTTTCGTCTACGTACAGTTCTGGAAACGAGAACCAGGCGTACCTGAACCGAACGATTCGTCAGTTGTGATTTCACAAAGAAAAGAAAAATCGCTATATTTTTTGGTCACACAATCCACGTGGAATTCTATCGAGTTCAGATTTTTCCGAACGCTACATCGGCGACTCGGATCACTGCTCGCTGACCGAAACGCCGGCGGATTCATCTGCGCCGCTTCACGTTTCTGACGTCGTGTCGAAAATCTGAGAACGGAATACAGTTTCAATTTGATGCCATTCTACTGCAAAGCTTGCAAATAGAAATAAAAGCATACATTTCAGACAAAGGTTTCAGTTACAGCAGCACATCTCTCCAACAATTCTGGACAAAACTAGACTCCCCTTCTTTTTTGGCAGTTCATTCAGCCACATCAACATTTGATGTGTTTTCCCAGAATGCCACACAATTTATATCAGAATAGAAAAACGTCTTACTATTGAACTCAAAAACTTTTTTCCCCTCCGAGATTTCATATATTTATACATAGTATAGCTATAGTAGTTTTACAAAATGCCAGACAACAGAAAAATCCTATTATTTGGATTAAAACCTCCAGATTGTATGAATATGCAAAATAGAAACGCCTCTAACTGCACAAACACCGCCCCCTTGTCTGCTCTGTCCATCAGGACTCGCTTTAATATAGCCTTACGTCCAGATTCAGCTGGAAATCGCTCATGAATAATGGAAAAATGGTCCTTCATTCGTTTTAAGGAACTGCTGTATCCTGGACATGGTCAAGGTCTTGGGAATACTGGGTGTGAGGCGGGAATACACCCTGGATGGGTAGTCTATCGCAGGGGTGTCCAATATAATCCGGAAAGGGCCGGTGTGGGTGTAGGTTTTCATTCCAACCGAGCAGAAGCCACACCTGAATCTAATGAAAGCCAACATCAGCTGAATAAAGAGGTGGAATCAGGTGTGGCTCCTGCTTGGTTGGAATAAAAACCTGCACCCACACCGGCCCTTTCCGGATAAGATTGGACACCCTTGGTCTATCGCAAGGCCCCATGCACACGCTCTCGTTCACACCGAAAAGCACTTCCGAAATCACCAATCCACCGTCTGTCGAGGAAAACCGGAGAACCTGGACCGCAAACACCAAAAACTCCATGCAGGCTCAGGATCGCTATATCAGATGTTCCAGCCTTGACTTTGGGTCAGTGGTAACTCCGTGGGTTAACGTCCACGTGTGTGATTAGAAGATTGAAGATTTAACTTCCAGGACAGGCAGAGATGGATGCACCTTTCCCAAGAGGTGAACTTGCATGAGAACGTGGAACACACACCATTAAGAAATAACGCATTTTAGTTGGCTGCAGTGATTAAAGCTTTTCAGCGCATGACTGGGATATGGCCAATTCGAATCGCATAATAAAATGCCTCTGCTATCTGGGTGGGAAAGATGGATTCTTCTCTTTCCCCCTCCGGGCAAAGCAACATTAGTCAACTGTGTGCATCTGTGAGCTCATGTATACAGAATAGGGCAGTCATCGGATGGGTGGGAATTGGATATAAATAAATTAGCGGAGTAAATTGGGTCAAAGGAAGCCACAGCTGTAACATTACAATCAGTAACTGATTAACATGTTCTTGGTCAACCATAACAGACAGAGTAAACAAAGAGAATAGACTTATTATTCAGCCTGGAATTCATACCGTCTAATCTCCAGTCCTTTATTTTTTTTTAAATGTATATATATATTGTATAGTACATTCTGTGACTTTAGATCAACAACAGTTGATAGATCCTGATGAAATCTGTTTGGAAGACCTAATTGCTTACATCATGACTGTTTGTAAACAACAATATGATAAATCGTCATATATTGGCTCGCGGAGTGGGAAGAAACTTTCGCCGAGGTCTGGCGGCATCTGCAGCGAATTGTCTTCGACGGGAAATGTTTACACGCAGCCAAACTGAGGCAAGCGGAAAAATCGCAGAGCGTGCCTTTAAGTTTGAGAGTTTAGGATCTTTCGCATTTTCAGAAATTAACTTTCTCACACAGGGAACCACACTCTGCACATTATACCCCACCGTTCACTGTACTTACGAGCTCTGTCTAAAGTTGTAACTTTGACGGGAAACAGATCTGGAACGTTTTTGGGTGTGGAACAAGCGAGGGATGATGAAGTGGATCTCCTATCCTTGCCTAATTGGGGGGGAAAACATTCCCTTCGTTTTTATTCACCGTATATCGGAGGGATGAGCTTGTTGACGGTGACTAACTGGGATTTTTTTTTTTTTTTTTTAAACGAAGGATAGCAATTCACGACGGCATGTGCCAAAGCTAGACGGGTTGTGGTTTGTGTGTTTGGGCAGGAGGCGAGACTGGTGGTGGGGGGTGGAAAGGAAAGGATGTATGGATGGAGACAGACAGAAGGAGAGAGAGGATGGTTACAGCGGTTGGCTTGTTGTGCTGATCCGGTTTCTTAATACTATTCCTGCTCCTGGAATGCAGGCGTGGGGGTTGAGGAACCCAATCTTGCTGATCCGTCTGTGTATTCTGGTGAAAGCTTTTTCCCACTGGGTAATTAACTTCGAAAAGAGCTCCGAGCACGCAGGAACGCGCACCTGCAAGACGCGAACAATCAAGGTGCACCAGGAGGAAGGACTTCGCAATCTGTGTTTGCTCTGGCCGCTCTCGGCGCTCGAGGGTGTGGTGCGAGTGTGATCATTCCCGTGGTCAGCGGAGATATTTTCTCTCTTCTTGTCAACGCCCTGGAACGCAACGTCTCCCCTTTACACACTCGCAACTCTGGTCTCCTGTCTCGGGGTTTGCGAAGTCTGCATTCTACCCACACAGGGCTCGACCACATCTAAGACGAGTTAATTCAAGCGGTAGGCCCGAGGACACACGCATACACACCAAATCCTAAGTGTGTAATCACGCAAGCTGACAAACACATTGCGAGGCATGCTTAAAAGCACCGTTAGATTTGAATGTCTGCAACACACACACACGCTCAACAAGTTGGGCTTGCATATGAATATGTGCACAAAGAAACCACACAAAAAACAAACCAACCATACAACGCACAAAAGAACCACACACGCTAGATACCTACAGCGCTAAGCCGACGTGTTCCGTCTCTGGAAAGCCACAGGCTTCCTTTGTTGCGGCAGCGTGTTTGAAAAATCGCTGCAGGGAACCCGAATGGGTTTTTACCACTTTGCTGCTTCGCACTGGCAATGCGTCTTCTCGTAACCACCAAGCCACCGATTTCACAGAAATACAACCAGCAGCACACAAAAATATGCACGTCTGGGCTGACAAAAATGGGAATTTTTTTTGCCCCCTTGTTCGCATATTTCAGCGCTCCACTGAAACCTCAAACAGGTGCTGCGAGTCGGGACAGAAAGTCCCGATTATTTTAATCATTTCCTAAAATGAATTCTCCATGCATACGTGTTTTGTTGTTTTTTTTTTTTCTTCGTATTTGTGGCTGGACATTGTAGGCGATGGTTGCCTCACAAGGTCAGGCTGGATTTTATCACTGCAGGCGTTATTTCAGACCCCGAGGCAGCCTCCTCCCTCGCTACAGCCTTACAGAATCATAAATCTGCTGGCTGTTCTATCCTCCCTCTCTCTGTATCTTCTTCTCCATCTCTCCCTCTCTCTCTCCGGTGCTATCTGTATCACCCCTGGGCTGTTGGACGGTTTTGTCAAGAACACCTGCTCCACTGAAAAATATGACGTGTTCTTTCTTCTAAGGGAGTAAAGCATGATGAAAACCTCAATCTTAAAAAAAAAAAAAAAAAAAAAAAACCCCAAGCCTTTTGAATCCACAAAGTCCCCTCTGTTGTCATGAAGAATTTCTGGTGTCTAGACCTATTTGTCTTTGGGTCTTACACCACACAAAACCCTATAAGCATTGTGCAAATAAAGCAACAGACACACAACAATCTCCAAGATGCCTGAGAGTCAAGTAGCTTGATCTATCTGACCTATCAAGTTAAAGCCACCTTGCTCGAAAACTTTTTTTTTTTTTTTCCGGGTGTTTTTCCAAGGCACTGTTTTGATTCTGCCGTTTCCCACAGCGTCAGATCGGCCTTTACAATCTAATGTTAACTTCGATAGCTATGACAGGCATGTCATAAAACACCAGATATCATCACTTGACTAAATAGGGAAGGGGAAGAAAAAAAAATAAAATTCAAGTCTTATTCTTGGCCAGACGGACGATTTCTGTTTTTGGTCATGAATGTAGCGGCAGCTTGCCGGTCCTTTGCCAAAGACACTTTATAAACCATGTGGCCTTCTTGAACGAGCGAGAGGGAAGAGAGAAAAAAAGGGCAGGAAATAGTTTAATGTAGAATAGAAACAAAAGAGACATTATGTCAGGAGGAAAATCGGAGAACGTAATCCACTTCTTTCTTGATGTTTTCTCTCGTTGCAGAGGTTGTATGATTAGGGGGCAAGTTACTGTAAGAACCCTTGAAGGACTACGGACCAGTGGTCCATTTTCCATGCTAACATAAGGCCTTTGCGGAGCTGACACGATTTATGACCGACATGAACCTCTAGCACCTGAGATGGCTTAACTGCGATTTAAAGTGTGCCATAATTCAAGGCGCTTTAAGTCTACCACCTACCAAAAACACTTCTTCTGGCCCAGGCATGAAGTGCTACGTCTGCTTCCTAAAGAACATTCTTCAAAATGTGTATGCGGTATTCCATGGCAAAGCGATTAGGGAAAAGTCTCGGCTCGACGACGAGGACGGTGTCGACATGAGGTGTAGCCAGACGGGAGCTTGGAGTCATTTTAGATTAGCCAACACAGAGTTGAGGTACTTCCTCGGATGTATGCGCACACTTATTATACCATCCATCATCCCGGTCTGATCAAATCCCCTTGTAGACATGAAAAAGGCTGTCAGTGAGGCAGACAGATAGACTGGACTACCGTGGTCCCTCATGACAGGCACATTGTGTGTTCTGATGTGGGTGGGAGGGTTAGAGGTAGTGGCGAGTGCTAAGGAGATGAGATTGGAGATTCCGCAGCAGATCATGCGGCTGTGAAAAGGCAGGAATGTCTGGTTCAAAGCTGTAGACCAAGTTCTCCATAATAATGACCTTACAGACCGTGCCACGACACAGAGATAAAGATAGAAAGAAAGAGTCGGATAAAGGTTCAGACGTACCGTGTGAAATTTAGCGTTTGTATCTGTTTAGTGCTCCAAATACACTATATGGCCAAAAGTATGTACACCTGACCGATCACACGCTTTTTGAACATCCCATTCGAGATGTAGTCTTCCTTTACTGATAATGCGCTTCACTTTTCTGCGAAGGCATTCCCACTAGGGTTTGTGAGCTCTGGCTGTGGGGATTTTTGCCCAGGCAGCCACAAGAACATTAGTGAGATCAGGAACTGATGTCGGGCGAGGAAGCCTGGGGTTCAGTCTGCATTCCAAGTCGTCCCAAAGGAATTGAGGTCAGGGATCTGTTCAGGCCACTCGAGTTCATCCACACCTACCTTGTATTCATGGACCTGGCTTTGTGCACAGAAGCAACGTCATGCTGGGACACGTTTGGGCCACACAGTTCGCGTGAAAGGAAATCTTAATGCTACAGCATACGAAGACATTTCAGACAATTACTTGCGTCCATCTTTGTGTCAACAGCTTGGGGAAGAAGCCCATACTGGTGTGATGGGTCAGGTGTCCACATCCTTTTTTGCCATATAGTGTGTCTGCATTTGGATTTAAAGCAAAAATGGGCGTGGCCTAAAAAAAGGTTGAAATATCAGCACTGTCAGCATGGTGTACGATTGGTAAACCTCTGCTAGCTACAGCACTAAGTAATTATTGCTTTCAATTAGAGGATCCTGCACAATTGTAATTATCTAAAAAAATGTATCGACTCTTTCCCCAAATACAAACAAACTATTAGCCGAATTAAACCTTCGCAAACCCTGACCAGGCAGTTACTAAGGATACAAGAGTGAGTGCTATAAATGGACTTTCTCCAAGCTCTGTATCTGATCACTTGCTCATGCTACATGAGAGTAAAAACCCTCCTTGAACACATTTTTTTTGTGACGTCCTACAGGATACCAGTACTTTATAGTCCACCTCCTATTTATATCTGTTTAAAGACATATTATCTGTTCAAATCCAATCAACGTATTCATATACGGTTACATCCATGGACGCCAAAGATCCGTCCAGATTCTTCCAGCTTGGCTCAATAAGAAGCTTATTACTCCATGCCACTTCTTATTAATGTTACACTCAAGAATACAGATTCATTATTGTGTATATGTGGTGCCCAGGTGGAATTGCTGACCACACATAACCATCTTTGAGAAATCCACCGCAGACACATTTCCCCCCCTTTTTCACCCCCAACACCCCCTTCAAACAGTGCTTTTCTTCATGCCTGTGGAATCCCACTTATTCAAAAGTGACCAAAATTATTTGTGACTAATTGTTAACAAATGGCCGAAACCCGGGGGCGAAGGTAGCGTTTTGGCTCCGAGCTTCTCGTTACATTAGCTTTATTGAAGAAGAAAAAAATAAATAAAAAGAAATTGGAAGACATCCATCTTGCGCTCTGTTAATTAGCTTTGTAAATGGGCCAGCGTGTGGACTGGCTGTGTCCTCGTGTTATTTTAACTCCCTGAACGGTGTCAGAGTCGTGGCTGTGTGAAGTTTTAAACATTTCCTCAATTGCTCTGGAGGGTGAAGGTCTACAGTGACTAATAAATTAGACAGTACAAAAAAAAACGTGAAAATCATAATTATGATAAACTAGCATGACTTTTTTTTTTTTTTTTTTTTGTATTTTTGGCATTTTCCAAAATCATAATCGTCTCCAACCTTTTACTTCTTAAATGTATGTTTTTGTTCAATGGATCTTCGGATACATCGTGTAATACCTACTTATGGTGTCGTTCAACATCAGAAATGATTCAGATTTTCTGCAGAAGGTTTTCCAAAAGTCCTCTCTCGTCATGTCAATACCATAACATGAGATTCACTGTCTGTGTGTGCTGGGGTTTTTTGTTTTTGATCTTTTGTTCTTGTTTTTTTTTTTATTGCATTTAGCAATGAGACGAGCATTTTTTGAAGACGCTATAAATGCCTGGACGGTTTTACAATAATTTTTTTGCATCCAGTCATTTGATTTTTTAAATTTTTTTTATTTAAATTAATAATAATAATAATAATAATAATAATAATAATAAAAGAATTCAATATTCTTGTCCTTATGGCTTGAACATTTTCTGGACGAAATACACCGTAGTTTGAACATACCATCTGTCTGCTATTCTAGTAAATCCACATTTGATGTCTGGAACTTTCTCGCAATGACCCCCCCACCCTAGCAATCCAACAACCCGTCAATGTTTGCATAATTATCACTTGGCATCTACGTATATTAGAGGTAATTTACCGCAGTACTGAGCTTAAATTTGATTAGATGGAGGCATGCAGCCAGGGTGCACTAATACAGCAGATTGTCAATTCAGGCTTACTTAATATTATTGCCTTTTTTTTTTTTTTTTGGCTACCTCTGGGATTTTGAAAATCGTGTCATGTTTGTAGTCTGACAAAGAACACGTAAAACCGTTGTTTTTCTAACGCTGAATTCGACTAGAGTTTGCGACTCCTAATTCCTCACCTCCGACCAGGAAAAAAACAAAAAAAAAAAAAAAACCCCAAAAGAAACGTCCCCTCAACTTGGAATTCCTACACGGGAACTTGAGATGGTCTTCAAGTGATGTCAAATCGACATGGCTGCTAACAGCATCATTACCTTTAAAGGAGTTAAGCTGTACATACCAGTATTAGCGTTCGATCGCTCGACGCACAGACATACGTGCCTGTTAAACAGCAATAAAAAACACTGACTGACTACACAGCTCGCTATTTTGACGAGGAAACTATACACTAATCATCACTTAGCTTATCTTGTTGATAATTAAAGACGAATGATGACGCGTCCACGTTGTCTTTCCCAACTTGTAGCGTAGTTGCGTGTAGGATGAAAATGGCGGCTTTTTTAAGCTCCGACTTTCCACTTCCGAGGCAAGACAAACGCAGAATTGTTCACTCTGCAACGGTTACGGCTCTGGGTTACTGATCAGAAGGCCTGGGTAACCAATTCAAGCCCTAGTACTGTCAAGCTCCCACTGTTGGGCCCTTGAGCAAGGCCCTTAACCCTTTCTGCTCCAGGGGGCGTCGGTATCATGACTGACCCTGCGCTCTGATCCCAGCTTCCTAATAAACTGGGATATGCGATGAGAAAAAATTTCACTGTGCTGTAATGTACATGTGACAAATAAAGGCGTGGTCTTTCCTTCCTTTCCTTTAATTGAAGTGCACAGTTTAAATATACCATCCTGTACAGCTAGTTTTCGTCATATTTAGCAGGATATTAGTAACACGACGCATTCCGAATATTAAAATGAAGTACAAGTATACAGTTCACAATACAATACGAAAAGGCAGCATTCAGAATAGTCTGTGAATTTTTTTTTTTTTAGTAAGGAATACTTTCCTAATGCGTTACAGTTTCAAGAAATAAACACCGTCATCGCTGTAGGTTAATTATGCAGACGCACACGTTCCCTTTTGGGTGCAGTTAGTCATGGATTCACATACTTAAGTGAATTTTCCTCTGCTATAATCTAATTTGAAGTAACGTGAGCGTTTGTGCACATGTTGGAGCTCATGCGTTTCCATCAAACCGAACACGAGCTGATGATGGATCGGTGCGGTGAATAATGGGACGGTGAGCGGATAGAATCTCACCCAGCTGAGCTGTTCTCTACAGCTTACTGTACAACGCCCTCGGAGGAAAGAAAAACGGCCACGGGGATAGTTTACTTTTAGTAAAAAAAAAAAGATTCATTTTCTATAATGGCAGCTCTGACAGTAGTGCTGACTGCACAGCAAAGCGCAGGATTATATCAGCGGGCTCGTTCGAATGCATTTCTATAGCGACAGCTCAAACAGGGATTTGTTTGAGAAGTTTAGGAAGGAGTCTCCGGTGTCAGTGCTTTGTAGCTGACGTAACTAAGTTTCCCAGCACGGGGGGGTTTCAAGTCAAGTTTTTAGTTTTTACACTTTTCATGGAGCAACGGTTTCTAGCTGCGAGAACGTAAACAGGAAGTAATGACGTTAAGTGAACAAAAAGTATGACGTGTCGTTCTTATGTAAACAAACGTTGTGGTGGTATAAAAGGAATAAAACACAAGCTACTACGAGAAAAGAACCAACAGAATGAACTCCGTTTCATGTGGAGCCAAATCCCACCACCCACCTTCCTGTTAATCACTTCATCTTCGAGTCTAGAGTTTCTCGGAGTCTGTATCTTCTTGACGCTAAATGTCAGTGTGTGAAATTTTAATAAAGAGAAGCGTCCCTGTATGTTAAACATGCAGTAAGGTCAAAACATGTGTGTGTGTGTGTGTGTGTGTGTGAGAGAGAGAGAGACTGTGGTTATAGAAGAACAGAGAGTGCTTTGTGCGTCTCCGAGCCGTTCTAATACCGCAAAACCATGACAAGAATCCCTAGCTGTAAGGATCACGTGTCTAGAGGGTTACACATGGCCCTCCGCGGCTCTGTTATCTGTCATCTGCGGTTTGACTGAGCGGATCAAACCTCGGCGGTGGTAACGGCGTCATCGTTCTGTGCTCGGTCCAGAGACAGGGGGGGCGGGGAATCGTGATCGTCAAGATCGGACCGGGATCTCACGTCGCCGAGTGAAAATATGCGCTCCTATAACAGTAATTAATCGAGAAGTCGCTCCGAAATGGCTTCAGAGCTGTGATTTGACTCGGTATGTTGACATGTGGACATATGAACGTTTTTGAAAGAGGAAGTCAGAGTGATGGCGTGTTGAAGTGCTTGACTGCCAACAGCGCTTGAGATATGTCAAGCCACGCCCCCTGCCCGATCTAAACAAACTTTGCTATGCTACTTTAGAGCAAGACTTGCCCCTGGGGGAGGGACATGTCGAGTAGCATACGCTCTAGAGAGCATTTAAATGGATGAACAAGAAGACTAGTACAGGATGAGTCATCAAAAATATTGCAATCTGAATTAAAAACGAATCTCCAAAACTTTTTTTTTTTTTTTTTTTTACATATACTAGGTATACTATCGTATTGGTTTATCACACAAAAGGACAAGCACACAAAGCTCTCACAACAAACCACTCATTTTAAATTCAAGCGTACCGTAAGTGTGAACGCAAGTCAAAATCCTGGGACAATTCATGCAGTGACCGAGGACAAATCCCAGATGATGATCATTAATGATGATTATCGTGTGAACGTGTCGTTCTTTAATAAATAAACAAACTGCTGTCGTACCAGAGGAATAAAACGCTCTGGGACGTACTGATGTAGGGAAATAATCAACGTCCGGGAGGTAAGAGTGACGTAACGTCCATCAGGCTGCGAACCCCATCCCGATGCGGATTATTTTCCCATAACAGCATGCGTTATATATATATATATAGCATGCATACATGTATTATATGTTATATTCCTGCTATAGATAAAGGAGATTCAATGCAAGTGTGAAATTACACACGTGTTAAATCAGTGAATCATCGAAAGGTGTTACAATTATATAATGATGCCACTGCAATGAATGACAGTCTACACACAGACACACACACACCAGACACACCCACTCGTGCCACACCCACCACAATTCCACCCTGTGTGCATTTTGTTTGTTTGGGTTGCTAGTGAGCAGAAAACTGTTTATTTAACTAGCCTCGTAGTGTGACAATTGTTTTTACAAGATTTCTGATTAACGCTACAGACACACACTGGTGAAAAAGTCAGGTGGGTGCCAATAGTTTTGACAGTTAAAATACCAAAATATTGCACACACCTACACGAATACACACACACACACACACACACACACACACACACACACACACTCGTGTGTCTCATCATCACAACAGAATCAAATGACGATTATTGTGCAGCACTCCCTTGGTTTCTCCACCACACCTATCTCAGGTTCTCACAATGTGTGTGTGTGTGTGTGTGTGTGTGTGTGTGTGTCTTGGGGGTGGGGGCGTGGGGTAAGTAGATTACATCAGCACATGTAGTCTGCATTAGAGGTCGATAAGATCTGGCAATGTTTACTGACTCGGTGTGTGTGTGTGTGTGTGTGATATCTGTAATGGTAACAGCGATCTGAGAGAAATGTGAGTGAGTGTCCAAAGAAAGAAAGAGAGAGAGAGACAGACAAAGACTGAGAGAGGGAGAAACAGATTGAGAGACAGACAGAAACATACAGCAAGATTGGAAGAGAGTGAGCAAGAAGGGGAAAGAGACAGAGATGGAGAGAGAGAGAGAGAGAGAGAGAGAGAGACACACACAACACGGAGAAATAGATGGACAGAGAAAAAGAGAGAGACATAGAAAGATGGATGGATAGAGACAGAGAGAGACAGAAAGTGAGACAGACAGAGAAAGAAAGAGAAAAATGCAAGGAGAACAAAAGTGATATGAAAAACATGAGAATGTTAGTGGTTTTAGAAACCAAAATTGTGTTGCAGGGCAAATTTAGTCACACACACACACACACACACACACAGGAATGGTGTCTGTACCCTTTGACTATAGAAATAAGGACACACTGGGTGTCACCCAATCAGTGTAGACAAGAAAAATGAAAGACTCCCAGCATTAATACACACACACACACACACACACACGCGCGCGCACACACCATAACCAAAAGAGAAGTCCACGAGCGAGTGAAGGCGTAATTAAAAAGTCCTCTGTGCGGCGCTGGGTTTCCGGCTGTAAATCTCCGAGCCGCTTTCTTGTGGAAGTCTACATTCCGTGCAGAGTCTGGTGACACGCAGCCGTAGCCAAACAATCCGTCCTAATCTGCAGCACGCCTGCTCGTCCCACTCGTCCCTAATTGCGCCGTAATTTGTTTGGCATTTGCTGGGCTTTTGCGGCTCGTCTCCTCACCAGGGACTGTGGGCCGTGTTCTGTGATTTCTGCTACGCTTCAGGGCTTGGGTCCAAACTCTCACACACACACACACACACACACACACACACACACACATAGTCAAACTATGTAGTGTATACAAGCATGGACATTTCCCTGATTGTAACTAGTGCAGTATTCGTTGTTTTACTCACAACAGGAAGGACATTTAATCATCTTGATGATCCATAACAAATCAAGGAAAACAGCAACAATTCAGGTCGCTGCACTGAATTCGGACGTTCACGTAGGTGTCTTCAACATATCTGACGTAATGAGAAAACGTCCACTAGGGAGCAGTGTAGAGAAACGTAGAAAAGCAGATTGTACAGGAAACGCAAGATGAAGAACGGCGAAGAAGAGCACTAAGAGTGTTTTACTCATCTTATACCACAGCAGTTTGCCGATCACTATACTATTTTTACCTGTTTATAGCTACATTTACGTGGAACGTCCGAAAAACAAGTTAATTCCTGTTATCGATTACGCTATAGCAGTTATAGCAGCCACTGCCACTGCCAGCAAGCAATTCCTGACTGCACAGCTGGTAATATTATAAACACCCACCTCTACTACCTTTAAACCTGAAACAGTGGAACGACACGTCATACTTTCTATCGGGTTATAGTTCCAATTAACGTTGTGGAACGTCCTCATAAGTTAGTTCCTGATATCGGTTAGCTATTGCAGCTATAAACACTCCCTATTCCCTACTGCCACTGCCAGCAAGCAGTTCCTGACTATAATTCCTGACTGTTCTGGACAACATGCATCATAAGCCTAGTGCCGTGTGAACAAATTCTCTGACCTAATCTAATCTGAGAGATGGAGTGGCGGACACACAGCCCAGCATCCTGTACAGTAGGAAGGAAACTGGCGTGAGCCGGTGCTAAAGGAAGCTGCACTTGTATACTGATCTGAGATCTGTACAATTGCCGTGGTTAAGTCTTGAATAGGGCACTGTTCTACTCAAAATGTTCAATATGGGGCAAAAGGAATAACTCAGGCTAGGAAGGAAACAGGAAGCAGGTAGTCCAAGTGCAGAATTGTGGGAACCAGACTGCTGGGATCGTAAGAGTGGTTATCAGAAAAGATGACGGGGGGGTGATCGATGGGAATAGGGGCATCACCTCCAGCAGGAGCATGTGGGTGAGAACATGAAGCGATGAGGTGTTTCCAAACCGTACTGTCCGGCTGACGTCTTTTTGTTTTCACAGTGGAGATTTCAGGGGTCCGGCGAAAGCGAAGCAAAGACAAGGGCTGCCTCGTTCGCGAAATTTGGCGAGCCAGGCGGCCAGCGGGAGGTGAAAGGCGTTTAAATCTGTGGTGACATGAAGGATAACAAACACCGCAGAGCGAGCTAATCACCGGCCTCCTGTGCTCTGAAGAAGCCTGAAGAATTACAGCGCCAGCGCCCGGCGAGAGCAAACAGCCCTCTGTTTAAACTTTCATCCCGCTCCCGCTATTCATCCTGCCCACTGCGAGACGGAGCGAGAGAGAGAGGAACGATGAAAGAAGCTCTTTTCAGGCTGTGAGTGATCGAGTCCTCCACCTCCTTTCTCTGCCCCCAAACTCCCCATAGCATTTATCACCTGGTGGGTGATGCCCCCCTCCCTGACGCCCCGTAAAAAAGCCCGTTCACAAAGAACAGTGGCATCAATTGACATTGGACTTCTTTGACATTGGGCTCTTGACGGCGAGTTCGCCCGGTGGAACACTGGAGCGGATTGTGCTGGAGGAAATGGGAGCAAGAACCCCCGAAAACCGCAGAGATCTCACGCCGTAGATCACTCGCCTTCTTCAGCTCTGCTCTCGTCTCGTCTCTGTCGTTCCCCTCTTGCGCTCGCGAAAAAAAACGTGACAAACTCGTTCAAGATTTTAAGGGTAAGCAAGCAAGCAAGCCGGAGAACATGCCAAGAGAAATTCCACTGGTCCAGGCGAGATTGGTAGAGAGGCACATGGCGTGCCAATACTACTCAAAACAACTGCTCCATAAACACCACAGCTGCTGGAGTGGCTGGAACAGGAATCCAAAACTCTTAAACCCTTAAACACTTCACCGCCCACGGCTAAGCTTAGCCCTCACAAAGGTACACGCAAGCTACTGAACACTCCGCTGATCACTCGGAGCTGCACATTAGCGTTAAATGTCTTCGCAGGGAAAGCTAAGGAGAGATGTAAGGAATAAAACACAACAGGACATGCAGTTATAGGAAAATAATCAAAGACGGATGGAGCGATGCGACCTGACATGATGCAGAGTTACTGTCACCACACCCAAGTCGATTATTTTCCCAATAACAGCAGCACATCCCGAAGTCACCACAGTGATTCGCAATTGCTAACAAACTTTACATGAAAAAAGAACCACAAGTGTTATTTTTATCCATTTGTAGTTACATTTAACATCGTGGAACGTCCTCGGAACAAGCTTATCGTAACGATAAACAGCTTTCTCTTTAAGCTGCAGCCAGTTCATATAGGATTTCGTTAAAAAAAAAAAAAAAAAGTCTTTCACAGTGATGTTTGTTAGTAAATGAAACCTTTTAGCTGTACTCACGATCGACGTGCGAGAATCGGAGAGGGTTTTGGCTGAATGCGCGTCGCGATGAGGTCACATGACGCGTCTCGGCCCAAATCCGCAGACAACGCGAGCTCCTCCGAATATCGCGGAGCGTGCTGGATTTTGCGTTCAATTTCTGAGATCGCGAAAAACCACAGTCTTCGGATGACTGGTGGAAAAGTCACAAGTTGCAGCTTAACCTCTGGCTGTTACATCGCGCTGACACTGGAGACTCCTTCCAAAAATGTTCAATACCCACGACCTTACCGAAAACCTCAAACATGTCAACAGCTACACATGTTCTTTGTTAAATAACATTTGTCAACCTGTTTATTGTTCGATTTGAAGAATTCCCGACTGTGAATATAGCGTTACTATAGAAACGATACCGTATTATAACGAGTGCGTGAATACTTGTGATTTTCCAAAATCGAAAACAAAATGGAGAAAACGGAGATTATAACATCATTATATATACATATTTATTTTAGTTTGCTTTTGACAAGTGGCCTCAATACAGAGCGCGTCTTTGCGTACGTGATTTTCACGAGAATCCCCAACAAGAAAATCTTTTTGTTTGAATTCGTTCATTCTTTTTAAAGTAGATCAAGAAACACCACATTTCAGCCATTTGTGGTAATAAAAGTGAAATAAATAAATTCCACACAGAAGTATGTAAACCAATACTTATACACAGCATTGTATATACACATCCATACAGAAGAATACTGCTAAGCAACCGCTCATCTCCGAGCCGTGATTCCGGAGACCGCGCAACAGAAACAAGTTGTAATCAGATTAGATTACGGTTTAAGCAATCTAAAATATTTCGTTACTGATTAAATCTTTAGTCGTGTAATTTGTAATCAGGACTGAATTACATTTCAACCCAGCTTTGGTGAGATCTTTGCTCGAGGGCCAGTCGATGGACGTGCAGGGATTTGAACGCAAACCTGGTCCTTATCTGTTACTAGTTAATATTCTACTTCTGTGTTCAGTCCACAAGTGGCGTGGAAAACTCCAGATGAGGAAATGTAGCACTAATAATACGAACCAAGCACTCGAGGAACCGTTGATGGTGGAATTAGCTAGCCTGGGGTTTGACCCCAGTCTTACGGCGAAAACCAGATGTGATCCGATCGATAGACTCTTTTTATCTCTCTCTCTCTCTCTCTTTGTGTTTCTCTCTCATGGAGAGGAAACGCTGATATTTATTTAGGTTAGGAGAATATACACTGGTGTGTCTTTGATGCAAATCCCCCTCCCTCTTTCTCACGCAGGCTTGTGGTTAGCTGAGTGGGAGCCGGTTGACTCGGACGCGCCGCTTCCAATACAGGAAGCTGCCAAGGGTCTCGTTTCCACCGCTAACGTGACGGACACGTTTTAAAACAACGGCAGAACCTCTGGCATGGGAGTGGACGTCTATCTGTCAGTGTGTGTGCAGGTCTGGGGTGGGCAACGTGTGTGTGTGTGTGTGTGTGTGTGTGTGTGTGTGTGTGTGTGTGTGTGTCTGGGCGTGGGGGGCATGGGGGGGTTCTATGAGAGGATAGAGTGAGAGGGAAAACGGAAAAACATTTACATTGGAATGTTAACGTTTCCATGAACTACTTTAGTCACCTAACGCAAGTCTATTGAAAGTCTACGTCAGAAAATATGAATATGAATGAATTGGCATTATTAGAATCATTTATTCTCTAAGGTATTCTCTTTAATTATACCGTATTTTGTTTGGTTTATTTTGTTATACATTCGCATGCTAAATACACCAATTCTCAGTTCCATTTCTTCACTGAATAGAAGTAATTTATTAAATATGAAGAAATTTTGCGCCCTAAAAGTGATAACATTTCGCAATTTCCACACAATCGAGTGTGTACGATGAATAAGGAGCCAGCTAGAAGTTTTATCTCGTAGTGTCAGGGTAAATCCCCCCCCCCAAAAAAAAAATACCATAAATAAAATAAAAAGAATAAATGCAAAATAAAACGTTAAAATGAAAGAAAATAACTCGATACAAAGATTACATACAAGTTAATAAGTAAACAACAAACAAAACACATGATATACAAAATAATAAGTTCAACATATACAAAAAAAACCTCATTAAATTAATAAATAATAAACAATAAATACAAATAATAAACAAAACTGCATCAAGATGAGCTGAAGATTGTGGAAGTGGATTTGTGAAATGTAAAGTCGAGCGAGATTTCAGCAACATGTGGTCAAAAGAAATAACGAATTTAAAACACTGAACTTTATAATAAAATACTAATGCCTTCTTACAGGGTTTTAAAAATGGTTACTTTTTTGTGATATGAATGCCGAGTGGAGTGTAGCGCTACTGCGAATGTTTGTTTTGCATAAAATATATTATAGACAAATGTAGAAGAGATGCTTATAATTGCTTATGTCTCACTCAAACATTTAATCCATCCATCATCACAAGAATAAATACAGTACATGGATAAAGGGAGAGGGAGAGAGAGAAAAGGGAAAGAGTGAGGGAGGGAAGAGGGGGGCGAGAGAGAGAGATGGAGAGAAAGGGAGAGGAAGAGAGAGAGATGGAGAGAAAGGGAGAGGAAGAGAGAGAGAGGGAGAGGAGGGGGAGAGAGAGAGATGGAGAGAAAGAGAGGAAGAGAGAGAGAGGGAGAGGAAGAGGGGGAGAGATGGAGAGAAAGGGAGAGGAAGAGAGAGAGAGGAGAGGGAGAGGGAGAGGAGAGGAGAGATGGAGAGAGAAAGGAGAGGAAAGAGAGGGAGGGGGGAGGAAGAGGGAGAGAGATGGAGAGAAAGGGAGAGGAAGAGAGAGAGAGGGAGAGGGAGAGGAAGAGAGGGAGAGAGATGGAGAGAAAGGGAGAGGAAGAGAGAGAGATGGAGAGAAAGGGAGAGGAAGAGAGGAGGAGAGGATGGGGAGAGAGAGAGATGGAGAGAAAGAGAGGGAGAGATAGGGAGAGGAAGAGAGAGAGATGGAAAGGGAGAGGAAGAGAGGGAGAGAGAGAGATGGAGAGAAAGGGAGAGGAAGAGAGGGAGATAGGGAGAGAGAGAAAGAGAGGAGGGGAAGAGAGAGAGGAGGGGAAGAGAGAGAGAGAGATGGAGAAAAAAGGAGAGGGAAAGAGAGATGGAGAGAAAGAGAGAGGAAGAGAGAGGGAGAGAAAGGGAGATAGGGAGAGAGAGAAAGAGAGGAGGTGAAGAGAGAGAGGGAGAGGAAGAGAGAGGGAGAGAGATGGAGAGAGAGGAGGGGAAGAGAGAGGGAGAGCGAGAGAAAGAGAGAGGAGGGAGAGGGAGAGAGGAGGGAAGAGAGAGAGAGAGTGAGAGAGAGCGAGAAACAGGGAGAGGAAGGGGAAGAGAGAGATAGGTAGAGAGAGAGGAGGGGGAAGAAAGAGCGAGAGAGTGGGGGGGGACAGAGAGGGGGGACGGAGAGAGAGAGAGACCTCCTCATCTCCATGACGACTCTTCAGCGGTTGCGATGTTAGGATTCGGGTTCCGTGATATTGCAGCTGTACGTGAGGGCTCGAACTCAACTGCACGTAGTCTGCGTATCGATTTCACTCGCCGATCGCTTTGATCAGCAGCAGAAGCGGAGTAGAGGAGGGCTAGAGGGGGCTCATCTGGAACACATCTGGCCAAATCGGTTTCTGCTCCGCTGCCACAACAGTGAAGATGTAGGGATGGATCCCCTGGGCTTGAGCCTTACACACACGGTTGTGGGAGAGATGCAGTGCTTATGTGTAGAGAGGAACTCATCCTTCCCATCGCTCCATGGGGTCTGAGTGGATCACGGCGCTACCTGAGGGTGCGGGATCGGATCGGAAACGCATTCTACCTCACGCAGGATTTTTAAAATGTCTTTTTTGTCAGAGAGAAGGGGGAATAGTTGCTGTCTCGTATAAAGAGGAAGAAAGTAAAAAAAAAAAGAGATTGTAAACATACAACTGAGTCGACTTCCTGTTTAAAGCAGAGCTAATGACTGAAAAAATACTCATGTCCTGTGCACACCGGTAATACAAAAACAAACCACGTACAGAGTCTAGCCCAGCATTTACGTAAACACCCCACACACACACACACACACACACCTTCCTGCTGTCATGCTGCTAACACACCGGGAAGGGGGCACTTTGTCTGGGGTGGCACTGAACTGTGACTTTATTTAGAATACAGAGCTAGTGTGTGTGTGTGTGTGTGTGTGTGTGTGTGTGTGTGTGTGTGTGTGTGTGAGTGTGTGTGTGGCTGTACATAAGGTCATGGCCTGAGCGAAAGGTGTGTGGTCTGCAGAGAGGGAAAAATATCAGCAGCACTGATTGTGTGTGTGTGGCAATATTTTACTACTGTGAAATTCTCTCTCTCACACACACACACACACACACACACACACACACACAAACGGGTCAAGATATACAGTGCCTTATTTGTAAATAATGAAAAAATATATATTGCTTTTCCCTTCATTTCAATATTATGGATTCAATATTGTGGATGTAAAATGTTTTTTTTTTTTGTTTTTTTTTTTTGGGGGCTTGGGGGGGTTGAATACTTATACTTATACAGCCGCTCATCTCCGAGCCGTGATTCCGGAGACCGCGCAACAGAAACAAGTTCGTGCAGGTTCCAGAACCCTGGATGTAGCTATAAACGGATAAACATTTTTGCTGTTTAAGGAGAATAAATCACACGCTCCCATTCATTATTTTCCGATAACGGCATACCGCACACGTGTTTTATTACTTACTTGGTGCTCAATAATGAAACTCCGCTCTCATGGTCTTCTGGATTGAACGTTAACATCGGAACATTATAAAAACGTTTTAAAGAAAATTCAGCTAACTGTTATCGTTATATAATACATATAATGTGTTCTGACTCACTCTGATATCGCTAATCAGCGTCGTTGATTTTATTTACTTTTTTTTTTTTTAAAGAGGGGATTGGTTAATCTGTGAAGCTTGCTTTAACCAATGAGCAGCATTCATCACGACAAGCTCCGCCCTGATCAAGTGAAAGATTAAAAAGCTTTACTCCTCTCACTCTTATTGTGATTCTTCGTAGCGGGTGTGTGTGTGTGTGTGTGTGTGTGTGTGTGTGTGTGTGTGTGTGTGTGTGTGCGCGGAAACGTTTTTCCGGAAACCTAGAACCTTTTTCAGGAACTCAAGAGCTTAAGAATAATTTCCACCGGATAAACCAAGGCTGTTTTTAGTTTGTGCTGAAGAGGAGGGCGGAGCTTGTCATGATTAATGCTGCTCATTGGTTAAAGCAAGCTTCACAATCTTTCACTTGATCTTAGATAACTAGAGCTGTACATTAATTAACCACGGATTAATAAGATCTTAGTTTAAATATGCATAAATATTAATATTCGAACAATCCTGCATTAAATAACTATCAAGGATAGCTAATATTTACAAAACGCCACATTTTGGTCATTGTTATTGCTTTGTTTATATAATTTTGTTGATTTTGGGCTACGACGGTACGCTAGTTTGCCATTTGTATACAAAAACATACTTATGTGATGTTTTTCATGATCTGCTAGTTGGTGTGTTGGTGTTGGAGCTAGCGGAGTTTAATACCACAGGTTAAAAAAAAACCAACCCAGAATGTAACATTTAATCATGGTCAGGGTCTCGCAGTTAAAACAAGAGCATCTTTTCTCACTCGCCGTTTTCCAGTGTAGAAGCGGCAGAGACGTTGCGGCGAACGTTGGAATCACAAAATCAAACCCACGATGCACCGCAGCTACAAGACAGAGCTACGGCAGAGATAGTGTACCGATGACGAGGTGAGAGAGTTAAAAGACTGAAGCGCTGCTGCATCGCAGGTAGAAACGAAGTATTCTTAAGTTTAAGAAAAAAAAAAAAGGACTTGGGGATTAAATACGGTTATAGCAAGTGGCTGATTCGAGCGTGTGCGGCTCGAGGTTAGCGACCGGGCATAAATCTCGATCGGATTACGTTGCGCACAGGCGTAAAGTAAATATTTAGAGTGTATTCATTCTGGAACAATGAGAACAAAGGGTGCGCTATGTTTGAGACGGAATACTTGAGCGCTTCAGCGGTCGGGCCTCCTGATTTGGACGACGCAGCCTGAGAGTGTGTGTGTGTGTGTGTGTGTGTGTGTGCGCGCGTGTGTTTGTGCGTGTTGCAACCTTGATGTGGCAAGCTGATCAAATCCCATGCTTCCATTCCCACACGGATCAGGATGACGTGAAATCTATCAAAGCGAAATCGAGCGAGAGTGAGAGAGAGAGAGAGAGAGAGAGAGAGAGAGATACAAACAGAAAGACTGAGTATGGGAATTGTGCCGATTTCTCTCAGACGAAAGTGTGCGCGAGCTGAGTGACGGCTGCGTGGGCTTTACGTAGGAGATTAATGTGAGGGGAGGAGAGGCGAGCATTGTGGGTAACAGAGAACAATGCTCGCATTCAGAAAGCGTCTTCATTGCAACGACGGAAGGCGAGCGGAGCTCTGATAATGAGCCGGGTCAGATGCGTACGATCCCCTTACACACACGAGATTTCGCCACTTGTAGAAAAGAATAAAACGACAAGGATGAGGTTCTATCCCCCGGTCGGTGACATCAGCGCCTGAAACGTAAGCGGTGCGGTGTCAGGTTGCTCCTGGATTAAAAGAGGAAATTTAGCCACAGACACCTTGTTTATTTGGAGGAAGGGATGAGGAAAGATAGATGCCGTAAACCGAAGGTCATGGCGTGATTTGTAGGTCTTCAAGCTCGTCTTCGTCTTAAAGAATGTCTGGAGCGCGGGAGCGAAAGAGAGAGAAAGTTCAACGTCTCGGAGTTATCCGCTACGGCGCTTATACAAACAGTAATCCGAGCCCGTCTGCTCCGACACGCACGGCCGGTTTAACCCGCGTGGTTATTTATCACTGTGTACCGAGAGACACTTTCTCACACTTGCACTAATCCTAGCTAGTCTGCTGGAATGAACAAGTGCTACTGAAATTCTGCTCCTTGAAAAGAATAGCTCTATTTTCCGTTCACACCAATCAGCCAAGACATCTTTCAGTCTGCTCCTTTAGGTGTTGTGGCGATTTTTGAGTCCAATTCATGACACACTCGCCTCAAAATACATCGTTTGTCTACGTAAGGAAATACTACGCACTATATTAACAAAAGTCTGTGGACGCCTGACCAGCACCCGTATGTCCTTGTTGGACATCCCCTTCCACATCGAGTCCCCCATTACTGTTATAACATCCTCCACTCTTCTGGGAAGGCTCTCCACTAGGATTTTGGAGAATTAGTGAGAAGGACTGGTGTTCCAGCTCATCCCAAGGTGTTCAGAGGCCAGGGCTCTGTGAAAGTCACTCGAGTTCTTCAACTCCAACCTTGGCACAAAGACTGGTGGACAGGAGTGGACCGCTTTGTGGACAGGAGCCGTGTCATGCTGGAACACGTTCCAGTAAAGGGAAATTGCAATGCTATACAATACAAAGACATCATATACCAGTGGTCACCAACCATGTTCCTGGAGATCTACCTTCCCCGGGTTTCATCTCCAACCAAAATCTAACACACCTGTTTTAGACGGTAAGGTGGGCACGATTATGGTCGGAGCCAACGTCTTCAGGAAGGTAGATCTCCACGAACAGGCTTGGTGACCACTGTCATTTACATTTGGGTGCGTCCGATGGATTAGGGAAGGCCCACATATATGGATTTGATGGTCAGGTGTCTACAAACGTTCGAACATGTAGTGTAGTTCATAAAATAACAAAATAAGTTAAAAAAAAATAAAATATATATATATATATATATATATGCAAATTAAACAAAAAGCCACTTGAATCCAATGTCGCACTAATTCACACCAAACGATTCAGATACAAGATGGAGCTGAATCCTTGGATCTCTGCAACATACTCTACTTCCGTCCACTGCTGAGATTTAATAAGTGTGTTAAATACTTGTGTTAAAGAAGTGGTACATTCACATCAAATCTAGCACCATCGTAATCCTGCTCAAATCTCAAAAGGCTCGTGAAGAAACTTCAGCAGTGCGTTCTCAGTGTAAACAACTGAGACCTGGCTCCCACACTGAGAGCTAACAGCATCTACAGCCTGAGAACTCGGCTTCGCTCACTCAGGCAGAGAGATTCCTGCTGCTCGGGCGGATGGAGATGAGCTACATTAACATCGGGAGGCGAACGGCGCAGCTCGGTCCGACACGAAAAGAAAGAGCGCTCCACAGGTACGGTAGACTCGGGTTCCTGTTTGGGGAGCGCTTGTCTGCAGTGGGACTGTTAATGGTGCTGCTCTAGTCTCTCGCTCTACATCAGAGCGACTGACAACGACATGGGAAAGAGAGACTCGCTTCCTCTACTCGGAACTTTCACCCTGCGTTCACACGGAAATGATTCGGTTTTGAATTTCACTTCCGATCATGACCGTTTCCCTGGTAACATCTGACTGATTCAATATGGAGGCACACTCTACAGAACATGTAGAATGTAGCTTTCTACAGAACGTATGCCAAAATCGTTTTAACTCTACGGGAGTTTATATTTTGGTACATCTAGGACATCAAAGTCTACAGACGTATCACCGGGTGGTTACATCTGGAACCAAAAAACACCCCCCCCCCAAAAAAAACAAACAAACACGTAACACTCCCATTGGTTATCACCACATTCCTTCACATTCGCATGAAATTAAACGGGACTTTTTCCATCTCATTTTCTTCTCATTCTCAATGGTTGATGACCAAAACTGGCATTACTACTTGCCTTAAGTCTAGTAGTCTCGCCTTAATGAATCAATGAAAGATTTAAAATAATAATAATAATAATAAATAAATAAATAAATAAATAATAATAATAATAATAAAAAATCTCCTCCTCCTTTTAACATCTCCAAACTCTTCTTAACTCCCCTTTCCCGAAGCATGTTAGACTCCAAATCCTGGTTCAATTTCAACTGCAAAAATGCTTCAGATGCCATTAAAACGAGCAGCAATAAAGAAGACGTTAAACTTTCACACTTTCCTCACTGTCTCCTTAGTTTTATGACCATGACTGATTTAAGGTGGAAGAGAAGACCTGGTTGCTATTAAATGATTAATTACGGTTTGGCGGTGAGAAGGGGGGTTAAAAAAGAAAGAAAGAAAAAAAAAACATTTCAAGAAGGTCCATAACAAGCACGAGGCTTCTTCTGTTGAAGAGCTCTCTCGGGAGGAGATCGCATGCGGGATCGGCGGCAGCTCCAAAGGGCTAAAACAATGGGGAGAAGGACTACTCGAGGTGATCTGCGACGTGACACGGATTTACGTGGCCTATTTAGGGAAGTAGTGGAACTCTGACACGTCCGTGGCGCTGGTAAAGCTACGAGGCTGAGGTTGATCGCTCCACCATGCGAACACGAGGCGTTTATTTCAGACTAACCCGCGACGTGGCCTCGTATACACTCTTTATGCGAGACTAAAGGATTTGCCGTTTTTAATATGTGACGCTGAGGGGGAGCGGTTGCAGGGGAGAGCTGTGCGACTGCAGGGAGCTGGCGCGGAGAGTGGGAAAAAGCCTGTGTGTTACTGCTAGCAACCTAGCAAGGGATCCAAATAAATCACCGCCTTCCACAGAGGGAATAATTTAATCTCAATACACACACATAGAACACCGCACTAATGAAAAGCCCCCATTGCTATGTCTCAGGAATGGTGCTCAAGGCATCCCCAGCAGTAGGAAAACCCTGTGCCTGGCACAGCTCACGCTCCCCTTTTATGAGCTCCAGACATTAGAATCAGCGAGGGAAGCCTCTACGTACGACAGCGCTAAAGCCCGGACCCTGGTGACTCGTCTCTGCTTTTAATATAAAACAAAATACAAACAAATGCAGGGCCATAAAAAGCAGAGTGGTCACGTCAGCGGTTACCGTACGCAGAGAAGGTACTGATCATAAATTTTCTGCTCGGTGTTTTTACTGGACTTTGGTGTAGCGGCTTTGTGGTCGCAGGTATTAAGACCAGGCTGCACTTGACGGAAGACTGCATCGCTTCTGGCCGGGAGTGAACGAACAGAGCTTTACTCGAGCGCTTATACAAACAGAGAAGAGTGATGTTAAAAGAGATCGGTATCACAGTTGTAAAATCACTCTCCATCTGGCAAGTGAGTGAGGAAGGGAGAAAAGATGGGGGTGTATTTTAAACTAGACCGAATAAGAAGGAATAAATAAATAAAGAAGCATTCTGAAGAAGTTTTCAGCCAAAAAAACAAACACTACAACCAGCATTCGTCATTCATTCATTCGTCTTCGTTAAGAGCTTTTTGGATTCCAGGAATACTGAGTGGGTATAGGACCTGTTTGGGAAACCAGTCCATTCACACACACACACACACACACACACACACTCTGACACCTAGTGCAATTCAGCGTGGTCGACCGGAGAACCCGTAGGCAACCCACATGGACACTCGGAGAACATGCTAAGCCCTGTAAAGACAGTAATCCGAACTCGGGGATCGAACTGGAGACCCTGGAGCCATGACGTGGCATTGCTGGTGCTTGCAACCAATAAGAGCATCTGAACTGCTCCAGCAAGAACTTTAACTACAAGGTTCGGCTAGTCAACCATGACCATGATTATCATACGAAGGGTTCATACAGAGGTATGGCGAGGAGTAAAGAAAATAAAAACGTCTGTACCTCGTCGTTCCTCGTTTATTATGTCGTCCGAGTTAACGGTACCTACTTCTAATTCTTTCCTATTTATTTCACAGGTCAAGCTTCTTCACTTTCTCAGGCTTCACAATCCTCATTGCACCATCGCTGCCTTTTTAAATGTGCCTGACATGTACTTTGGCTTGCCTGAAATAAGAGATGAAGTGAGACCAAAGACGAAGCCAATGTTCCATCACCAAGTCTGTCCGAACAGCCCGGAGGAAGCTCTCGAAAGACTAATGATGTTTGTTTGTTATTTTTTAAAGCCAAGCTGGAGCGGTTCTGGTTTTAAATCAGCGTTATGCTGAGCACGCATGACAAAGCTCCGTCGTGAGTTCTGTTGGGATTTTTATTATTTATTAATTTTTTTAATATATATATTTTTTTTTTTTTGCATCCAACACAAGCAATATGAGGCCAAATGGAGGCTCGCTCCAGCTCACAGATGGATGGGCGGAAAGGAAGGAGGGTGTGGGTTAGCTGAAATAAAGACACGGGGAGCAAGAGAGTTGAAGCAAAAAGAAAAAAAAAAAAAAAAAAAAAAGAAAAATACACAACTGGGTGCAAATGAAAAACTGCTGAGACTTCTCTCGGGTTATAAATTTTGCACACTCCATTGCAGTCCGAGATTTTATGCTCTCCTCCGCTATAAAAAGTAATCAGTTTGGCTTAAATCACTCCTTTCCAAACTGTCAAAGAACACAAATACAGGCGAATACTCAATAACAGCTGGTGGAACTCTGGCGAGCGGAAGAGAAATAGAAATGGATGATGAACGTTAAATGGATGAAAAAGTGGAAAAATAATCATCTAAGGGCCTTTTAACGTAGTATATGATATATTACGACTGATAGTATTTTAACTTTACTCTAAACATTGTGGACTTACAAACACAGAACTAGGCCAAGGTTTGAAAATTGATCTAAAATTCTTGTTCATTGTTAACGTTAAACATTTAACGTTTAAGCTTTTTAATAAACCGAACATAACACAAAGATCTTTAGAATAAAGGTTTACCCTGGCATACCCGCAACGGATCAATCCTAGTTGAATACCCTGGCTTTAAACCCTTAAGTTCTATATACACACACTATATAGCCAAAAGTATGTGGACACCTGACCATCACACCCACATGTGGTTCTTCCCTAAACGATTGCCACAACGTTGGACGCCCACAATTGTCTAGAATGCCTTTGTATGCTGTAGAATTTCAATTTCCCTTACTTGGGCCAACTCCATATTAATGCACTTGTTCATTGAAAGGGATGTTCAACAAGCACGACCGATAGTGATGGTCGAGCTGTCCACATACTTTTGGCCATATAATATGTATTCGATTTCGAGTAGGTGGCCTTGCTTTAATTTGTACAATACTTAAGTACATGAATTGGATTTCCCAGCACTGTGAATGACAGTCAATGCAAATCGAACAGGTTTACCGACCTTTCCTCTATTCGAGGAAAGCTTAGAATCTTTTTTTAGTCATCGAGATTATCGGATCATAACCAGAATAACTTGGGGGAAGAAACAACATGGGGCATGGAACAAGAGATAGTTTGGGAATGTACGTGTTGGTTTGTGAGGTCAAGGTCCCTTGACTGTTTTTATATAAGATTGCAGACTGGACTGGGAATCCATATTGTTCTTAGGTGAACAGATTTGCCAAGTTAAACTGGCCTCTAAGCCCTGCAACATTAACACGGGATCAGATCTACTGTGTGGCCACGTCGACGCCATAGCACAGAGCTGAGGTCATTCCCGCCTGCTGACTTTCAAAGAGTTGCCCTCTACTGTTGGTTTAATTCTATTTTGAATACCCTTATCAGACAGCTTCAAGGATTATCTCAGCTGAACATCTTAACGAAATTCATGCACTCTCTGGATCTGATTTCCATTTGTAGATGCTTTGTTTGGGATCGATTAGGATTAGTTTGTATCGTTGGGGGAAAACAAGCTTTAACCAAGAAGAGGTGTTGGGCCTGAATCTCTGACACATCCCTCCCAGACACTATGCAGAACCACCCTGGTAATAGAACACAGCCTACCAAGTCCTTGCTGTGGGATTCCCCAAATTGATGGATCTGATGAAAACAGCCGTGTCCAAATCTAGGAATGGTGCAAGATCTCGGACGTATTCCTCCCTGGATCTCTGATTTATTCCTCCCTTAAGGTATGAAGAACCGGCCCAGAAATAGAACACGGCCCACAAAGTCCTCTCTGTGGCTATCGCAAATTGACGGATCTGATTGAATCAGTGACGTACAAATTGACGAATGGTGCAAGTTCTCTTATTAATTTCTCCCTGAATCTCCGGCTCATTTCTCCAAGGAGGTAGAACCAGTGAAGTGACAGGAATTGGTATCTGATCATGGCCAGGAGACAGATGGAGAGGAAACACACACACACACACACACACACACACGACTGCAGTTTGTATAACTCAGGAAAGTAAAAATAAGAACAAGCATTCATTGAATCAATGACCTGCGGTGGAACTATGACAAAGGAAGCTATTGCTGCACTATTGCTAAGAATGTGTGTGCGAGTGGGGCTGTTTAAATTTATTACATCGTGACATCAAGAAGATAGAAGTCTGGGTAGGACAGGTGACGAGTGCAGGAAGGTGGAAAAACACGTAAGAGGAGAGGAAAAAACAAGATCCACAACTCCTCGGCCAGGAAACGCTTCATGGGGTCCTGCAAGGCCAGTGGCTTAAACAATCCAGACAGGATCAGCACACACACACACACACACATTCTGAAAGACACACAAGTATCTCACAAATCTCACCCGGGTATGCAGTCAACGATGAGAAATATGTGTGAGGGGAAAGCATGGCTGACCTCTGTCCGACCCTGAAAAGCCTCTGGGAACTGCAAGCCTCTGCACTGTCTGCTCCAGACACAATGAGCCAGCAAGTGCATTACTCAGACAAGCAAGGGAACATGGGACATGCAAGGGAAATCCATGACCTGGCAGTAGGACAAGTGAAAATGTTTCTGAGATTTGTGAACAAGCGTCTGACAAACTTGTGAGTGTCCAGACACTCACACAGCTTCACGAGTCGCACTGAGAATTTTAGGTTCAAATATAAAACGCTGACTGCAAGCCAGATGTACAAGAACTTGTCTCTCATTTGGCTACCATGTCATCCGTAAAACAAAATCAGAGGGTGCTCGATACGCCGCGGAAAATCGTGGATCGTCTGTAAACAGTGGAGCTTTTGCAGACACGTCAAATCTTTAATTAGACATGTGAGGGAGCCTAAAGGAGCAGGGGCCGAACTAGCCTCAAGCTCAAAGGCATTCTAATCAGGGATTCCTCGTCTGCTGGGGAAAGCCTACATGGTGCCAGAGCTCCAGTAGAGAACCCATAATACCCAAGAAGCACATAAATCCTCCGACCATGCAAGCCTCCACCAGATGGATAAAGGCAACGAAAGAGATAAACATGGACAAGAGGTAAGCTGGACTATTTATAAAGGCAGCCGCCAGAGAGCATGGCTTCCACTTAGACCGACACACCCTGGCCGTGTAAAAACACACGCGCAGGCAAATATCCAATGCAGCAAGAGGAGGTTGCACCTTCCAAGAAACGTTGCCTTTATTCCACGAATCAACCTCACTGCCTTTGCAAAAAAAAAACCCTCCATCTCACAATCAGGAGGACAGGCATAAATCTGTATAGCCAAAGCCAGATGAGCCGGAGCTCTGCCTGGAAGCAAGGAGCGCAAGTGGGGTTATCATGGGGAGTTTCCCTTAGCCAGGAACTCTACCACTTGGCTGGAAAAGCATTGTTCCACTTCATGGGAATGAAACTCCTTAAATGGGGTTAAGAGAGAACTGGTACTGTATTAGCACTGGTAACTCTGTATGACATTGTATATTTCCTCCATTGAGACTTCTCTATTCCCAGACACAAATTCCAGCCTATCTATAGGGATCCCCAGATGTCGTAACCCCCCTCAAAAAAACAAAACTGTGAGATATAATCTCTCTGGTGGGTCCTGGATCTGCCATGGGTTCTCCATCCAGTGGGAGCCAGGAGCTGAGCAGTGGCGTCTTTGTAACATGCTCACCCACCTCAAAAAGTTGAGCACAACTTGATTCGGAGCAGCTTCAGTTTTACCGAGGCTCTCCTGGACAGTCAAGCTCGTCACCCAGGAGAAGAATTTAATTCTTGGATAAGATGTTATTCTCTGCAGAAAACGCCTATCCAGGATTCAAATATGCATTTATCTTTGTGTTCTCCAGGCCCTACACGTGAACATGCTGACCTGCAGGGCTGAGCCTCCCATTGTGCCATGGTCATCATGAAAAACCAGGAAGTGGGATAAGTGGACAAAGACAGCCTAGATCTGATAGCATGGACAGACTGGGTCTGGTCTCAGAAACCCACTGAGCTCTCCAGTCTCACTGATTCTTATCAGGGATGTGAACTTCACTATCGGGTTGTAAAATAATCAGTGAATTCCCTGCAAGTCTGTTATGTAAAGGTGTGTGCATTGCTTTTCTTTTTTTTTTTCTTCTCTTGGCTACACATTCTCAAAGCTTCATCCATACAATCCAGTTCTTTACAGGCCTTTGTCGCATTCATTCCCGACAGTCAGGGACCTTTTTCTGGCAACGTCTTTCGAATGTTGGGCTTGGGTCACTCCCCAGGACGCAAACAGAGTCGGATTAAATATTTAATTAGTGTGATTAAAAACACGTGTCGACAGTCAACACGCTTTTTCTTTACGGCTGTTCGGGAAAGGGGGAGGGGGTACCTGGAAATGTAGCTAATTTCCATCCTTCAATATTTTGAATGGAGTGTGTTCCTGTTTTTACAAGGTAACGAAGGGCACTACTTGCGTCTGTACACAAGGACAGATATATTTCTGTCCGCCCACTAGGAAATAAGAAGCGGGAAGCAGAGACAGCATGTGGGAGGAGAGAGAGACAGAGAGAGAGAGAGAGAGAGAGAGAGAGAACACAGTATTTTTTCCTCCAATGAAACCACACATCCTCCCAATTTTGTGGTTCGTTTCACAAATGACCTTCGACCTTTCGGCAGCTGCCAAATGTGCCTTGGCATACAGTAAAACCATACACCGTACATCTGGAGAAACAAATACACAATGCGCGCACACACAAATTCGAGTCTTTGCCGGAGGCAAAAAACCCCACGACTCCATAAGGACCCTAAGATCTGTGAGCAGCACACAGGGCGACCCTGGTGAGTCCCCTCTTGTTCTCGGACCGGTGTTCTCGCTTATAACAACTGACAGAATACAACGAGCTCCTCTCGGCTGCCGACCTCAATCCTGACCTCTATTTAACACACAACAACCAGGAGTGCAGTGGCACATCCAGACTGTCAGCGCTGTTCTGTCGGGATACTGTTCACGAGACAGATAAACGAGAAATTTTACCAAAAAAAGAAGAAGAAATGTCTGAGTGGGGGGGGGGGGGGTGGAAATGTAAGAGAGAAGGGAGGGAGAGAAAAGGAAAGAGCCGGTATAGATGAAGGATTGAAAGCACATATGTTAGTCATTGGACAGGGTCGATCCCATGTGCAGTGGGCTACAGAGCGCACTTAACGGGCCGGCTCTGGAAAAGTATATTTTACAATTCATTGCTTCCTTCTCGCAAAATTAAAGGCCTCTTGTTAAAAACAGAACTTGTCAAACGAAAGCAGCTTTTATTACTGAGCAAACTCGCGGCCTCTTTCTAGGGCCCACTTCCCAATCAGCTTGTTTTGTTTTCGTAAAAGAATACGGCTCGCTCCGGGCCGTCTGTGTGTGTGTGTGTGTTTGTGCATGTGTAAATGTGTTAGGGCTCTCTTCAGCAGCAGTGCACCTTTGTGCATAATCACGTCCGTTCCACTGAAAAGAATACAGTGCGAGTGGAAGAGCGAGGTTCGGTTTCTCACGGTTGGACATTAAACTGTTCCACATTCGGAGAAGAGGAGCTCGGGTTCGACCGAGCAGAAAAATCTTGAGGTCTTTGTAGTTCGTCAGTGAATGACTATCAGATCACTTCATGAACAGAACACGAACGATTTATTTCAGTCAAGAATATCGACGCTTTTGCGTTCGGAACTTCCCAACCTTCGTTCTTCAGCATCCAAAGTTACAACTTTCAGGCTAATACCGCCGTCGACATCATCTCGTAGATCGCCGACTAGCCAAGCAGAGTCTCCAAGCAATGTCCCCCTGTCACACCAGCTAAATTAGTAACAAATTAGTACCATAATCACTAAACACGACACAAATATTTGAATATAAACATACTGAATGTGTTTTAAAGTGGAGCGTTCCTTTGAGATTAAACATCTAATGAAAGTTTTTTTTTCCCCCCTGGTAGAAATGCATATTTGAACCAAAACAACGACCCTTTTCCACCAGAAGCAAAATTAGTCTAGAGATGTTAGATATTTATTATCACCAAATACGATCTTATTTAGTTCTGCAGCATATAAATGGCTATCACTAATTTTACAATCGAATTGGAACACGTTTGGGGCCCGTGAGCGGTTTGTTGCCTAGGACTGGTTTAGATCGAAAACACTATTTCAAGAATGAAAAAGAGATACAGACTCAGACATGGAGGGAGGGAGAGAGAGAGAAGAGAGAAAAAGGCAGACACGTGCGTCTGTTTCTAGGAGGAATGTTGATAGCCATCACACGTTCTTGTTCCTGCTCTGTTCCCTGGAAACTGCATACATTTAATGAGATTTTTATGGGACCCACAGACAGAGAAGGATGCCCGGGCCGAGAAAAAGCATCAGGCTTGGGTCCAGGCAAACATACGGACCCTGCTCCGAGACACCAGCAGGTTGTCGTCAACTCCGACTTGATCGCTGCTACCATCGGCTCGCTGTTTCAATGCTTCCATCTGATAGAACATTCCAGACTCATTACTGCAGTATGGTAAACATACGGCAAAACCAGGTCCTATTCCACATTACTCCACAGCTGGGAAAGTCAAAAAGCGGTCATGTACACCCTACAAGGAAGTTAGCTACCTCTGAGACACTACCGAGGGCTAAACAAGGAAAAAGCCCAAGGATTGAAACCACGTCACTGTACTAGTGGACATTTGTGCTAGCATAGGCTATGCTAGCATGCTTTCTTTCGGAAGAAACACCATTTACCAGCTCTAAAGCAAGAGCTCTAGAATTCTCTAAGAGATTCTGGCACATTTCATCAATAAATGTGGGCAAGAAAGGTCTATTTTCACAGGAGGAGGTAATCTGAATCGACATGGCAGATCCCCAACCACAGACATTTTTCCATCACATTTACTCACCACTAACTACTCGAAACAAAACTTCGGTAACTTTTAATGATGGAATTCTGCAAAAGAACAACAACAACCCAACCTTATAATAATAATAATAATTCAGCCCAGTGCATACAGTACATCTTGCAAAGAAAACTTGTACAGAAGTCCATATACACAGATGCACATTAACCACTGAGATTCTGAATCCTGTGGCCAGCAGAGTGCACAAAAGATATCCATGGAAAACAGTCTGAAGAAGTGAATACGTCCTGTCTGATGGGACCTTCATGGCAGGTTTGAATAACGCAACAGCCTAAACATGACTGTTAAATGTGTACCGACATTTTCCTGGACTTGGAGCGTGAAAATCAATTACGCTCACTTGCAGATGCATGAGGAAAAAGGAAACCTCCAATCAAAAAAAAAAAAAAAAAAAGATAAGCTGGGCTTGGGAGAGTTTAGTAGACAGACACCCCAATGGGAGATTCTCCTGAAGAGCTCTGTGTACCTCCAAATTTCCCCCCAACCAGGACAACAAGGTCATAAACTACGATCCTTGGGTAGATACTTCCCCTCTTGGCGTTAGCCTCCCAGTCTAGCATCTGTTTCAATGTAGGTTCTCGCTTACTCTCTCACTTCCCTATGACTCCCTGGAGAATCGTGTAGAGGATTAACAACTGGAGCAGATGATAGCTGTTATGATGATAGCCGCGAAATCTTCGGCTGAAGTGTTGTCTTCTCACTAAGGTTCCAAAGGACATGTCTGACTGAATCAGATAACTATGACTAACGGAATTGTATTTGCGCTGCAGGGTTCGGTGCCAGATCGGGCGTCAGAACCCGGGGGCGGAGTACACAGAGCGGTGCTGTTTGGTGCAACACCGGTGTTGGACTAATCAGGTATACACTGTTTGGGTTTGGCTTGGGTTTCTGGGCAGACTTTCAGTATCCTTGGGCTTCAGCCCCAAGGATAGAGAAAGAGAACTGGTGGAAAACACCTGTGCTCTCACTGGGATAGTGGAGAAAGCGGAACCAGGCAGATTTCTCTCTAGGTACGGGCAGACTTCTGAGCAGACATCAAACTGACGGCGTAGGGTGTCTCCACCCAGCAATCCATCACGATAGCGATGTCCATGCTACGATGTATCATATTGAATTCACACCTCTGCGTTACTTGGCTCGGCTGGTGGTGGTGTAATTGCAGGTCGGTTGGTGTAGGGGTGTGCGTTTGAGAGCGGGAAGAGACTGAAAAAAGAAAAAAGAAAAAAGACACTGTCCCTTTCATCTCAGTTTCATCTACCTTTCATGTGTTCTACCCAAGGAGCGTAGCAGCTCATAACCAAAGCCACCGTTTGAAGCCTTTCAACTCCATTAGAGATGCTTCCTGCCTGTCCTGCACCCCGTTAGGTGGTTTCATCTCCCTAATTATCTTCATGTCAGACTGTGTGTGTTTGGAAGGGTAATGTGTGATGATTTTTTTTTTTTTAACCATTCCCTCTGTGTTGGATTGGGTAGGGGGGGGGTTGGTTATTGAAGGGCATGTCCAAGCAGATGCACTCCCCTTAAAAAAAAAACAAAAAACAACAAAACCACAAAGGCCTTATCTAAAGATCTGCATTACAGACAACTAATTAGGGATTAATAATTTCCGTTTTTGCTTTTTCTTTAAGGCCGGGGAGATGACTGAGCCTGTTTCAAACCGTCTGAAGTGTCCTGGTTCTCCTCAGTTCTTTATGAGAGGTGGGGGTGGTAGAGGAAGCTGCGTTTTTTTGGCACAGGTGGGCTCCGAAGAGGAAGAGAATCAAAAGCTGTTTAGAGAGTTTGCACAGAGCTCTGTGGAAGATCTGGAGTGCTGCAGGCTTGTTTGGCCTCCGCTGAATCCTTGATGTTTAAAAGCTTCATCGAAACTTAAAACCGTCACACTTTCTGTGGCGAAAGAGCAAAGAGAAGGAACGTGATTCTGACACGGTTGTCATAATAGCATCAAAAATACAAAAACACTGCAATGAAAACGCAAGTTAATCACTAATCAGTACAATGCTCTATTGGTGGAGCTTGGCAAATCACAACGGCGAAAGGAATTCAACAAGGAATAAAACTGAATGACACTGAAACATAACTGGGCCAACAGTCTAGAGCTTTCATGAGAATACTTATCACACTTATATAATTTCATGGAAATGAATCAGGAAAACAGGCCAATTAGAACAAGATTTGGTAGGTGGTCATACGCTGGAACTACTTTCCCTATAAAACCGCTCCAAGAAATGTGGAGCGGAATTGCGAGTTGGAATCCCACTGATGCGACAACCATCTGAAAGCAAAATTGGCCATGCTGTTAATCACAGCGATACTAGCCAATCAGGGGCATCTGAGAGTTCGTGTATGCGGAACAGGGCAGATAGCGATTTCCTCCGAGTGAGTTATGCTGCCTTGTGAGTATTCGTTGCAACGATGCGGTTGGCTGACTTCACGTGTCTTGAAGGAAGCATGTGTTGGCCTTCACACTGCCCGTTGGCAGCAATCGTATAACGGGAGATCTGGATGGTGGGTGGGAACTGGCAAGTGACTTCAAGAGGACCGAGTCCACTTTGCTCGGACTCTCTCAGACCGGATGGCGTTGGTCCGCACCCATGTGTGCTTGCTATGTTCTCACCTGCCTAAAGAAGTGCGCCGAGAAGAAAGATGTGCCGAGAAGAAAGATGTGCCAGAGCTCCAATCAAACAGCGTCCTGCATCAACCGACATTAGACATGTACTTAGGAAATTGCACTGCATGTTAGAAACCCATCTTGTAAGAGAGAGGCACGTTTGTGGACACTTGACAGAATGATTGATTTCCCTGCTGCATTTCTCAAACGTTTTAGGAAAATAAAGTCAATATGTCTACCAAAGCACGTAATCAAATTTTAAATTTGTCCTTAATCTGTTTGGGAACAGTTCCATCATTGCTTTCGATCTGTGTGGCACTGCCGCTAATTGGCATCACTGTGGAAAACTGTACTCGATTTTCAATGTTTGTTTTGCCTTTTATTTTGTTTTCGTAGTTTTAATTGGAATCGCTGGGTGGGCGAGGGCTGCCAAACACACACACACACACACACACACACTTTAATTGCTAAACGCTGGGGCACCATTCCTCTGGGTGTATTTGTGTTTGTAAAGTAAGGAGTTAGTTTCGTGTCAGAATGATTCATTTGGCAACACAAAAATCATGTTTTTATACCAAAGCTCCTTTATTTCTATTTACTTCATTACTTAACTTGTAACATAAACTCTATATACATTTCTCGAACCATCATTCACACATTCTGTGTACTTTACGTCTCACTCTTTTGGTTTCTGATGGTTTGTAGCTGTAATTTGTAAAAGTGTGATGTAGTCCCATCCCCTCAGCTCTCTGGAAACGTTACACTAATGACTACGTTTGACTCTACTCTAAAAGATTTGCTATATATATATATATATACACATCTCATTGCTGATTTTCCTTATGATTACCTTCGACAGGAAACTGTGTAATAGAGTCTTAACGATCCCCACGCATCGCACATGGCGACTCCCAACCTCTTCCGCCTCGCGAGTGAGGCGCTGCTCGTTAGGCACGACGCCTGGGTGGATTAACCACATTAAGACTTGCGGATTTTGCACATGTACACTGACATACATCTGGGCTGGAACTGGAACTGTAAAGGAAGCTTTTATTAGACCCAAATTTATGAACCATTGTTGTACCCCCAGCTTGTTTAACACTGCACCAAATTCATACTACGGACCACTTCCAGTTTCACTTCACATACTGATGACAATTGAAATTAAAAGCAGGAACAAATAGGCTTTGTTTTTTGACATGGTTTGGGTCCACATTTTATCCTATGATGAAACATTTCTTTTCTATGCTGATGGGCGTGGTCTCATCCAGGATGACATGACCCCACCCCCATCCATCAGTCACCAGGTCTCAACCGGATTCGAACCGTTTGGGGAGATTTTAGAGCGAGGTGTTATTCTACGTTCAAACTAACAAGTGTACAACAGTTTGCCTCTTGCAGGTGTGGCCTGTCCAGCATTTATTCTTTCTAAACAGTGGCTACATACAGCTTCTAAAACAAACTAGTTAAATACAACTGAAATAGTGTGAAACCTAGTTGTTTGATTGATATGTAATGAACTTTGAACTTACTTCGTCGCAGATTAGCAAAGCAAGATAACTGTACTAGCTACAAACACTAACCAGAGACACCAACGATCTTCGCAACTTCCTTTCTAGCATTATTTTTCATTGGAACGTCTTTATATAGATTGAATGAGATGCAGATGACAAAATAAAATGAAACCACAGTTATAAGGTATTCTTCAATATTTGTGCCAAACAGGAAATATTAACTAACCGCAGGTAGGAACTAAAAGTTGTGAGTGGGGAACTGAAGAAACGATGGACCGCATGTGTCAAAGGATTGGTACGAGGAATCAATCAAGCCAATCGTTTGGATGTGTCACTTTGGACAAATCCGATTCGTCACCATGACACTTGGATGCGTCATATTTAATCTGTATAGAATTGAAAGCTTAGTATTCTTTTACAAGCTGCTTTGGCTTTAGTTGCTTCTTGCTTCTGTAAACATAGTGGACGATCAAGACTATGGACAAACCTAAAGTTCTGCTCAGAGGCCAGTTGAGAACCAGTCATCGCTGCTGAATGGATAGTCTTGGAATACGTGGTTCTCATACGTTCTGCCATGTTAGCAGGAAGTCACTGTTTCCATACGGAATTTGACAATTGAAGATACTACTCAGAAGGTTTAAAAAAAAAAAAACCAACAACTTCTAAAGCTACTGAGTTCTGGACCACAGTGTCCTCATAGCTAGTTACAGCCATGCCACGACAACGTTCATCACTCCAGTACGCTTCCAGAGACTTGCAGTTGTTCTGGCGACAGTTTCCTCCATGTCGGATTTTCCTTCGATTCGTCACTGCTCGGTATAGGTTATAGATTGGTGCGCTGATATGCAAAGTCAAAATCCTGTGTACTTCTACTGACAGATAAAGAGCTTTTAATACTGATGTGGTTTAGAGAGAGGGGGGGAAAAAAATCATAAAAAATGGCGTGTGAGAGAAACTCTGAGCTTTGCTCATAACATGGGTTTGACTCCAAACCAAAGTAAACATCTCTCCAAGCGGATTATGACGTTATTCCTCCATGTGTGTGCATGTGCATGTATACGCCAATAAGAGATGTCACTGCAAACTACAAACAGAGAGGGCGGCTTTAAGGCTTTGTCAGAATTTTTTGCGCCAATGGGACAACACACGATCCTATTAATGGACGATATGATGCACGGTTTGACTGTCTGCCCAGAACGATTGCGCATAAACACACACGCAAGCTACACATGGAACCACCTGCACACACTTAACCTCACACAATGTGAAAGAAATTGTGTTGGGAAGAAAGAAGAAAATAACAGTGTGTATTTCCTATGACTTTGTTTCGATTCTGTATTAGATCCTGGAGGAAAATACCCTCCTCACGCTCACGATCGCTCGCTCACACACACGCTTCTTTTTTTAAAGCTGTGATTCAAGGATTCAAAGCACACAGCTTTAATTCATTTGATAAAAAAAAACAAAAAAAACACACACACACAAAAAACTATTTGGAGCGCTATGGCAAAATCTCAAGTTTGATAATGGGCGGAAAAATTGCGATTCGCCAGCTATTATGCCCAATCAGGCTGCGAGGCAGGAGGAGAAGAGAGTAGAACCAGATGGACCATGAGATGTCTGAAGACGCAGGGCAAAGTAGCACCAGAAAAGAAAAAGAAGAAAAAAAAAGAGGAGAGAACCACAGAGTCACACAGAGGCACACCCATCAAGAAAAGAGCTGGAGGCTCCAGATGTGGGTTTCTTCCATCGCTGGCGTTAGGCAGTGTGACGTGTATGATGGTGGCTCGGTGGTTAACATTCTCTTCTAATGCCCACAAGGCTGTGAGTTCAAATCTCAGTACTCGTGTCTATGTTTGGACTGAAATCTTAAGTAGAGGAAAAAGGGGAAAATATTGGCTCACCTGTCTTGCTTTTCACTTTCTTTGAGGGCTGCTTCTTCTTCATGATCTTCTCAGTAGCCTCCTGCTGCAAGGCTGGATCATCCTCCTCCTCGGGGATCGACTCAGGGATGGCCTCGCAGCATGCTAGGAGAGAATTCGCACAGCAGCGTTAAGCAATATTACAGTAGATTCTCGTTTGTCTGACGGACTCCAGCAAGCTAGCCTATCTGACGTTATACCTGTAGAATTATTGATTCTGACTGATCAGGAGGTGTTGAGTAACTTTCGAGAGCTCTGAGGTTTATTGTATATTCATGCACTCCTAAGATGTTATCGTTTCTATAGTAACCGCTCATTCCCATGGACTTGTACGGTAGACGCTATACAAGTCTAATAATAAACAGATTTCAGATTTATGTTGGAGGATCGAAATATCCTGATTCTTGCTCCATACACAACCCAACACCTATCAAACCCCCTCTGGCTGTCTGTATAGCAAGTCCCCAGACTGCGTCTGCTGCTCCCTATCTAGGGATCAACCCGCATTAGGGGCCCTTGAGGAAGGAGCTTATGAATTGAACCCCTTGTGCCGCACCCTCGTGTTCCGAACAGCCTTCCTGCAATCCCTTAGGTTGTTTCTCTTCCCGTCCTACAGCCTCAAACACAGTAACCCACTACCCCACCCACCTTTCCACCAGGCTGATTAGGATAATCCCATTCAATAAAGCCAATCTGCTCAACAAGGAGCGGCCACTGGCTGTTAGATTCGCGAACGTCGACGGTTTTGTTTTTTCAGGGTTCACGTTTGAAACGGGATACACGGCGGTGTTTTGACAACGTTATAATCTGACAGCCTAGCGGAATGGAAGAGGTCGGGATCACCGTCTTACCTTGGCTGGATCAACAAGAGGAGGAAACAAGTCCGTCCTGCTAGGATAACAAGGCCGTGTTGGCGAGTGGAAACGGCAGCCGGCGGTTTGTGTATCTGATTGAAAGGGGATTGGTGTGTGTGAGAACGCTGAAGTATGGTGTTGTTGGCCACCCGGAGAGCTTGATACACCTCAACAACTTCAGGCTCCTATCAGCTTTATATTGCCTTTTCACAATTGTGCTATTTCGTGTACTGTAAATGTAATGGCTGAGACTTGGATTTGAAGCAGAAGTGAATGAGATCAGACATTTCGGGATTGGATACAACATTCAGACCATATGTAAAGACCTTTACGGCATCACGGCTTCAAGGTTAGTCAGGGTGTATGATTGTACAGCTACCTCACCGCTCACCGTCAAAAGATTTGCTGAGAATTTGCTTCGGTTTTTTTTTTTGTTTGTATTTTTTAAATGTGTCTTTCAAGTCACTCAGGAAAATTCTGCAGACACATTTCCAGTGACTTTTGTATCCGAGATCCCATAAGTAACATCAGGCTGTGAAAGATGCACTCAAACATACACACATGAATTATTCAGCCTTATACTCCTCTCCAGCGTGCTTCCTCTTTCCTCCCTTGGAGCTTGGCGGAACCTCATTTCCACTGGAACACGTCCAACGGAAAAAAGAAAAAAACGTCTGACTTCAGACATAAGACAAGATAGTGTGTGTCTAGCCTCCTCGTCACAACTTCCTGTCGAAAATGCACGCAGCAGCAGACAAAGAGCTGCAATTTGAACTTCATTTGCGAGGCCAGGAGATTTAAAGGGTTGTATCGGTCAGTTTTCATACTCAAAACATGAGGCATGATTGCGATTCCTTTTCTGGAAATAAATATTTGCATCGCACCTCAGGGGTTGTGGGTTCGATTCCCGCCTCCACCCTGTGTGCGTCTCCCCGTGCTTTGGGGGTTTCCTCCTCCAGTCCAAACACATGCATTGTAGGCTGATTGGCATCTCTAAATTTTTCAGGTATGCCCAGCGATGGGTTTGTACCCCCTCCAGGATGTCCCGAGTACCCTGGGATAGGTTCCAGGCTCCCTGCAACCCTGTCTAGGATAAGTGCTACAGACGATGGATGGATGAATGGATGGATGATCACCCATGAAGGAGGCATTCATATCAAATTTGTTATGGTCCACAAAAACTCGACCGATTTGTTAGCATCGTCGCGATTGACAGGGGAAACAGTATGCCGCTACCCTCCCTACCAAAGAGTATGGTCAATTTTGCTCTCTAAACTACTGATAGCTGCGGTATCTGTGGGATTCGACCTCATCATCTCCAGAGTGTACAGACGATGAGGTGAGCGAGCCGGACAGACTAAAGGACTTGAGCGCCGCTCCGTTGCTCACTTTACATTGAAGTGACATGAGTGCGAAAACTCACTGCATCACTATCAGCGGGTAGTCGAAATGCATCGTGGGTAACGTGTAAAACCTTAAGCAAAAGTGAAAATCTACCTACGTGTCGATGAAGTTTACTCAGAATTTCAATACTTTATAAATCTTTCATACCACTGAAGATTCGTTATAAAGATGAATAAGCGAGAGGGTTTTTCCTTTAACGCGGCCCGACTAATCAGATTCTCTTCTCAAAATACGCTTCATCATCATTAATCACAGTTAACCGCCGTGACCGATAAGCAAATAAAACTTGCACAAATTTTATTCCTACTGACACATTATGTAAAGTGGAATAATCAGGTTTCCAGAGAGCGTTTCGTGGAAGCCAGACAGTGTTCGAGTGTTGTGTAGAACTCATTCGCAGGTGTGTTGGACATGCTTTTACCAGCACGGCCACGGTTTCCAAAGTTTCCTCTGCACGGAACTGCAGAGCGCGTGACTGGAAGTGGAAAGTAAAAGCGGATCAAATCACACGTAAACAGAACCGATTAAACAATAAACCCCACGTGAATATGCAAATGCACGTCTTCGGCGAGGCTTCAGCTGCGGTGCCTGAAAGAGCGCGACTGTGGGAAAAATACAAAAACGTGCTTCCTGACAAAACTCAAGACGCCTCAGCGGAGGTATAAAAAGACTCCCTTGATGGAGGACAGGAACTGCGGAATGCATTTAAGGCCTCCATAAAGAAGCTGAATAGGAGGCGGTAAAGAAGCCCCGACTCTGTGGTCGAAATGCACTGGGCTTGGGTAGGTGCACGGGGTGTTACACTAACGCAACGCTTACTCTGGATGGGTGTGTAAACATTTACATACAATTAAGAAAACCGTTCTACCACTGAGAGGGAGGCAAGGCGAAATCCACAGCTCTCCGACCTACTGTCTCTGGGAGGACACTATGCTCTGGTGAAGGGTTCAGGAGACTTTTAGGCTCTGAGGCAGGTGCAGTGTGAGACATACAGGGCGTACGTTTGAGATACAGGAGGGAACGAGATTGATTTTTTTAATCCGAATGAGACAACTAAGCAACAAATCGCGAGAGAGAAACAAAAGACAGGAAGAGACAAATCAGAGGGGTCTACGTTTGTGATTTGTGCGCGTGTGTGTCCCGAGCTCGGCGTTAGGAAGCGCAGGGAGTCGAGGCAACGCGTCATACAGACACAGTTCATCAGGGAGAAGGAATGCTCGCTGGACGGCTGAGAGCAGCTCGTCCCTCTCCTCCGCAAGTCTCCATCCATCGATCCAATCTATCCGTCCACACTCTATCCCTCTATCAGGTCTCGCTATCACGGAGGAGGACGGCGTGAGATCATCGACTGTCTACATGTCCCAGCTGCCGCGGACGGGAGACAGGCCCAGATCACCATGGAGAGAAAGAGAGAGAGAGAGAGAGACGGAGGCAGACGGGGAGAGATATCAGGGAGGAGGAGAAGGGATCTGATAAGAGGCTGCAGACGCGAGGAGGAGGGGAGAGGAGAAGAGGATGACACTCGCTCGCTTAATCATTCGCACATTCCTCACAGAGCTGGAGTGTCCTCATCAGACAAAACCCCCTTACTCTCCTCTTTCTCTCTTCCATTCAGTCCATCCATCCCACTCTTCCTTTTCTGCAGTTGGGATTATCCTAGTGGGCGCAAAGAACACGCTCTGAAAACACACACCGATACACACAGGAGCTGAAAATGGGGGGCCTGAACGGGCAGAGGGGTCTCTGTTACTGCCGGTGTTGGTGGAAACGTAAACACTTTGCATTCACAGCCGGTTGAAAAAGCAACGGGTAATAAATTACTGTTTATCTACAGCCTGACAGGCTTTTGGTCGAATAGGAGCCGGCTGTGTGTTTTGGCTCCGAGCCAAGAAGTGAGGAACGAGAGTGAGAGAGAGAGACAGAAAGAGACGGAGAGAGAGAGAGAGAGAGAGAGAGAGAGAGAGAGAGAGATTGGAAAAGTGAATCAGGGTTGCCGCTCACATCGAGAAATGATCCAAACATTCTCCCTGGGATGCCACGCACGTGTAGGACGCATTAAATATCGTATGCAAAGCAGCGGCATTGCACCGAGCGTGTGGATTCTGTCTGGGTGGCGGCTCTGCCCGTGAAACGAACTGCGACCGCCACAACCACGCCGATATGATCACTGCCGCAACTTTCAAAGGAATAAATATCACCTTTCATGCTAGCTTTCTTTTTTTTACGTTTCACTCTAATGAATGAAATTTGATTTGTATCACAAAGACACGTTTTAGAAATCAGAATCTTTAAGATCTCTAAGAGGAAGCCAAAGTCAGCCGGAGCTGAAATGACACGAGGAAGAAAACCTGGTCCTCGTGTACCGTATCGTTTAGTAAAGTTGTTTTCAGAGTTCGCACCAAAGTAAAAAAAAAATCCCACCATATTTACGAAACCTTGTACAACAACTCATAACTACCAATTACCCATCAGCACAGTGATGGCACAGCTTGAACGTAGAGTGCACCCAAATATTCCAACACCACAGCTCAGCCACTGCGGTGCATCAGCTACAACAGACACACCTTTTCGAGGGTGCCATTTCTTTTGTCCTAATTGAGTGGCTAGGGTTATTTGGCTAGGAAGGATTTCTGTTGATTATTATGAAAAATCCCCATTAAACGATGTCCGCTGGACAGCACGAACGCAGTAACGCGGGACGACGAGAGGATTCGAAGCGGTTCTATCCGGGTTCTCCTTGTCTCGTTGTTTGTAAATTTACATACTCGCGAGTTCTCGTAAAGTAGGATATGAACGTTTTTCTGAAGTAACTGGACTTTCGTGGAAACCACGGTTCTAGCGTAAATGCTCCTGCGAACGATTTCCGAGTAAGATCGTTCGTACGCGGCTTGATAAAGGAGATCCCTTGAGAGGATCTCGGCAGCAGCTCGTACAAGGTCTTAATTGATTGGGTAATGATTTTAACAATTCTTATCATCGTCAATTTGCTCACCACCACCAGAGGGATTTGTTCTTGTTGCTTGGAGCCAGCGCACGGTCAGAATCAGCGCGGAGGAATTCGCGGGAATGATTAACACGTCTGATTGATGGAAACGGCCGGTGTCGACGCTAGTGGGTTTTGTTTGATGCCTTTTGAAGCAACCTCCGTTGAACGCTGATTTGGAAATTGTGTGACTACGCAACCAAACATTTTCATGTTGAGTTCGTTGCCAAGACATTATTTCCTTTCTCCACTCCAACTAGTGTCAAGTGGTGTCAGAACGCTTCATTTCCTTCGTTTTTTTGGGTTGTGCTTTTTTTTAAAGCCAAAACTGGACGAATACCTGGTCAAGTTACGAAAACCAAGTGTAAACCTTATAGCCTTGCTTCACACACTCCTCTCTGTAATACGGCCAAAAACCACATGTACATGACGCGACCTAGAAAAAAGCTACACGGAAGATTGAGCGGTTCCTCTGGAGAGCCTGAGGGTGGGGGTGGGGTGTGGGGGTGTTTGAGAGAGGGAAGAATTAGGGTGCTTTAGGATCGCAGAGGATTACAGGCGGCTTCTTCGGCCCCCACCGCGTCCTATTGTTGGAGTTTAATGATGCGTAGGAGCCTCTGTCCTGATGGGCCCCGCTGAGTGCCTGGAGCCTTTAAAGTATGCAGAAGCACATAGCCAGACAGTAAACACACTGATCAATGAAACATGGTCTTTAACGCCATCCTTAAATTTGAAAACAGGACGTTCTTGGAGTCAAGGACATCTCGAAGACTAAAGTGAAAGTGAATCATAAATTTTCCTGGATGGAACGGTAAAAGTTCCTTCTTGAACTCCTTATTGTCTGTAACAATGATTCAAGACTAAAGTTTTCACTTTCTTACATAAAAAAAAAAAAAAAAAATGGATTCGCATGCACACACGGTTCTGACCTGGCATCATAACAGGTGTCGGAGCGTTCGCCTCAGAGGAAAGAGACAGGCGGCCCCCCTTGCCGATGCGATCGCAGAGCAGCGTGATGTGTTTCTTGAGCCGTGAGGTATCTTTGGGCATGCTCAGCTGGGCTGTGCTCAGACTAATGGCTTGGTCCTTAGGACTTCTCGACAGACATGTTCTCAAGAGATGAGACACAGCTGCGTCCACGCTCTCCTCCCAGCCCTGAGGGAAAGGGTAAGTGGAAGAATGTTAGACGCTCAGACTGAAAAGGTACTGCGCAGGACATTGTGTCTTTGATGTAACCGGTCAGGCAGTAAATCCCTTCTAATTTCATCAACAGTCCATTTCAATCAAAAGTGATAGCTACAATTGACCTTTAAATTGGTAAGGGATAAACTTTGATTACATAGTGCCCCTAGTGGCAGAGTTCAAGTAATGTGTTTAATCCAGGAGACAGCGACAGACAGGACTAGA
>CM022770.1:20628176-20690676 GCA_012411365.1 Ameiurus melas | reverse complement strand
GACCGCAGAGGGGAGCGGAAGCTGTGTTGAGAGGAAAGATGGCTGAACTGAGTGAGAGGGAGGGGGGGAAAAAATGAGGCCACACTTTACGATAAAAGCCTTCCAATCAGTTCGGCGCAGTAAAAATACTGAAAATTGTCATCTGTAGGAGAACAGGCATTGTTTATACAGTATACTTTTCACATACCACACACACACACACACACACACACACACACAGATTCAGTGCTGCTGAAGTGACCTGTCACCTGTACGCCTAGGAGTTTTCACTCACGTTTAATCGCTCTCGAACCGCCGGGTCTCAGAGGGACGAAAACCAGGAAGCTGCCTTTGAAAGCAAGACCCGCTAACGGACAGGAGTGTGTGGTGATAAAAAGGGCTGTTGTGCCAAGGCAAACTCAACTGTGGTGAAGGGGCTTTTGTGAGGACCAGCGATTGATGCCAGCTGAGGAGGAACAAAGGCACATTTAAGTCAGGGCGGTGTGCGTGCGTGTGTGTGTGTGTGTGTGTGTGTGTGTGTGTGTGTGTGTGTGTGTGTGTGTTTGGTGTGAAGGACTGGATCCAGGCCCGACGGTCCAGGAGAGGAGATTAGCAGACAGAGTGCAGCCTCGCATCTTGTTTCATGGACCACTGAAACACTCTGGTTAAAGCGTTCACGCTCACCAGAGGGTCCCAGACTTGTGGGAAATCTTCTGCAGCTGAACTGAGGGTCAAAATCTTGGCACATGAGCTGATTTTGAGTCATTTGGGCAGAGCATTTGACTTGAACACCCTGGTTCTAAGGTGGTCCACACACACACACACACACAGAGTTGCCATAGCCACTCGCTTACCCTCGCATTTCGCAAAAATTACACAGCCTAAATATACCCGTCTATTTCCGACGTAACGTTTATGACCCAAAACAAACCGTGACCAGTAACCAGCACCGAGGCCGAGCCAAGCAAATCCATTATCCCTGAGGGACGGAGCCACAAGCTGAGAAGCAGAAAATATCTCCCCAGCTGGGATAAACATCCCTTTATTTATTCGGTTTTGTCTTTTTGGGTGAGGGATGCTTTTGGTTTGCGGTCTTGCTTGCACCTTGGCGATGGGAAGTTGCTCGTCCGATCCAGAGGCTGCGACGTTGACGGAACGTTCTTGCAACAATTTGCGAATATTTGGGATGCTCTGGGGGTGAGATAAGCCGGTGGAAAAGTACCGAGAGGAACGGAGAGGACGGGACTGAGGTGCGAGACTGTCTGCAGCGGGTTGAGAGCGGACTTTCCCCCGAAGTGCAGTGCGGCGGGTCCTTTCTGAGGTTTGCCCGCGGAACATGAATTATTGAAATGGTAACGAGGGGGTTTTATGAGACACTGGAATGGATGCAGACGGAAAACAAGCTCGGCTTTTGTAGCGCTTTAACAATCGACAGTGCGCACCGGACCGATGCCTTTGCGAGCTCGAGAAGGTACGCGAGGTGTCCGTGTTGGCGTGTGGAGCTTATATATCCACCTAGCGAATATATTATATTACATATATGTAAAATATCAAATGATATACAGAAATGCACTGATACTCGTATCAAAACATTTCCCCCTGATCAAATACCAACATCCAAAACCATGTGACACTACGTGACGCATGTGTGACTATGTATTGGTTTTGGGGGGCGGGTTTTGGAATCCATGCCACTCACTGTGACTGATTTTACTAAGAGTACACAACGGGGAGTGATTCAGAGCACAGATTCGGAGAGACGGAGACAACAGGACAGACAGATGCCGTCTAGATCGATCGCTAGACAGACTGCTAGATAGCTAAATAGGCCGCTATAAAAACAGATGTAGAGACAGACATGATGAATCACAGACACAGGATATGAATTAAACGCCGTCCGGCGCAAACGCCAACAAGAGAAAATGATTTGCACGATGGAGGATGAGCCAAGCCTGAACTTTATCAAGGATGTAGCCTGTGTTTGGATCCAAGTGCATGGAAAACAGTTGAATAGAACAAATAACAACACACTTTTTAAGTTAAAAAACATCATATATATTTAAAAATATCACTTGCGTATACAGGCAGGAAATAACAGTTAGAGTGAGAGTGTGTGCGGACATGTATTTCGGAAAATATTAGTGCGTGTGTGTGGGAAAAGGGAAACAGCTCCCCAGGGAGAGCGAGACAGAGAGATCAGCATCATACTAACAAATAATCCTAGACAGTAACTGCTTTTGTGTTCGGTCACGGTGCGGAGATAGCGCGCCGCTCGATAGCTCTCGGTCGCTTGGCCCGGACAATGCTTGTTTATAAACTGTGCCTTTGGAGCGGAGAGTCAGGGAGGCTTGAGAAAGGCTTGCGCTCGCGATAGCATCTGGCAACCCACACGGGCAACCTGAGCTCGGCTTATCGGCCGCCGTGGAAGGCTCCAAACCACACGGCTTGATAAGGCCAGAGCTCTTTGTTTTTTCTCCCCTGATTCTTGCTAATCCTCTTGCTCCTCTGTGAGGCGGACACTCTGATCCTGCTACGGTAAAGTCTCGCCGTGAACATGGATGTTCATTCAGCAAATCTGGTCTCTCCCCCCCCCCAAGAACATTAAAAGTAGAACCAACAAGTGACTCTCGATAAGATCGTTAAATTAAAGTGGCTCAAAAATGAATAGGTTTTTAAAAACGAAAAGGAAGACTTGTTCGAAATGTTTCTAGACGATATTTTAGTCTCCAAAGCACTGATGCTAATTTGCTCCTCGGTCTGATTACAGTGGTGTGAAAAAGTGTTTGCCCCCTTCCTCATTTCCTGTTCCTTTGCATGTTTGTCACACTTAAGTGTTTCGGAACATCAAAAAAATTTAAACAATAGTCAAGGACAACACAAGTAAACACAAAATGCAATTTGTAAATGAAGGTGTTTATTATTAAAGCTGAAAAAAAATCCAAACCATCATGGCCCTGTGTGAAAAAGTGATTGCCCCCCTTGTTAAAACATACTATAACTGTGGTTGTCCACACCTGAGTTCAATTTCTCTAGCCACACCCAGGCCTGATTATTGCCACACTTGTTCACAATGAAAGCATCACTTAAATAGGAGCTGCTTGACACAGTAAGGTCCACCAGAAGATCCCTAAAGCTGCACATCATGCGAGACCCCCCAAAGAAATTCAGGAACAATTGAGAAAGAAAGTAATTGAGATCTATCAGTCTGGAAAGGGTTATAAAGCCATTTCCAAAGCTTTGGGAATCCAGCGAACCACAGTGAGAGCCATTATCCACAAATGGCGAAGACATGAAACAGTGGTGAACCTTCCGCGGAGTGGGGCCGCGCCCAAAATTACCCCAAGAGCGCGCGGCGACGACTCATCCAAGAGGTCACAAAAGACCCCACAACAACGTCCAAAAAACTAACAGGCCTCACTTGCCTCAGTTAAGGTCAGCGTTCATGCCTCCACCATCAGGAAAAGACTGGGCAAAAATGGCCTGCATGGCAGAGTTCCAAGGAGAAAACCACTGCTGAGCAAAAAGAACATCAAAGCTCGTCTCAATTTCTCCACAACACATCTTGATGATCCCCAAGACTTTTGGGACAACATTCTGTGGACCGATGACACAAAAGTGGAACTCTTTGGAAGGTGTGTCCAAGTATATCTGGCGTAAAAGGAACACTGCATTTCATAAAAAGAACATTATACCAACAGTAAAATATGGTGGTGGTAGTGTGATGGTCTGGGGCTGTTTTGCTGCTTCAGGACCTGGAAGACTTGCCGTGATCAAAGGAACTATGAATTCTGCTGTCTACCAAGAGATCCTGAAGGAGAATGTCCGACCATCTGTTCGTGTACTCAAGCTGAAACGAACTTGGGTTCTGCAGCAGGACAATAATCCTAAACACACCAGCAAGTCCACCACCGAATGGCTGAAGAAAAACAAAATGAAGACTTTGGAGTGGCCTAGCCAAAGTCCTGACCTGAATCCTATTGAGATGTTGTGGTATGACCTTAAAAAGGCCGTTCATGCTCGAAAACCCTCTAATGTAACTGAATTAAGACAATTCTGCAAAGATGAGTGGGCCAAAATTCCTCCAGGACGCGGTAAAAGCCTCATTGCACGTTATCGCGCAGCTTGGTTGCAGTTGTTGCTGCTAAGGGTGGCCCAACCAGTTATTAGGTTTAGGGGGCAATCACTTTTTTCACAGGGCCATGATGGTTTGGATTTTTTTTCACCTTTAATAATAAACACCTTCATTTACAAATTGCATTTTGTGTTTACTTGTGTTGTCCTTGACTATTGTTTAAATTGGTTTGATGTTCGAAACACTTAAGTGTGACAAACATGCAAAGGAACAGGAAATGAGGAAGGGGGAAAAAACTTTTCACACCACTGTATGTAACTCAATTTTTCCTTTTGTCCATCCTCCCAGATTTTAATTCCTACCCATGTTTTAGTCTTATGAACCTCACCTTTAACCAGCCTTGGCTAGGAGTCCATAAATTTTTTTTTAGTGCAGATGGCCAGGGGTTAAGCAACCTTCACTTATATTAAATTTAAATAAATAAATAAATAATTTATTTATATATATTTATTTAAAAAAAAAAAAAAGGCTTGATTATATGGACATTGTTCCTCGACACACACAGCTAGCAGTTTGTCAAACATTTTTGGAAGGAGGCTCCCAAGTTTTGCGGATGTTCCACAACATAAAGTCACCACAAGATGCTAAAGAATTTATTGATTTATTTTGTAATGTAATTCTTAAAATATTGCAGTGGTATAAGAGGAGTAAAACACTCTGGGGTGTGCTGTTTTGGGGGGGTTTTGGTGGCTTCATGGTTAGTACGTTGGCAACGTTGACACGCGTTGTGGGCTGATTGGCATTTCCAAATTGTCTGTAGTGTGTGAATGTGTGCGCGATTGTGCCCTGATGTTTTGGCACCCTGTCCTGGGTGTCCGCCCACCTTGTGCCCAGAGTTCCCTGGGATAGGCTGTAGACTCCCCCCGTGACCTTGTGTAGGATAATTATAAGCGGTAGGAAAATTGGATGGATGGATGGATGGATGGATGGATTTAAATGGATTTTGGATGGAACTAAAGGAAAGTTTGACCGATTTCTTGAGCTTTGTCTTGCATATTGTGGACACCTATGTTATGATACTCCAGAATGGAATAAGTGACAATTAGAGTATTTCAAAATGCAGGTGGGATTAAATGTGTGAACTGAGGAGGCGGTGTAGTAGTCAGGTCTGGGTCAGATTGGAGCCTGAGGACTTTCTGTCTAAAATCACTACAGGTCCCGAAACAACTAACCAACTTTTGCCAGGTAAGGGTCATTAAATGAATGCGATAAAGATTTGAATAAAAACATTCAGACATTACTTAATATTATCAAGATTATCTGGAATGCCCATTAAACCAAGATCATGCAATAAAACCCAAACAGCTCATCCCATGCCGTGTTCTGATTGTTCTAGAACCTTGACTGCACGTACCGCTGGAACGGCACTAGAAATGAACGTGTGTGCCGCCAGACCTGCAGAGATAGGCCGCTGGAGGTTTGTGTATGTTCATTTGTACTTCATTCAAGCTTCCAAATTTAGATGCTGAGAGGCAGAGAGGAGGCCTTTCATTAGAGCAGCTTTCTCTACTCATTTTAGCAGATGCTTGCTCCCGCTCTGTAATCACAAGCCCAAACTCACCTCCCATGCTGCAGCCAGGCCACCTCCACACAGTGACCCTGCTCACACTGCACACATAAAAAAAGCTGAAAAAAATGATTTTAGCCAAGCTACATTCTTTGATAAGGAGGTTTATGTGACAAAAATAGCTCATCATAGTACTTGAGAATGGTATAAAAGTAAAAAAAAAAAATACTCTAATAGCTTTTTAGTGCCTTTCAGTACCCTGGTGGTCTAGAGGCTAGGAACCTGCGCCACAGGCTCGATTCCTGGGTAGTGGACCAACCCAGCCACTAGGGGCTGCACATGCCAGTGCATTCTCAGTGCCGGTGCCAAGCGGGGATAATCTGATCTGAACATTAACTGAGGTGTGTCTGGATGATTTTATGTACTGCACTGCAGCCACATGATTGGCTGAACGCATAATTGCATGAATGAGCAGGTGTACAAGCATTTCTATTAAAGCGCTATGTGACTGAGCATCATGTGGCCCTGGACCAGAATCCTCAGGAACCTGTAATGTACTAATAACCAACGTTTATTACAGGAAACAACTATTAACATCACTACTTTTAATAACGTGCTAGCCTAATCCTGTAGATGAAGGATTACACACACACACACGCACACACACACACACACCAAAACATGCCCAAAATCCAAGATGCACAAACAAGAACACAAGACAAAACCCCAGCTGAGACGCCACTGTGTGTATCTACAGGAGATAACACTCTTGTCTGGCTGTGTCCTTAAGACAACACAACATTAGAGAAGCAAATAGTTAGTATGTTTACCCTGGTCCAATCTTTGAGTGAATCACAAGTCAAAGCCTGTGCACGTGTGCGTGTGCATGTGCCAGCGAGTCTGAAAAACAGAAGGAAACCTTGCCAGGTGTGCAACTGTGGCATCTCTATATACAAAAAAAGACACACAACCACACAATCTGAAAGAAGACACTAGTGCACCACCCTGTCTAAGGGGCCAAATATGACCTGTTCTCACCAGAACTCTTTAGTTCACGCAAACGCTAATTCACCTAATTCACTCTCCATCTCCCCCACCCCTCTCCATTTTCCACCATACGCCATCCCCCTTCGCTGAAAGCAGACCCTCGTGACATTCCATTGCCCTCCGAGAGCCCCTTAAACTGCCCGCTCTTCAGGGGCGCGTAACAAATCCGACATGTATTTTAACTCTCATTGGGGCGAATATATGCGGATATATGCGCGACATAAAGCGCTAATAGACGAGTGACAGGCGAACGGGTTCGGCACTCGGGCTGGGAAAGTGGAAAGCTTGGGGAAAAAACCTGCCACATGACTAATATAAAATAAGCCCGAAAAGACAGAGAGTCAGTTGACTGCGGTGAAATGGCTCGAATTAAAGGTTATAAGCGCGGAGCGCCTTTAAAAAGGGCTCTCCAGAGTGGCCAGTTTGGGCACGGGCAACAGGAGAATGGGCTACACTGCTGGCGATGGCTGACTGCTGATGGCAAGTGCAGAAAGATTCGATACAAACCGGACACAAATCCAGGAAAATATACTAAGGAAATCGTGCCAAAGAGTAAGCGAATCTTTGGTAAAGGAAATGAAGAACCTGCTACAAAACTATAGAAGTATGTTTGTGTGTGTTTAACCTTTAACAGCAGCTAAGGTCGCATCTGGAAACTTTTTTGAGGCCATGCCGGCAAGCTGGCGCGCGCTCAATGCATGCGTGATTGTGCCGCGGGTTGAATATCTCCTCTACACCCGTCTCTCTGTCTCGCTTTCTCTCTCATGCAAATGCTAATGGTAATTGGGTGGGGTGGGGGGCAGGGGGACAGTGGGCTGATTGTAGGCCACAGACTTTCGCAGCGCATGCTCCTGTTTGGCTCCATCATAGCTGTTTGCTTTTCTCTCAATAGCCTCCTTTGAACAGCTTTGCTCGAGGAAGACGAAAGAAAACACACACACACACACACACTGCGCGCTTCAGAATTTACAGAAACAAGATAAATATCCGGCGTAGCCTGGCCTTTGCCATGCGGGGCCTCTGATTACAGAGCAAATACGTGTAATCGCATAAATCTGCCATTGTTGCACTAATCTAGGCAGCGGAAAGGCAAAACGTGGACAAGAAGGACGTGTTGACTTTAGAGAAACGGGCTTGGGAAAGCCGTCCGTCAGGAGCGCAGGACTGTTACATTATACTCAAAAAGGCAAGCAGCGACCTTGACTGATCACCAACAAAAACCCCGGACATTTTCCCCATGTGTTTTCACCTGACACTTTTATACCACCATTAAAAAAAAAAAAAACTCTCCGTAAGAACACTAATATTCATGTCTTTATAAGACGATTGGAAACTTGGTCACTCCCTGGAAAATTGGTCATTCCCTGCTTTCCTAACCTGCGAAAAGGTACACATGCTGAGCTGGAACATACGCACTTATTCATTCGTGCAGGTCAGCCATAAAGACGTGTAAATCTCGACGTTTTCCACTCCGGGAGCACCTCGACACAAACGCGTACAGCCAAAGCATGCAGCCTTAAATCTAACGACAAGAACTTCCCTGAGAAACCACAGCTCGTAAGAAGTGCTATATATCCACTGTGTCCTTTCAACTCTTTTTTTCAGGAACCAAACATCCACGGGAGCGCGTTTAACTTTCAATCAAGGTGAGTGTTGAGTAGGATGATGATTCCACGATTGTTCCAGCCCTGCTCAGATGATTCCATATTTCTGGATTCATTCATCTTCAGTAAGAGCTTTATCCTGGTCAGGGTCAGGTTGGATCTGGAACCTATATTGGTAGCACTGGGTTTGAACTGCAAATACACCCTGGAAAGGACTCGATTATACATTTATTCATTCATTCATGAATTCATCCATCTTCAGTAATGGTGTTACCCTTGTCAGGATCATGGTGGATCCAAGTCTATTTAGAAAACGCAAGGTGGAAACACACCCCCAGGTGGGATGTCTGTCTATCGTAGAATTCCATACACTCATGCAATTCAATATATTTCCATTCATTCATCCAATTATTAATCTTCAGCACTCAAAGTGCTGAAAACTCAAAGTGGATCTAAGGCCTGCCCTGGAAACACTGGGTGCGAGGCAGAAGTAAACCATCGATGGGATGCCAGTCCATCGCAGAATTCCATCAGCTCAGCTCACGCAGCTCCATATTCGTTCTTCTTCTGTAATCACTTTATCTTGGTCAGGGTCAAAGTGAATCCGGAGCCTGTCCCTGGATCATCGAGCATGAGGTGAGAATACAACCTGGATGGAATGCCAATCCATTGCAGAATTCCATCTGCTTGTTGAATACAATATTCATTCATCTTCGGTAACAACTCTGTCCTGGTCAGGGTTGTGGTGGATCTGGAGCCTATCCTGGGAATACTGGGCATGATGTGGGAATGCACACCGGATGGGCCACCAGTCCATCGTCGAGATCCTTTGTATTGTTTCTTTCCTTTTTTAAATAAATACTACAGTTCACCATTTGCTGCAAATAAACAATTTTTTCATAATGTCAAATTTGCCAGTTTTGACCGAGAAGAATATCTACAGGAAGCAACTGCTACTGAACAAGTGCACGGTCCCCAATTAGCCATCATGCCAAGAATTCCAGATGATCGTGAGAACATGTTGAGTTACGTCTTGAAACAATGTCTATCTTAATACAAAGCCTCCATGGGGAAGATAGCGCTACCTTTTAAGTCGCATTTTGCCGCTGTATCTAGAGGAGATGGCATGGCGGCTGGCGGGGTGGGTAGTATGGCAGAGAGACTTGATTTGGATTCAAAAACTTGGATTGTTTATCAAGATATTTCAGGGGTGATGACTCCACAAATGGGCGACACATCAGATTAGCCCTCCGGCAGTTTATTGTTCAGTCTCCCACCCACGAATACATCAAGTATGAATCTCAGTTGCCAGGCAAGGACTATTACTGAGAAAGAAAACCTGCAAAATGGATAATGTTTGGGTGGGTGTTTGTGCCAGTGAAGCGTGAAAAGTCACTCAGCTCAACTGCAGGTCCAACTACCCCAGAGGAATCACAATAGAACCACGAGGAGCTTCAAGAACAAGCAAATACCACCTAAATTAGAAACTCTAGGTGGTCTGACTGAATAGGTGCCAAAAAAAAAAAACGAACTAAGGAAAAAGAAATAAGAAAACAACGTAAAACAAGTGCACATCATTCAAATATACAAATGAAATGTGAATGGTAAGAAGGAATATAGTGCTGGCTGAATTAAACAAACTATTCATGTGAGAGTTTTGAGGTTGAGTGTGGGCCATTTTAATTACAATACAGGTAATCCTATTAGCATGGTGCTAGAGGGCTCAGAATCCATTACAAAAGAGCAGCAGGCAGAAGATATGCTCCATTTCTTAATACGATCCCAATTCTATGGCAACATGGCCACAAATAAGCTGGTTTAGCAGGGTGCTCCCAGTGGAGAGTCAGCCATTGAAGCTCCCAAATGCATCTCACTGAGACAAGATATTACATTACTCACATCATGCAGACATTAAAAAAAAAAACGGCAAGAATAGATGGGAAACCAAATGCGGCTTTTGCTGCTGCTTCTCACGTACACACACGGCAATGTTTTGTGATGCCAGCTGTATAGTTTTTGGTCGGGCAGTGTAAACTTTTCCAAGAGATTCCTACAGAAGATCTGCCAGCATGCCTGGGCCTCAACCCCCTGACTGAATCTGCCTCCCTTTGGGCAAACACCTGGACAGCTCTCACAAGGATATCGCTGTGCTTGTGTGCTTCCAGGATCTAAAAAAAAAAATAAAAATAATGGCACAGATATGAGATGGTCTAGTACTGTAAACACAGACAGATTCATATACAAAGACTCTTGGCTTCATGTGATTGGCTCAGGGGTGGTACTTCTTTACTTTCTTTTCTTCTAGTGTGGCAAGTGACACAACAAAGTATCTAGAATGTGGTCAGGACAGCTGTTTTGCTCCTGCTTGGCGCTGACTGCAATTTATCTCCATCGCAGTTCCTTAGATGTTCATGTCAACCGTAGCTGCCTAGGAACTTTTGAGGAGTATCACATGTATCTCTTTTGATGAGCTTGGAGTGGTTGGAAGGAGTGCAGGACAGGTACCCTCAGGCTTTTCATGTGCTACACAAACAGGGCTACGATCTGACAGACCTCCTTCTCAAACTGGGCGTCACATAAGCACACACAAATCTCTGACCATCAAACATTAACGACAGGTCTCAAAGAGACAGGGGGATCAGTGTTGGCCCTTGTTTGGGTGCTTTTAGCAACCGTTTAGGCCTGTTTAGTGCCCCCATTTGAGCCCGAATAAATCAAGCTTGTCAGGAGAGAGGCCTCTATTATGAGTCTTTGCCGAGGCCCATCACTCACAGCGCAGCCTCTTACACCTTTCAGCTGCTAATTACAGGGAGGCAAACGGATCCTAACAGGCTTGTTTGGTAACATGGCAAGGTCTTTCTAAGGGTCCAGTATGAGGCAAAATATTTGAGGGAATGGAGACTGCTGGGGATTTCCCCCTCCCTGAAATTCTCCCAGTTGCCTCTGAGACTTTTCTTATTTGCTCTCCATCTTCTGACCCCATCTTAAAATGAGTGCCAAGCCCTTTTGCTAGTGGTTGACAGGAAAGCTAAAGCAACACTCTCTGGGTCATTAGGCTGGATACTGACCCTTGTGTTTACAAGCGTGAGCACCTATGGATCAGAATCAGAGCAGCCAGAACGACTTTATAAAAAGCAGACTTGATCAGGATGGCACAAGACCATCACCCACATCCTTTCATGAATAAAATATAAGGGTATGAGAGTGAGAAAGAGAGAGAGAGAGAGAGAGAGAGAGAGAGAGAGAGAGAGAGAGAAATGAGAAGGTGAAATCTTAACCATCCACAAACATGTGGAACATCATCGTGGCTGCACGGCACAAGCCACAGCTTGCTAATGTATGGTGATAGAGTCTCATCAAAAATGCATGAGTGACATGAACTTCAGGGCTGGTTCAAAGCCAAAAGAGAAGACAGTTTATGACAGTGACTATTCGTGCACATGTGCTCTGCATTTATGGAACTGAGCAATCTGTAGAGGCCTCTGCTGCCTGCAAAGTGAATTTCAATGGCAACCACAACAAACACCACCCGAAGCCTTTATGGTTTCTAAAGCTGACCACTCTGCACTCTAACATTAAAGGTAAAGTGGGAAAAGCCAAGCACCCAATCCCTGCAAATCAGCGTTTGCTTTATGATCTTAACAATCTTCAAACTATTATTGGACTATTATTATATGCAATATCGCTATGATGTTAAAGCGCTCTTTCGGAGAGTATTTACTGCTCAATCAAGCAGATTCTTTGAAAGACTCAATCGGCCACACATCTTGTGAAGTTGGTGTTCCCTGCTCTGCTCCCATCTTCACGCACTGTTCAGTTCCAGCCCTAATCTAACCCACACGGTTCAGCTAATCGTGCCTACAGTAGCATCTGAAAATAAAAGCCAGATGTCTTTTAACTAACTTTCGCAGGATGGCAACGTTCCAGTGGGGGTCTCTGCTTTAAGCCATCTTTTATCCAGCAGTGATTTATCATTGAACCAGACTTCCCCAAAGGGGGAACCACAGTGCCCTCTCAGTTTAAATGCAAAAAAATTGTAAAAAAGTAACGAAAGAAGGAACTAAAGAACTAATCTTTTCTATAAGAGCAAATGACAAATTAAGGACCTGTGGTGGAGGCTCCACTTAAACGTGAGAAAACAATATAACCTAGGTGATATCTCGATTCACGGACATTCTACACCGTTATATAAAACTACAAATGGGTACCAAAAGTATGACATGTCACGCAAACGTGTTCAGGTAAGAGTATGAACAAGAGAAGGAGGAAATGTGACGAGGACAAAACTCAGAATTTATCCAAACCTTAAAACATCGGAGATATTTTCCCACCTTATCGCTGCAAGAACACTGCAAGCGCTTCGATCTATCTGTACTGTGTGTTTGTGTTTGCAAATGAAAAGAGTTGAATAATTCATTTAGAGTGCACATCACTCTCCGGACCCATCGATACGCCCCTCCGTTCTGACGGTGTGTACACATCACATTATACTGTGTATAGGGTGTCGCCATTTCCCGCACACCGTCCGCAAGTCAAGCACTGGGGAAAGAGACCGGAAGAGCGATGATGGAGCAAGAGGCACGCGCACACACACACGCGCTAGGTCTATCTACTGTATCAGACGAGGCTTTTTTTTTTTTTAAACACACATTCAAAGTAGGCTATTAATTTTATTCCAATTTGTTTCTGATAATCGGTTATCAAAGAAAATGTTCTACTCTGTAGCCTCCGAGAAGCTTTTTCTACAGTCTTTATCTCAGGATATGTTCAACAATGTGGAACTTGTGTATTTCTGTCAATCAGAAATAGAATTTCCCTTGGATGTCTTGATAAATTAAAAAAAAAAAACTCGGTTTGACTAAAATTACACTTAGCATGGACTGCTAACCAAATTTCCAAGGTTTAAAAAAAAAAAAAATTTTTTTTTGCACTATAATGAGAAATATCAACATTGTGTAACACCTCCTAAACACAGACACTCAGAGCTGTCAAAACATGTTTCATTTCCAAAACTGTGACTAGCCCAAGAGTGGGCTGTTTATATGAAATCTATTTGGTTAGAAAAAAAAGAAAGAAAGCGGTGAAGACATGACAGTGTTTGAATGTTGCAATGCAGTCTGGAAAATCCTTCAGCTCTGTAATTACATCCTCACAAAGAAGTCACTATAAACCGATCAGTGCTGAACCTTTGTAGTACACTCGACTAGAAACTTTTGTTTAAATGATCGCTGATGTTCTGCTAAAGTTCATTTGACTCTAGTTTTGCTATGCAATGCCAAGCTCACGTTCGTGTACCTTGTACCTTTCCTGTGACCTTTTGCTGACATCTACAGCTACAACTACGCACTTTTAAAAAGACACACTGTTAATCACGATCTTCCTAATGCAAATAGCTGCTCGTTGAGAGGGAGTAGCCCTGTGTCACTGCAGTAAACAGTTCTTTCAGAGGACCATCACTTTGTAATCATACAAACACACACGGTCTCTCAAAGTGCTAATCAGTTTTATGACGGCACGTGAAGAAAACAAACAAACAAAAAAAAACAAGTACAAACACACCAAGCTTGTAGAAAGTAGAGCTACCATATGTGCCTACTGAATGTTGGTCATGAGTGAAAGGTTGAGCTATTAGCTGTGAGGGTAATGTAACATCAAGAGACCCATTAGAGAGGCATCATAAATCTGTGCCCATTCAGTGCAAGACTCTGTGTGTGTGTGTGTGTGTGTGTGTGTGTGTGTGTGTGCACGCACATATTGTATATAAATGTGCTTGTTGTACTAATGTCTCCACAAAGTCAGCGTGTGATCTGTGTCCCAATAAGATCATATTTCTGCGAACGTGTGTGTGTGCGCGTATATGGTGTGTGTGTGTGAGAGAGAGAGAATGGTGTGTTTGTGAGTATACAGTATCTCACAAAAGTGAGTACACCCCTGACATTTGTGTAAATATCTGATGATATCTTTGCATGTGACAACACTGAAGAAGTGACACTTTGCTACAGTGTAAAGTAGTGAGTGTACAGCGTGTGTAACAGTGTATATTTGCGGTCCTCTCAAAAATAACTCAACACACAGCCATTAATGTCTAAACCGCTGGCAACCAAAGTGAGTACACCCCTAAGTGAAAATGTCCAAATTGGGCCCAAAGTGTCAATATTTTTTGTGGCCACCGTTAATTTCGAGCACTGCATTAACCCTCTTGGGCATGGAGTTCACCAGAGCTTCACAGGTTGCCACTGGAGTCCTCCTCCATGACGACATCACGAAGCTGGTGGATGTTAGAGACCTTGTGCTCCTAAACCTTCTGTTTGAGGACGCTCAAAAGGGTTTAGGTTTGGAGACATGCTTGGCCAGTCCATCACATTCACCCACAGCTACTTTAGCAAGGCAATAGAGTAGTGTTTGGGATTGTTATCATGCTGGAATACCGCCCTGTGGCCCAAGTCTCCGATTGGAGGGGATCATGCTGTGCTTCAGTATGTCACAGTATATGTTGGCATTCATGGTTCCTTCAATGAACTATAGCTCCCCAGTGCCAGCAGCACTCATGCAGCCCCAGACCATGACACTTCCACCACCATGCTTGACTGTAGGAAAGACACACTTGTCTTTGTACTCCTCACCTGGTTGCCACCACACATGCTTGACACCATCTGAACTAAATTAGTTTATCTTGGTCTCATCAGACCACAGGACATGGTTCCAGTAATCCATGTCCTTAGTCTACATGTCTTCAGCAAACTGTTTGTGGCTTTCTTGTGCATCATCTTTAGAAGAGGCTTCCTACTGAGACCACAGTCATGCAGACCAATTTGATTCAATGTGCGGCGTATGGTCTGAGCACTGACAGGCAGACCCCCCACCCCTTCAACCTCTGCACAATGCTGGCAGCACTCATACTTCTATTTCCCAAACAGAACCTCTGGATATGACGCTGAGCATGTGCACTCAACTTCTTTGGTCGACCATGGAGAGGCCTGTTCTGAGCGGAACCTGTCCTGTTAAACCGCTGTATGGTCTTGGCCACCGTGCTGCAGCTCAGTGTCAGGGTCTTGGCAATCTTCTTCTAGCCTAGGCCATCTTTATGTAGAGCAACAATTCTTTTTTTTTCAGATCCTCAGAGAGTTCTTTGCCATGAGGTGCCATGTTGAATTTCGAGTGACCAGTATGAGGGAGTGTGAGAACGATGACACCAAATGTAACCCACCTGCTCTCCATTCACACCTGAGACCTTGTAACACCAACAAGTCACATGACACCGGGGAGGGAAAATGGCTAATTGGGCCCAATTTGGACATTTTCACTTAGGGGTGTACTCACTTTTGTTGCCAGCGGTTTAGACATTAATGTCTGTGTGTTGAGTTATTTTGATAGGACAGCAAATGTACACTGTTACACAAGCTGTACACTCACTACTTTACATTGTAGCAAAGTGTCAGTTCTTCAGTGTAGTGACATGGAAAGATATCATCAAATATTTACACAAATGTCAGGGGTGTACTCACTTTTGTGAGATACTGTATGGTGTGTGCGCGTGTAAGAGATCATTTTGTATATAAATGGGCATGTTATACTAATGTCCCCACAAAGTCAGTGTTTGATCTGTGTCCCAATAATGTCATATTTCCATGAATGTGTGTGTGGTGTTTGTGTGTGTGTGTGTGTATGTGTGAGAGATCACTTTGTATATAAATGTGCCTGTTGTACTAATGTCCCCACAAAGTCAGTGTGTGATCTGTGTCCCAATAATGTCATTTTTCCATGAATGTGTGTATGGTGTGTGTGTGTGTGTGTGTGTGTGTGTGTGTGTGTATGTGTGTGTGTGTGTATGTGTATGTGTGAGAGATCACTTTGTATATAAATGTGCCTGTTGTACTAATGTCCCCACAAAGTCAGTGTGTGATCTGTGTCCCAATAATGTAATATTTCCATGAGTGTGTGTGTGTGTGTGTGTGTGTGTGTGTGCTGACCTGACGGTAAGTACCCTCCATGAGTGTATCAAGGTTCTGTAACGGGGCCGGGGTCTTGTCTTTAAAGCGTGTGAGCAGTCGGCGTTGGATGGCTCTGAACTGGACGGCTCGCTCTGAAAGCAGGTCCTGATACTTCTGCGTGTTCACACGAAGCTACAATGTGCACAAAAACAACAATAGTGCATATGTTTCAGTATGTGTGTGTGTGTGTGTGTGTGTGTGTGTGTGTGTGTGTGTATGTGTTGGGGGGTTTCTAGCTGTGTTTATCATCAATCTGAACAAATTTATTCTGACTAAACTGTTTACATGTACCCTGAACTCCGAGAGCTGTTGAAAAAAAAACTCTGTTTAGGTAGAAGTACGTGTAAACCGAGCTACAAGTATGCACAGGCTACATTTAATGTCATCTTTATTATTGTCAGCTAAATTTATGTCCCAAAATGTTAGTTATATTCCTGTCCACCCTCACATTATAAATGTGTAACATGAACTTTGTTTCTTCGGGAATGGTTTCTTGGACCCGCCACATCGGTCAGTCAATTTTCGGCTAATGGACACGTTATTAAGCTTATGCAGATGTTCAGAAATTGCATTCGGTTTGGATTCAAATGTCTTGTACCACGGCGCTGTTAAATACTCGATTCTGATTGGCCGACAGACGTTCTAAGGCGTGCGATTGGTTTTCAGTTAATGCAGAGCTAAAGTAGTTCCAGGCAGGTCTTGACCGCTTTACAGTTCCGTATCACTTCGCCGAGTTAACGGAACTAACAGAAATGTCAGCCTGCTGTCCACCACGGCACACACGTTTAACGACAAAACAAAATGACGGACAATTTCCATTTTCGAGAAATAAGTAAGGAACAACTGACGATGGGCCATTGAATTATTAGAGAAACGTGGCGAAGACGCGAAACGGAGACTTGAGCCATTGATATGCAGTTATTGGAGAAAGGAGAGAGAGAGAGAGAGAGAGAGAGAGAGGGAGAGAGCGCAAGAAAAAAGAAAGCGAGAACGTGAGAGAGTATGATTACAGAAATGAGACAGAAAAGCCTGTGAACAAGTATTAATATTTATTTATTCTATTTTGAAATTATCAGCAGGAAACGAAAAAAAAAACGATCACGCTCACTCGCTCTCACTCACGCTCTAATAACGCCATGTCAGTGGTTCGAGCCTCCGTAGCTAGCTCTAAAATGCTGTTTCGGAATTAGCCACGGAGATTTCAAATGGATTAGTTTCACACGCGAGTGTTTTAAGGACAAACACCAGATAAAAAGTCTCGAAACAGCGGAAGCGCCACATGATTAACGGAAGTTTTTAGACAGTCGTGTCATTTGGACGCACTTTAACTTTCCTCTTGTTTGTTCGGTTCAGCATTGAGAGAGTTCATGACATCGACTGGTTTCGAAGAGGTTATCAGAAAGTGTCCACTTTTTGGACGTAGACTGCAGTTTATTTGTCTTTAGTTCACACTTCTGCTTTCATATTTCCTCGTATAAAATATACTTCGGACGATATTGTCTTTCAGGGGTTTAAAATTGCGTACGGACGTAACATCTCACCTCAAAGTGGTGGTCCACAGTCTCGAAGTATTCGGCTAGTGGGATCGGGCCGGAAAAGCTGTTGCGGAAATCTTTGACTCCGAGCTTGGTGAAATGACGCTCGAAGCGTTGCACTAATTCCTTGGCAACCAGCCAGATATCCTCAAAGCTTTCGCTCTGGATCCTGTAACGCTCTGCAGGAGGGCCGCACACACACACACACACACACACACACACACACACACAGCAGTGCTATCACCCTTTGCCCAGCTCTCCACAACACCTGTAATTAACCCCTGCCAACGTAAAGCAGATCACAGGACTCTTTCTCCTGATGGATGTGTGTGAATGTGTGTGTGTGTGTGTGTGTGTATGTGTGTGTGTGCGTCACTCACGGGATGTTTTGGAGGCCAGGACGGTGACCCGAGAGCCAGCGATAAACTGGAAAGCCAGGGCGCTACCCTCCTTATCCTCGGGCTTCCCTGAAAATTCTTAATTAAAATAAGCAAGAAAAACCAAGCAATGAATAAAAAGCTGAAAACAAAAACAAGCAAAAAAAATTGTAAAATATATTTTTTAAAAAGCAACAGGTTTTCTTTGCTAAGATCCCCCCCTTCATTTGTTGCCACACCTCTGTCTTTCATACACACACGGTACACAGATTGTCCTACTGTGTGGCAGGAGGGATGTCAGACAGAGATAGACACTCTTATCTCCCTACAGGACGCCAGTCAAGGTGAAGTGAGCACAATGGTGGTGCCCCTTATCTGCCCTCCTTCTTTCGGCCCCTGCTTTTATCTCCGAGTCCACGCGGCCCCCTGTCTGCCGCGCCAACGCTGTCCCCTCCATCACCCACGCACCGCAACCAGATAACTCATCATACACAGCTGATAATGAGGGGGAGGACTACAGCAATTCTCCCGTCACCAAGGACACATGAGAGATGGGCTGATGTAGAAGCTATAGCTAGTGAGACTGTACTGAACATCAACAAATCAACAACAGTGTGATTTAATATTAGACCTAAACCAACTCAAAGCCTAATACTCGCTCTTGCTATATAGTCAATGTGGAAAAAAAAGAAGGTAAAGAAAAAGAAAAAAAAAAAAAAACCCAGAACATTACTTGGCATTGGATAAGCTTAAAAACATAGACATAATTGTATAGTATAGTATAGTCACAGGCTATGAAAGACATAGTGATTACGTCTGGGGGAGTTTCTTTACTGAACTGAAGAAACCGCAGTAGTATTCACAGATTTCACATTTTCTCAATGTTGGTGCATACTAAAAAAACCAAGAAAATACAGGAAAAAGCCAATTTTCACTATATAGCACCTTTAAAATAGGGTCTTATTATATAAGGAAGGATCGAAGGACACATTGAACAAGTAATTTATACATACAGCTGTACAGCTTTTTGTTTAGTTTTTCTTCCCCCCCCCGTCACTTGTGGAAAAAAACTCTGTATATATGTGCATTTAATAAGAATAAAACTCAATATATTTAATATGATGATTTCTCAAAAGAAGAAATCGGTTCGTCTCAATGGAACATAATATGTTCACAAGTAACCATTTAAAAAAAAATAAAATTAAATTTAAAAAGAAAAATATATATATATATATAAATTATATAAATTCTTGCTAGTGAAGCTCGTGGTCTTAATCTTGGACCATATTTAGCAAAAGCCATACCCAACATATCCATGATCAACTCCTACCAATATAAAACCTTTCTAAACAATTTGTCAAAGTTCAATAAATACTGTACTTTGGTTTGTGTACTTGGTGACTAAACACTCCACCGAATGGTGGTATTAAACTCTCTGTGTGTCAGCGTGGAGTTTCCGTGGGGGATGTAGCCCAGATGACTGTTTAGATTTCACTTGGCTGTGACCGTGTGGAAGTCAATACCAAAGCCGTTTCCTTCCACAGTGCAGCTCCTCGAAAAGCGATGACGGACATCACTCGTTTAAGGCTGTTGTACTAAACTAAAACAGGCCGACGTCACGGTCCTGTCCAACACACTTCTAACACTCTCGTCGACTTCGCCTTGCCATTTGGAGAAGGAGAACCTCTGGGTTATTTTAACACTTCATTAGCCGACATAGAGGACTTTGTTTAGAACAATATTTATCCATAACACGAGATAGCACATGTTGACACACAGGCCTCTAATGTAGATGACCTTGGGAGACATAGTCGGTTGGAAATGATGCAGGTAAGTAAGGTTGTGACTGTTTGTGATGGTGTACCTGGGAAGGCTTCGCTGAGGTTGATGGGAGGTTTGTTGGTGTCCACGGTGATCTTGTACTTGGCGTTCTTGGAGGCAGTGGTGGGGCAGCAAACCAGGAAGAGAGGCAGGACGAACTTGCACTGGGCTACTCGCGGAACACCTGGAAGCGTAGACATAACGTTTTACAAACAGGCCAGGCACAACGGCAAAATGAAAGGCAAGAAAAAGCCACGGAGATCTGGAGTTCCTAATCTGGTGGATCAAGAGGGTAGAAGAACTGAAAAGTGAGGAGATCAACGAGTCCATGCCTAAACTTTTGCTCACGTAAAAACTTTCCCTCTGGTACAAAAGGGGCTCAACTTCCTTGCTGCACTCCGAGCAAACATTTATCTTAAGTCTCCACCATTTTTAAAACAATTTTTGCCACCAACACTGCTGATTCTCAACTCCGAGTGACTCTGGTTCTGAGAAACTCCTGGCTGGTACCTGGTATTCTGTAGAGACCAGCAGCTCCCGCTCCCTACCGCTACCCTAATCCTGTCCTGTAACGTCTTGCCAGGTAAGCAGAGCTGCAGAGCCTCAACACGGCTCAGCTCATGTCACTTTCACCAAGATAATGAGGCAAGATCAAAGCCTTCTGGTGATGTGCGGGTACACCCACTTTGGACTGACCTAAAAAGCCATGGAGATGTGATAAACCAACTTAAAGCCATTGGTCATCTTTCAAGGGTGGTGGTATGGCAAAGGGTTGATGACAACCCTAAAAAAAAAAAGACATATTTGACCTAAGCTTCTCATCTATCTTTCCATGGGAATGGAACTGGAACCAAACCCTGGAGTGATCTGAGTGAGTCTGGAGCTTTTTCGGAGTGTTTCACGGGCACGTGTCGTTGCTAGAAATAATAGGGGCTAAAAGATATCTGATTTGCACCTTCTATGCTGTTCCCAGGCTGACCTGATCTATCCTTTAAGGTGTTGCCGTGTCTGCTGTGACCTCTACCACCACTTACAGGCCTGCGCTGACACTGCACCTTCCTCCAAATGTCATCTAAACACTGTTCTGTGTCACTGGGAGCAGACATACTCTCATTTAAAGGTCACCAAAAAAAGGTCACATTCTCATCATGAATGAGCCTCTGCTATCCTTGCTCGAATCAGATCACGCTAATAGAAGACGACGACGCATTTATTTGTCACGTATACGTTACAGCGCACGGAAATTCTGTTCTTGACATATCCCAGCTTGTTAGGAAGCTGGACTCAGAGCCCCAGTTGAATTGATTCAACTGATTGTTCATGGGTAAAAAAAAAATCTAATCAATTGTGAATTTTACCCAGAAGCTAGAAAACGATCATTTAGTCCCACTTTGAATTTAAATCTGGAAAATCAGCTTAAGGCAAGAATCACAAACAAGTTGATCGTGTAGTCCTGCTACACAATCAACTATGAGATGAGTTGTACTCGCCTTGGAGCGCGCGGGTGGGGTGGGGGGTGATTTGAGTTGATGCGCTTAACGTCAACTTGACTGTTTCTTAGAACTGGAGAATTATATGACCGCTCTGAGATGGGTTTATTTTCTTTCACTAGATTTTCAACTTGCCCAACAAAACTCAAAACAACAAATAGCCCGGACAAAAAAAAAATAAATCTGCTCGTCCCCCAGGCTACTGACTTCTCGAACCCAGTGGAGGGGGAGTAAAATCCCAAATGAACTCAATCTTCAAAACCTACAAGTTGATTGAAAAACAATGTAAAAAAAAAAGAGCTCGTAAAACTGATGCAGAGGTTTCCACTGACTTAAAAAGAAAAAAAAAAAAGATGTTTACATACTGGTTTATGAGAGTGAACGGGCTTTATGTGAATATGATGTGAAGTCTGGGGATGAATTTCAGCATGTGTGTTTTCTATACACATCTGTATATGCAAAAGTCTAGCGGCGTGTGAAAGACCATATGAAAGTGTGGATGGATTATAGTGTGTTAGAGAGAGAGAGAGAGAGAGAGAGAGAGAGAGAACTCCAGGTATTATGTTTCAAACTAGCATAAATACTGCTCTAGTCCTTCTCGTCAGTGGTAGCACTCACCTGCGGGGTTCAGCTCTGTCATGGGCAGCGTAAAAAGAGAGAAAGAGAGAGAGAGAGAGAAAGAGAGAGAGAGAGAGAGAGAGAAACAAAGGCAACTTTTACATTATGTTGTGCAGCTCGTTTTCCCAGCACGCTTCACACAGACCTACAAACTGACGCACACGCAATTGCTCCCAAGGTAAATCTGGTAGAAAACACCACAACTAAACACATTACTGGAGATAGCACATGCATGCACACACAAACACACATACGGACATGCTTGGCATTTTGTTTCTGTTCGGAGTCAGGTTATGGGAAGTGTATGGTGGGGAAAAAAAAAAAAAAAAAGGTCTGTAATGAAAATGTTGAGCTCGAAAATGTTCCCCAATAAAACTAATACCTACGTCGGCGATCTTAAAGTAACACGTAGGCCAAGCGTGCTGTTAACCGACTTCTAATCATAGAAATTTATAGACTTATGAAGAGACAACTGTGAAGTATGCACGCTTTTAGTGCAAGTTCCAACAATGGGAAATTATACAAGACGTGTACTATCGGTGAAGTACTAGAACGAGAGATGGCATTTTAACGTCTACAGCAAATAAAGTCAGTGGTTGGTCTGGTGGAGGTGGTTCTGCTGCGGCTCAATGAAAGGAATACCTCGGGGGAAACTTGTCATTTCGATGCAAGACACCCCAAGAAATCGGGTAGACACTTCATGAAGGGAGACACAGCCAGCTCGTAATAAAACAGAAGGCTAAATCTTCGCCTCGCACACTCCCGTAACAGAAAATATTCCGGGACAATATTCTGTCCCTTCGTATAGGACAAGTGGACGTTTGTACAAATGGGATGTCCGTGTAAGACTTGACCCGCTTCTGGAGTCTGCACAAAAGTCAACAAGCGGACGGATGGAACTACTGCTCAGTGTTAATGCCTCACTTTTTCTCTCTGACAGGACGTCAGTCCTCTTTAAAAAGCCTTTAAGTTCTTAGGTTTCCTCTGCTCGGGGTCATAATAGCTGTCACGGCACTCAATACTCGCAGGCATGTCACACCTTCTGAAATAACACCTGAGATGAAGCTGGAACGGAGCTGAAACGTCTCCGAACTCTTCCAGGACCCGATTTGGCACGGCCGTCTACGAACACACACCTCCCGACGCGTGCTTCCCGATGTAACGGAAATTCTAACCACCCCCGGCAAGCCCTTGTGCCTCCCTGGAAGGGCCTCGCCTCTTTATTTATTCGCTAAAAGGGGGAAAAACTGCCATTGCGTATACTGCTAGGCATTTTAAGTAGCGGCCACATCAGTCATTCGAACCACGCTTCTGAAAACACAAGACGTCTCTCGACAGCGTTACCTACAGTGCTGGCGAGTTTAAGTTTAAATCTGTCAACGCTGCCTAAGAAGTCCATTTTTAACCTGGAAATAATCACAGATTAAAATTGCTTACAGATGAAGGTCCTCTTACACTGATCTAGGATCAGATAATCCACGAGAAATCCTATAGTACATGTTTCAGATTACATAAATATGTTCTTACCCCCAAGGGTTTATCACTGGAGGGGACAAGGTTCCTTTTTGGGGATTTGTTTGGGTTCACTTTCTGCATTAGACACTTCTGAATTTGGGAGCTAAAGAATTTTATTTCATAGTTATTGAAAACTGCTACTACTAAAAATAAACTTGCAGTGTAACCCGATTACCAAAAAAATCAAATAAAAAAAAGTGTTTCTTATTTTCTCTCGGTGTTTTTAAGCTACCGTAACACCCTGCTGCCTAGGTGTTGGGTCCTGCGTAAAGTTTGTATGCGTTGTAGAACGCCTTTTGATGCTGCTTGTTGTGTAGCTCATGCTTCGTTAGGGCTGACGAAATCTAACATCTGCCACTTGGCTCCATGCGCTTCTTGCTGCAGCTTCGAGCTGGCTTTAGACCTAGCACTGAGACAATATTGCCGTGTGATATTCATTCGCTCGCTACACAGGTCTCTATGGCTGATTCCTAAATGGTAAGAGTGTGTACATTTAGGGCATTTGGCAGACGCCCTTATCCAGAGCGACTTACAGATGTGCTTTGAAGTCTCGATCAATAAATACATCGCGATACTGGTTCACAAGGTTTCGGATTAAGAATACCGTCAGTCTAAAATCTCTGTTAATATAGTAACAAAAGCACACGGACAACACGAGTGATTTTTTTTTTTAGTATCTAAAGTGCTAATGTAAGCACTTTAGGAAGAGGTAGGTCTTTAGATGTCGTTTGAAGAACACCAGTGACACAGCTGTTGGGACATCTAGGGGAAGTTTATCCCACCACCTAGGTGCCAGAACGGAGAACATGGTGTGTTCTCTGGTGCATGCCTTGCTTGGACCCTGCGAGATGGTGGGACCAGTTGAGGATCGGAGGGAATGTGTTTTGAGGTAAGTGGATGGTAGAAAGCTGCATCGCGGCACCGAGCTTGACGTGGACACTATGACTTTTGACAAGACGAGGCTTCTAAAAGTGTGTAAATCCCAGCTGAGTGGTTTTCTAAGTGGTCTTGACAGATGCTAATCCCTTTACTGATGTTTGTTTTTCTTTTTTTTTCTGGCCCGGGTTGTGTGGAGCGTGTTAAGAGTCATGCTGGCATGGTGACAGCAGGTGCTAATGTGACACAGGCAGCTGCCCTGCGGACCTCTGTTTGAGTGTGAGTGACTGTGAAGTATGTGGTTTAAAACTTAAACCAGAGTAGTCTGGGAATGGACTGAGTTGTGAACGGGTTTTTAAGGTGTGTGGGTCTAGTCATGTCTCCTTCACTGGTACTGACACTCAGAAGACATAACTCCTTCACTGGGACTGATGATGAAAGGACACGCCTCCTTCACTGGGACTGATGATGAAAGGACACGCCTCCTTCACTGGGACTGATGATGAAAGGACACGCCTCCATCACTGGGACTGATGATGAAAGGACACACCTCCTTCACTGGGACTGATGATGAAAGGGCACACCTCCTTCACTGGGACTGATGATGAAAGGACACACCTCCTTCACTGGGACTGATGATGAAAGGACACGCCTCCTTCACTGGGACTGATGATGAAAGGACACGCCTCCTTCACTGGGACTGATGAAAGTACACGCCTCCTTCACTGGGACTGATGATGAAAGTACACGCCTCCTTCACTGAGACTGATGATGAAAGGACACACCTCCTTCACTGCGACTGATGATGAAAGGACACGCCTCCTTCACTGAGACTGATGATGAAAGGACACGCCTCCTTCACTGGGACTGATGATGAAAGGACACAGCTGCACTGGAAATAACACACGACACGCCTCGGACACTGGGACTCACACAGAGGACACACCTCCCTTTACTGGGAGTGATAATGAAAGGACACGCCTTCCTTCACTGGGACTGATAATGAAAGGACACGCCTTCTCTGAGAACAACACACAGGACACGCGGCGTCTTCACTGCGACTGATAAAAAAAAAGACACGCCTCCTTCACAGAGACTGAAAAAGAAAAGACACACCTTCACTGAGACGAGGAAAAAAAAGAAAGGACACGCCTCCTTCACAGAGACTAAAAGAAAGGACACGCCTCCTTCACAGAGACTGCATGATAATTCCGAAGTAAAAAAATCTTAAATGCCGACACACAGCGCACTCGATCCTTTCAGGGTGATTAGATACACACACAGACGGAGCACGGGACTGATGGTGTGTGTGTTCACTGTAAAACGTTTTATGTTCACTGTGACTGGGGTTTCCCCGCTCTGTAACAAGTCGGTGTTAAATGGCCAATGTGGCAGGATGTGTGTGTGTGAGAAAGAAAGAAGCGGGTTCCATTTGTGATCTAATATGTCAGCCTGAGCAACAGACAGCCTTTCCACTCACTTATTTTTAGAGGGATAATCATAAAATGAAAAAGAGTCCAGATTTAAAGCTCGTTTAGGAAGCTTTCCATGAGCCTCTGCCAACCTATACGCCGTCCAAAGGAAACAACGGCACAAACGCCGGCCTTTTCACTTTTTCTCCGCGAAGACTTTTTCCCCCCGAATCGAGCGAAATAATCGTAAAGTACAGCGTGACATTTGCGCTGAAATAAAGAGGCTCGCTGAGGGACGAGGATAATGTCTTCCAGAGCGTGAACGCCGTCCGGATCCAGAAGCGTCCTCACACGCTCGCACGTTCGGCGTTTCTCCGAAGGTTGATTTAGTATCGATTGTTGGATGCGTTCTGGTCAGTAGAACTGGTAAAGCCATTCGGAATGGTGTCTTGAGGATTGTTAGACGAATACAGAAACCAGAAAGGTTAACGTTTTTGACCATGCAGTTGGCCAGAGGTGTCAAACGTTTGGGTTTGTTCTCACCTCACTGCAACACTAGGATCGAAAACAAAACTGGCGTTCACGTCACGTTGGAATCACAGTAACTTACAGTCGGAAAACCCATTCATGACTTTATAAACACGTCCCGAATAAAAGTTCAATACGTCATATCAAATAGAACACGTCGAAAGTACATTAACGGTCTTTTAAACATGTAGGATTTAGATTTAGAGCTTAAAAAATAAAAATAGGAAAAAATGTAAGAAATAAAACACTTGTGGACGTGCTGTTATAGGAAAATAATCAACAATGTGATGTAGCCTGATGTGAAGCAGAATTACTCTTCATTATTTTCCTATAAGAGCAAGTCCCAAAGACTTTTATTCTTTTTATACCAGGACAACTTGCTAAAACTAAGAATTTATTATTAATTAAAGAACACATGCTTTTTATCCATTTGAACTCGCATATTGTTTAATGTCAACGAAACGAGCTCTCTTTTTCTCTCTTTAAGTCCGAAAATTTTTATAATCTACATCTCTGACTGTTACACAAAGCGCTGACACTGGAGACTCTTTACAAAAATGAAATAAGCGTCTCCTTGTAGAAACAACTACGCGCATTTTGAAAAGAAAAAAACAAAAACAAACACGTGGAGCGACCACCGTGTAGCGAAATCCCCGTGTAAACTGTTACTATAGAAACAATAACGTATTAACCAGTCCCTCCGGTATATCGCGATTGTAGAAATGAATTCCCTTGAACTTGTCGTTTTTCAAATTCACCGCAGATTTGGGCCGAGCCGCGTCACGCGACGTCATCGCGATTGCCAAAGCCCTCTTCGAAATAATTTCGTGCGACTGCGATTTCGGCAATTCAAATAGTTTTCCAAGAATTCAACAGCGTCGTGGGATAAGCTAATCTTTTATTTAGCGACATTAGTGAAACTCAAACACCCAGAACTGCTATAAACCTAGAACAGTCTTCTGCTCATGTAGAGAAAACTAACACAGGCATAATAACAGGTACACAAAGTACAGAATGGTATGAGTGTGTGTGTGTGTGTGTGTGTGTGTGTGTACCCGTAGGTGAACTGTAGGACACTGCCACGTCTCCTGTCAGGTCAGCTGGTGTGTAGTGGCCGTTCAGAAAAGCTGAGAACGCCACGACTACCTGAGAGCCGCTCCCTGCAAACACAAGAACTGTGACTAAGGATGTGTTCAAGGTGACGGAAGCAATACGTGAGTGACACAGGACTTGTTTTATGGGATGAAATTCTCTGAGATATTTTACTGCTGTGTTTTTACTGTATTCTTAAACACACGCGCACACACACACGCACAAAGGGAGTGAGAAGTCCAATTGGACAAACCTGTGTTAGTGTTGAATACATCACAAGCGAGGGTTATTGCATCATAAAATGTAAGAGCCAATCAGGTTCTAATATGCAAATGCTGGATTAACTGGTGGTGTTTCTTATTTGCATATTCAGTGAAGTATACTTGCTTCTGCGCTTTTTTGTTTTGTGCAACGAACCACCTTAAGCAATTTATTAATTAATATAGAACAAATAGAAACTGTTTTACCAAAAATGATTAAATGTATTAACATGTTTTTTGTTAATATAGACATAAAATATAGTAACGCGTCGACCAGAAAAGATTCAATGTACACTATTAATTAATTAATATGGAAAATAAATAACAATAGAATTTTTTTGTGGACCTGTACACCGTTTTATACATTTTTAAGAACATATTTTCATCAATGTATCTAATTTCTTTCTTGATGATTTTTGGATATCCCAACCCCTGCCCCCATTTTCTCCCAAATTGTTTAGTCTTGGCCATCGTACGACAGCTATTAACCTGGGAGGATGAACATGTACTCCCTCCATGACGTGTGAAGCCAGCCAAACACGTTATTTCGTACTGCGGCGTGGCATGACACACTCGGCATTAAGTGCTATCTGCCCTCTTCCACATACATGCTGTAGCTCTGATTGACAAGGAAGTGAGATATGACGTCATCCCTCCCACATGCAGAGCAACGGCCAATGTGCTGAGAAGTTGACGTTTGGTGACTATCGATACAAGCACTTAAGTGGCGTGTTAAACATGATGGTTTAAACCCAGGATCTCGAGAACATCGTAACAGGAAGTGAAAGGGGGGGAGGAGAGTTTGCGATTTCATGCACTAACGCCATGAGTAGTGAGGTGTAAATAAGATGGTAATAAAAGAGAAGGAGATTGGATGTACTGTCTGTTTTAAATAAGAAAGTGTCTCTCTATTCAAATTTCTCACTCGCACGAGGGCCCCGCCCCGCCCGGTGGGCGTCAGTTCATGAGGTAACGAGCCGCGTGTTAGGGGCCGGCACACGTGAGCGAGCTGCAGCTATGTCCCAGGATTCCTGAGAACCGCCGAGAGATTAAGTGCTCTATTAACCTGCGCTTTACTCTTTCCTTCTTCTCAGCCCTCCATTCCTTTCTCACCCTTAAGGCAAGACAATACAAGAACAAACCACAATTTTGTTCGCATCAATATATTTATGGGTTTACTATCTATACCATTCCTTTTCTTAAAATGTAGCAATAAACAAATAAAACTCAACAAGAAATCACCGTTATCATTGTTTGTTTTTACCCCCATTGGTAACCACCTCGGTATCTGAAACGTAGCACGATCACGTAAGAAGGCGGAAGGCTCCGCCCACTCTGCACGATCACGTCACGTCACATTCCTGAGAAGCTTCTTTCATGATAAATGTGTCACTCTGACTGCCATGATGTACAATTTCCTTTTCAAGCCTTTTAACCCACAATTACTAGAGTGGAAACACATCAAACCACATCATTTGTGCTCAAGAGCTCATCGAATACAGAGACGTCTTTATTTTTTCCCCCCTTAATACAGTGAGATATTTCTCACTCGCTCTACATTTTTCATGCATCTCGGGCCCGGAGACCAGTTTGTCATCCTGACGTCTCTCTGTTTTCCTCTCCACCACCACCCTCTTTCAATCTGTCTGCAAGGGCAAGCTTTTAACCTCTCCATACCAGGGACCATGGACAAACACACGACTCCTCCAACTCCAACAACACTCGCGCTTCACTCCCACACCATTAGCGGCGGCCAGAAAAGGAAAGCGCAACGAGACGGAGAAAGCAGGAAGAAATAACTCTGGATCTCGGAGTGCCTTCAGGGGTTCTGAGTAAACTACAGGGCATCTCGGGCGACCTCTCTTGATCCTGGGCGACCTGGCCGGCCCTCCCTTGGGACGCGCTCTTGAGAGGGGTCATGGCCGAGCTGACACGTACTTCACGCTCACGCACAAAAGCGAGCACTTAAGGAAGGCATTCCCTAGTGGACTTCTTTGTCGGGGTGGATTTGACGTTCTGGGTTCTGCGTTTAGGATTGTGTGTGTGTGTGTGGGGGGTCGCTTTTTTTTTCCCGCTGACGGGGAAACGCCGACCTCTGACCCACGGGGTGTGTAAAAGCAGTGGCTACATGCCCCCTGAGCACTTAGGATCAGTTTAGACTGGTGTCTCGTGATGTAGTGAAGGGTCAGGCATAAATAGAGCGGGGTCAAAATCGCGAGTAACTTAATAAGGCATCAAAATAGACAACGGATTTATCCTGAACTGATCATTTCACAGATTAGCTTTTGCTTCAAACCATAAGAACGCCAATAAGCTTGAGTTGTATATATTATACAGATGCTTCGATACCATCCAGATTGAATACCTGTACCAGGTTCCCTTTAACCCGATACCCTTATCTATAAAGCTAGTGTGCTCCGAAACAATGACAAAACTCGCATGAATAATTAATAGCGCCTAATATCTACCAATCATTCGGGATCGAGTTTAGATGAAGCAGCTTGACGGTTTGGAGGGCTGTGTGTCACGATTTAGGCACCCGGGTTCAAAAAACAGCTTTCAAACATTCAGAAGGAGAAAAATAAATCAATTAAAAATCGAAATCTGACATCATCTCAAACACTGGTACTATTAGACCGGCCAATCTAGGGAGGCCTGGGATGAAGCTTCGAAAAAAAGCCTCTCAGTCAGTTTGCATGGCACCAAAAAAAACAAAAACCCCACCCTGATAGCTTTATAAACTGGTTTCCTTGTTTTTAGCTCCAGTGCAAAACTACAGAAGCAGAAATCTCAGACTGATTATTAGACATGTCTGAGCTGATCGGTTACATAACCCGTTCCTTTAGAGGTTAATCGACGTGATTTGTTTAGGAAAGAAAATATCTCTAGTCGCCGAGCAGAAACGTGAACTCGCGAGTGTTACCCACTGAGACGCTGCGCTGTTACTGTATTTTTTGTACGGTTACACCCTTAGTATTGCTGAAAGTGAGAAAGTAGGAATAAAAGAACACGAGAGAGTGGAAACAAAGAAGCCTGTGTGTGTGTCACAAGGAATCGTAGCATCTATGAGTCACATGAGCTGGAATAACAATACAAAAAAGAAAAAAAAAAGAAAATCATCTTAGGGCGTTTTCACAGTTGGCCCAAATTCTCCATATACCCATGATCGATTCTGGACTCGTTTGCTGGAGAGTGTCGTCATCATCGTAGTCCTCATCGTCATAGGAAATGCTTTCCGATCCCACAGAATGATTGTGTAAGTCACTATCGCAAACTCAGGAGACAATAGGGTCTTTACGGACGTCCTCACGGAGACCCCGCAAGGTGGAAACCGTCCGATATTCTTGTCCTTGTCGGGACATTTGTCTATACACACAGAATAGATACAGTAAGATGTCGACCCCGAAACCTTTTCCTGAATGTACTCATCGTCCGTTTTTGCCTCACACATCCCCAAACCAAAAAGGTGTTTCTCCAAGACCCCGGACACATGGGATGAAGAAATCGACGAAGGAAAGACTCGCTCGGAAGTTCAGAAACAAGACACGAGGGAGTTAACCTTCTCCGGCTCTTCGGTCGGCGGAACTGAAATTCAAATCGAGCCGGCGCCGTTTGCCAGGAGTCACGGCACGAGCGAGCCGGTACGCTCGCCTTAACGTTTGAGATAACGATCAAGAGGCATGAAAGGCGGCTTGTTCGGAATAACGCCTCGAGGACTTATCCGGTGTGTGTTTGCAAACGGATGAATGGTAGGTGTGTGCCGAGCAATTCTCACACCTTGAAGAATGGCAGCCAAAAGAAGCCTCTGAATTGTCAAGTGAGTGAAAGTGGGTGTGCGGTTCAAACTTCCTCAACCGCTGCCAGGTTCTAATGGCTCAGCCCGGTACGCCGGCCTGGCGGATGACATTTTGACATTTTACGGGTGGCGAGAAACCCTAGACGATGCTGCCGGAGTGAAAAGTGTGTGTGTTATGCACTGGGCAGGTCTCTTTACCCAATCATAGATTTACTTTGGATTGTGTTCGTACTACAAGCTACATACCAACCCCCCCTCCCTCCCCCTCCTTTTGACTTTTGAATCCTCATATATGTTAACACAAGGATCATGCTAACATGGTGAGCTCATGAAGAGCTTTCAATTCAATCAATCTCCTTCAAACATCCATGCTCCTCTTACATCATCACTCTTGATCATGAGGCCAAAGAAACATCAGCCTTTGACCTGCACTCTTGATCAAAGCATTCAGGCAGACTTCCTGTCGCTCGGTGTGTGTGTGTGTGTGTGTGTGTGTGTGTGTGTGCATGCGTTTAGCTGTTTTCGATGCAGAGTCCTGACTAAAGTCCTCACATGCGCACACACAAAGACAGGATGTAACCTGCTAATCTGTCTCCTAGCTGCTAGCCTTTGATCTGTCAGATCTGTTACAGTGTAGATAATAAGCATCCGCGAGCCTCTCCGGACACTCACGCCAAACAAATGAGAGAGGAGATAAAGAGCGAGTGGGTATCACGTATCAGCCTCTTGCTCCGTCTCCACCGTGTCCACCTCCAGCACGGAGGATTGGAACAACTCCGCACTGACGTGTTCACGTGTTTTACTTGGATCGGGACGTTTTTTTTCTTCTTCTTCTTCCCCAAGCTTTGAAGCTGACTGTCAATTAAAGTCATTTCTTCTACTTTTTTATTTTATTTTAAACCTAGCGGACATTTTAAACGCCGTATGTCGGTTTATAGACCGGTCATACATCATACGTGTCACTGAAACACACAGAACAAAAAAAAAAGCAACAAGAACAGAATGGAGAGACGGGCGAACGTACCCAAGGAGTCTAATGCGAACTGGTCCTGAGTGACAGCCAGAGGTGGCTGAACACACACACTCATCTTCGCGCTCTGGACGGCAAAGCGGCTGCTCACTTTAATCTGGGAAAAGCACAGAGGAACATTCGACTACAATATATATTCCAGAATAAACCTGACACTGGGCATGTGCTCAAAATTGATATGCTATCTCACGTATGGATTAACATTAACATTCAGGGTGGTGCTGTTCTAGGAAAATAATCGACGACTGTGCGTTTTATTAAGCGTTTTATTCCTCTTATACTGAAGGAATCTCCCGACGATTACAATTTTTTTAAAAAATAATAATTTAAGAATAACACCATACTTTTTATCCATTTAAAGTTACATTTAATGATAAAGATAAGGAGTCTTTATTGGTCACATATACATATGCACGGTGAAATTCTTTTCTTCGCATACCCCAGGATGTTAGGAAGTCGGGGTCAGAGTGCAGGGTCAGCCATGATACAGCGCCCCCTGGAGCAGAGAGGGTTAAGGACCTTGCTCAAGGGCCCAACAGTGGCAGCTTGGCAGTGCTGGGGCTTGAACCCCTGACCTTCCGATCAGTAACCCAGAGTAAACCAGTAAACCACCACTTCCCACTATGTTGTGGAACATCTGCTGAACAAGTTCAGCAGATGTAAATGAATCGACGCCTTCGGACCAATCAGATTCGAGAATTCGGGTGACTGTCTGCAAAAACTGTCATGTATGAGCAAGCGAGAACATTGTGTACATGCGCATGTTTGTACCTTGACTGTGACAGAAGGGACAGTGATGCCGTTTATCTCCAGGATAAGGGCATGCTGTGGAGAGAAAAAGAAAAAAAAAATCAGTGTGAGAAAACTAACATCGCATACGCCGATTAACTGATAAAAAGCCACTCAAAGTTTATGGACTCAAGATTACGCTATGGAAACAAACGCTTGGATTTGACCCGTGTGTGAAAGCGCCGGGTTCGCAGGTCATAAATAAGTTTTGCCTTATCTTAAAATGATAATAAAGTAACATTCCTTTACTTTTTGCCCATGTAACATGCACACCGATCAGCCAGAAGATTAAAACCACTGACGTGAATCACATTGATTAGCTCGTTACAGTAGCACCGGTCAAGCGGTGGGATGTACACTATTAGCCAGAAAGCGAAAGCTAAGTTCTCAAAGTTGACATGTTGGAAGCAGGAAAAAAAACGGGCAAGCGTAAAGATCTTTGACAAATTTGTGCTGGCTAGACGACTGGGTCAGAGCTTCTCCAAAATGGCAGGTCTTGTTTTGGTCTGTTCCTCATACGCAGCGGTTATAGTCATGGGCGAAATTATTGGCACCCCTGGAACTCTTCCAGAAAATGCACCATTTCTCCCAGAAAAGTGTTGCAATGACAAATGTTTTGGTATACACACGTTTATTACCTTTAAGTGCATTGGATCAGCACAAAAAAGCAGAAGAAAAAAAGGCAAATTTGACATCATTTTACACAAAACTCAAAAATTAGGTCGGACAAAATTGTTGGCACCCTCAACTTAATATTTGGTTGCACACCCTTTGGAGAAAATAACTGAAACCAATCGCTTCCTATAACCATCAACAAGCTTCCTACACCTCTCAACTGGAATTTTGGACCACTCTTCTTTTGAAAACTGCTCCAGGTCTCTCAGATTTGAAGGGTGCCTTCTTGCAACAGCAATTTTGAGATCTCTCCATAGGTGTTCTATGGGATTTAAATCCGGAGTCATTGACTTCAGAATTCTCCAGCGCTTTGTCTCCAACCATTTCTGGGTGCTTTTTGAGGTATGTTTCGGGTCATTGTCCTGCTGAAACACCCATAACCTCTGACGCAGACCCAGCTTTCTGACACTAGGCCCTACATTATGGGCCAAAATCTTTTGATAGTCTCCAGATTTCATGATTCCTTGCACACAGTCAATGCACCCAGTGCCAGAGGCAGCAAAACAACCCCAAAACATCCTTGAACCTCCACCATGTTTGACTGTAGGTACAGTGTAGACCTCTTTTTGTTTTCTGTAAACAGTAGAATGACGTGCTTTGCCAAAAAGCTCTACCTTACTCTCATCTGTCCACAAAACGTTCTCCCAGAAGGATTGAGGCTTACTCAGGTACATTTTTGCAAACTGCAGTCTGGCTTTTTTATGCCTCTGTGTCAGAAGTGGGGCTCTCCTCTGTCTCCTGCCATAGCGCTTCTTCTCATTCAGGTGACGACGTATGGTTCGAGCTGACACTGATGCACCCTGAGTCTGCAGGACAGCCTGAATTTGCGTGGAAGTTGACTGAGGTTGTTTATCCACCATTCGAACTATCCTGCGTTGCATTCTTTCATCAATTTTTCTCTTCCGTCCACGTCCAGGGAGATTTGCCACAGTTCCATGGGTTATAAACATCTTGATTATATCACGCACAGTGGACAAAGGAACTTTAAGATCTCTGGAGATCGACTTGTAACATTGAGATTGTTGATATTTTTCCACAGTTTTGATTCGTAAGTCCTCAGACAATTCTCGGCTCTTCTTTCACTTCTCCATGCTTGGTGTGGCACACACAGGCACACAACACAAAGGTTGAGCCAACTTTTATACACTCTAACTGGCTTCAGCTTTGATTCCTATATTGCCAGCACCTGTTACTTGCCACAGGTGAGTTTAAATGAACATCACATGCTTGAAATGAAATTATTTACCCACAGTTTTAATGATTTTGTCCAGTCCATTTTGGGAGTTTTGTGTAAAATGATGTCAAATTTGCCTTTTTTCTTCTGCTTTTTTGTGCTGTTCCAATGCACTTAAAGGTAATAAACATGTGTATACCAAAACATTTGTCATTGCAACACTTTTCTGGGAGAAATGGTGCATTTTCTGGAAAAGTTCCAGGGGTGCCAATAATTTCGTCCATGACTGTAGTACTTGACAAAAGGGGTCGAAGGAAGGTGTGACCATGCCTTAGAAATAGGCACGTGAGCATCAGAACTTGCCCATGGAGCAAACGAAGAAGCCAGCGTCTTTTACGTCACGTGGACGGCTGGGTGCGTGTGGAGAGAAGGCACCAGGATGCACTATGGGAAAAAGGCAAGCCGGTGGAGGAAGTGTGATGCTTTGGGAAATGTTCCACTGGGACACCGTGGGGCCTGGCACTCATGTGGTTGTTACTTTAACACGTACGACCTACCTGAACATTGCTGCAGATCAAGTACACTCCTTCCCTTCATGGTAACGACATGGTAACATGATAACGCGTTCATAGTGTTGACCTGGCCTCCAGATTGCCAGATCTCAATCTGATGAAGCGTCTGTGGGATGTACCGGACAATCAAGTCCGATCCACGGAGGCCCCACCTTCTGCTGCGAACGTCTTAGTGCCAGATACCACAGCACACCTTGAGGTCTTGTGAAGTCCATGCTTCGACGAGTCAGAGCTGTTTTGGTGGCGAAAGGGCGACCTACACGCTATAACGCAGGTGGTTTTAATGTTATGGCTGATCCACGCAATGCTATTTTCACATTACAACCCTTATATCTCAATATAAATATTGGCTTTGTGTCGACGGCAACGTGAATGGTGACTAAAAGACGTCATATGTCTACGTCTATATCGTGTATATATGAACTGATGGGTACCGAGACATCGTCCAGGTTGGTGGAGACAATAGCAGTCACTGTCAGCTCATCCTCTGCTTCAGCTTTGGGGATGACGTCTAAGAAAAACAGGGGAGAGAGAAAAGAAAACACTGATGAGATGTACTCTGACGTAACTGGGCATCAGCCAATCAGAGATGCTTTACGGTGCAGCGGCGACGCAGAGCTCGGTCTGGAAGTTCGTGCACGACGCCAAACCCGAACTGAAACCTTTTCTCGCTTTTCGCATCGAGGCGTCTTTTCCGTTTTGCAATATGCTAGGCTGAATGAACACAGCGCTACAATTCCACGTTCGAGACAATGCACTAAACATCTAAAAACATGCAGAAGTCGTTAGAAGGTACTTAGAAAAACGTCCCACGAGTATGCTCATCCTGAGGATCTGTGACCTTCAACTTTCTCGGGTCGTCAGAAATGCCAAAGAGCCTTGGGCAACCGCACATTTCAGGAGAAACGATGACAGAAAACAAAGCCTACGCGTTGGCACCATTTCGAACTGCTGTCACCGATTAAAAACCGAGAAAACCTTTGACAATGTGCAGACTCGGTGAGTAAAGCCAGCCAGGCTGCTGAAAACGTCTTCGAGAGAAGAGAGAGAGAGAAAAAAAAAAATAAATAAATAAATAAAACTTCTGCAGATCCAGAGAGACCCAACGTCCTCCGACACAACAGCTGCTTCTTTATCATCAGATGTTTATCTGAATGAAAGCACCAGGCACTACCATGCACACGCCCAAGCCCAAACCCAGCAGCCCAGATTTACACTGTAAAGACTCTCCCTGATGGGTTCCTAACACAGCCAATGTCCATTTCAGCCTCATAAAACAGGAGAGAGTATTTCTTTCACCCTCCCGTCCTCAAAAGGACACAAAGGCTCTGTTCGGGAACACAAAAGGCTTCCAGTCTCGTGCACCACTAAAGGTTAAATCGGGTCAGGATGAGGCCTTGAATCTGGCTTTGTTATTAGAGTAAACATCGGTGGTTAACGCTTGCTAAGGTTTCGTGATTGGTGTTAGTACGACGGTGCACAAAAAGCTACTCTTAATCCTGACACCGACACAACAAGGTCAAATCTCTCCAACACACACACACACACACACACCAGCGGGAAAACATTCGCCTAGTCTCTCACACCGGTTAGGTTGTTTTAAAAGTGTCCAGAATGTCTTTGCCGATATGCACCAAGTTCAGCCAAATGACAGTAAAACACCGCTCTGTCAATAGAACATCGGTTTGTTTTCTTGTTGGGATAGACGTATAATTGTCCTACCCTGGTTCCTGGTGGTTTCACGGATGACCTTCTGAAGAGCCTTCATCTCAGCGTCCACCTCGTCGTAGTTGACCTCCCGGGAGTCCACCTTCGGTGCGGTGAAGAAGGAGGGATCCGTGCCCATGTACGAGCACTGCAGATGACCTTCGGAGCTCAGGGTCACCACCAGGCCCTTGAGATCCCTAAGAAGCACCATGAAGAACATATCCTGATATTTGGTTTCGGGTTTAACACTAGGAACAGACAAAGCAGCAAGCAACCATTAAATTTAACAAAAATGTTTAAAAGTGACAATAATTAAGGACGCATCGATACTAGAAATGGCTGCGATCTATCGCCGATCTACCCTCTGCTATCCTGTAAGCAATGGTAAAGATTGGACCTGGATTGGAAAAGACCTCAATTTTCAGAACTGGAGTTTTGCAAACTGCAGTCGATGAGATCAAGGTATTCAGACTCGATGAAAAGAGAAACATACTTTACTTAAGTCCTCGCTGATGGCAAACAAAAACGCTTCTCCAACGCGACTCTACTCGACCTAAGGTAATTGATACAGCTAGCTAGTGTACTCTATTAAAAAGCTAGCCAACGTGGTTTCCCCGAGTAACCGTTTGCGCCATCGACTATCTATAGTCGGCCTTGCGTTTCGAGACGTGGTTTCAATTTTCACATCACCAACTTGTGCTTCGTATTTACAGCCAATTTATTTTTCCATCCACCTATCCATTTTCTGTATCATTTATCCTACACACACACACACACACACACACACACACACACACACGGTCACAGGGGAGCCCCTATCCCAGGGGATTCTGGGCACAAGGCGAGGAACAACCTGGACAGGGAACAAACGCGCACACACACCACGGACAATTCAGAGATGCCGATAAGCCTGCAACGCGATAAGCCTACAAGCTGTTGTGGGCCTGGAGAAATGGACAGATCGAGCTGCCCCAGAGAGAGAGGTATGAGGTTCTTTGAGGACATATCTGTCTTTTTCAGCATGTGCAAGAAGATCAAGGGGTTCAGAGGTTCAGATCTCAGATCTGTGCGAGTAAAACAGGGGCAGACTGTGTGAAGAACCAGCACGGCTCTGTTCAGGTCTGAGACCAGCAGGAACGCTAACGGGAAGCAGATGTGTTCCGTGGGCAGTTAGGTTATAAGAAGCAATAACTCTGGTTGAGGGAGATCCAGCACAGCGGCTGCACCTGCAAAGGGAGGTGCGAATCTGCCTTTTTGTTAATAAAACTCTAAAGCTCATGCCAGATTTCTGTGGCTGTCCAGCATCCTGTATTTTCTTCCAAGTAGCTCACGGCAGTGTCCTTCGCCCAAGCCTTAACCTCTGACGGTCACAGCTGACCATGTCCCAGATGATCCGGCTGATATCTTCAACCATGACTTTAGGCCGTTTTTCGCCTAGTAAATACACTTCCCCGGAGCGCTTGTGAGGATTTTTACGAAACGGAGTTTTCACGGTACATGAAACGATCAGCGCTCTGGAGCGACTAGTGGATACAAACATAACAGGAAAGGAATCCGACGGCCAGATGTGGGAAGACGCGGGACGACCCCAAGGCCCCTGGCGTCTTGTTTGATACGAGATTGCCTAGCTTTTCCGAGCAGAATTTCAAACCAAAACAAACGAGCACATCCACTCGTAAAGTTCACTGCTTCTACCCTCACCTGACCGTCCTCACATCGCATTTCGTAGGATTTCTGGGGGGCGAGCCGTGACGATAAACATCGTGGATGTACATGGCAGCATTCAGCATTCCCTACTTGTGATGTCTAAAGCTTGCAAAATTACAAAAACTGATTCTCAATTCTTCAAATTCACGTAGTCCGCAGCTACTTCAAATCGAGGAATACTGCTTCTTCCGCCTGGTGTTTCTGGTACAGGAGTTTGGTAGGATGGAATAAAAAGGAAAAGAAGGAAACAAGGAAGGAAGGAAGGAAGCAGAGAAGGAAGGGAACAAGGAAGGAAGGAAGGAAGCAGGGACACAAAGAAGCAAGGAAGGAAGGAAGGAAGCATTGAAGGATGAAAGGATGTAAGGAAGGAAGGAAGGAATGAAGGATGGAAGGAAGGACCAAATCAGTGAACAAAAAAGAAAGGAAGTAATGAAGGAAGCAAGGAGGGAAGCAGTGAAGGAAGGAAGAAATCATGAAAGGAAGGAAGCGATGTAAAAGGAAGGAAGAAATTATGGAAGAAAGCAAGGAAGGCAGGAAGGAAGGAAAAACGGCGGGGAAAAAAGGAAGATTGAGTGAAAGGAAGCAAGCAAGCAAGGTAAAATAGAAGCAAGGAAGGAAAGAACAAAGCAAGTAAGAAATGAAGGAAAGAAGGGAGGAAGGAATCAGGAAAGAATGGACCGAAGAAAGCATGGCATGAAGGATGGATGGATGGAAGGAAGCAGGGAAAGAAGGTAAAAAAAAGGTGAAAAGAACAGAAGTAACAAAGCAAGGAAGGATGGAAGGAAGGAAGGAGGGACGCAAAGACAGTAGGGAGAACGCAAGGAAGGAAGCAAAGGAGGAAGGAAGGAAGAAAGCTAGGAATAAAGGGAAGAAGGAATAAAACAATGAAGGAAGAAAGGATAAATGGATGCATAAATGAATGTTTCCAATGTATTAGTCTCTTCAGATGAAAGAATGTGTAATTGTGTGTTAAATAAATAACCAGACGTACATGTTTACAGTCATGGAAAGGTAATCCAGGTTCCTTGCCCTGTACTGTACAGTAGTGCTGGAAAGCTGAATAGAACATCTGGAGAAAGACTTTCTCCGTCGTAAGAGATAATTGTATGATGAACCGGATCCGAAAATGTTAACGGATTTCGGCTGTTTCGCCGGGATCGCCTCAGTCAGTGTTAGAAGTAATGACCTTAAAAGAGCGCCGTGAGCCCACGGTGTAAAGCGCACTGGATATTTAGCACTTTCCTCCTGGTTTGGAGAGATCATTTAACCCTCGCTTGGGCTGTAACATGCTACTTGTTCATTTCTTGATTAGAGTAGATGGTGCAGAAAAAAAAGAAGAAGAAAAAAAAAGCATGTACAGATCCTCATATACAGATCTGAACCCTTTTCCTGGTCTGTTCTTTTTCAAAAACTTTTCCATGATCTTTAGTTCTCGACGACTCTGTCCATTGTCTGAAGGAGAAATCAGGCAGATGGAGCGTAATCCTAATAACCGCTTCAGCATAGGAGATACTCGACCAATCAGAACTCTTCTGTTCAAACAAGTTATAGGTTGTAAAAAAAAATAATAATAATAAATAAATAAAACAGGTTGCATGTGTTATATTGTGATTTTACCACAGCACTAATGCTCTTTGAAGTCATTTGGAGTAATACTTGATTAGCAGATATGAGATTAGCTCTCTATGGAGAGATTGGTTTTTTAAAACCAGCACTTTAAACCAGTTGGGCGGTAATTGCTGCATGCATTTCCCTTCATCTAACTTTAACTTGTATATGTGTGTGTAACGTAGGTAGTGGAGTGCGTGTGTTCCTATAGTGCGCACTGGTTGTGTGGGATCTGTGTTTTGCTTTGTTGAACAGTGCGATTGCTGTGGGAAGGTCAGTGTAGGGGACCCTGCGAGCTGGGTGGTAAAACACTCCAGCTGTGGAGCTACAGTACAGAAAACATACACCGACCTGTTCAGGACACACTCCAAACCCCACTGCACACACACAATGCTTAGAACTAGAAGAATGGCAGCCATGGGTGTAACAAATCCGTAAAACTCCTCTTAAAGAAAAACAAACAAACACGAGCTCGGAGGTAAAACTGATAAAGCAACGTCTTCAAGACAGGGAAGTTTATACCGTCCGATTTCTCCAACAAGCCGTCTGGGTTTTTTTTTTGTATTATTAACTTCAAGAGAGAGAAAAAAAAAACCTGAAGCTGGTGAGGGAGTGACTGTTTATGTCTTCTATAATTTAAGTGATAAGACTTGGTTCACACTGGTTCAACAATAAATGTAACTATAAACGGATAAAAAGTTTGATGTGTTGCTCATTAATAAATTCAATATCATGGTGAAAGAGGAATATAAGGAAGGATAGAGAACCAAATCAAGGAAGAACGGAAGGAAGCACTGTGAAAGGAAGGAAACGAGAAAGGATGAAAGAAATCAAGGATTGAAGGAAGGAAGCAAGGACGGAAGGTGAAAATCGAGGACGCAAGGAAGGAAAGAAAAAAGGAAAGAAGCAAGCAAGGATGCATGCAAGGATGGAAGGAAGAAAGAAGGTAGGAAGAAAGGAAGGAAAGAAGGAAGGAAGCACTGTAAAAGGAAGGAAGCGAGAAAGTATTGAAAGAAATCAAGGAAGGAAGGAAGGAAGGAAGGAAGGAGGGACAAAAGATGAAAAGGGTGGAAGATTGGAAGGGATAGAAGGAGTGAAGAACAAAGGAAGGACAGAATGAAGAAAAAATGGGAGGAAGCTAGGAAGGATGGAAACAAGGAAGGAGGGACCAAATCATAGAAGTAAATAAGTAAGGAAGAAAGGAAACCAGGACGAAAGGTGAAAAGGAAGGAAGGAAGGAAGCGAGAAAGTACTGAAAGAAATCAAGTAAGGAAGGAAGGAAGGAGGGACAAAAGATGAAAAGGGAGGAAGATTGGAAGGGATGGAAGGAGTGAAGAACAAAATAAGGAATGAAGGAAAAATGGAAGGAAGCTAGGAAGGTGAAAAGGAAGGAAGAACGGAAGGAACAAAGCAGGGATGGAAGGAAAGAGTCAAGGAAGGAAGAAAGACAGGAATAATAGGAAATAAACTTGCCTTGTAGTCATGGTAACAGTAACTTTGCTTCATCACACCACCCCGGTGTTTATTATTTTTGTATAACCGCACGTTTTCTTTCTTTTTTTTTATTCCCCAAGATGAAATAAAGTCCTGGGATTAAACTCACATCGACTTCCTTAATGCGAGTTCCTGTAATAAACCGCACGCATGTTTTCACATCAGAACAGTACTTCTGCGGCAATCATGAAGATTACATTTTTGAAACGAGAACGCAGTTTTACGTCGGTGTAAAAGAGACAAACCTGGGCACATATATAGTGCTTGGCTTCTGTAAACCCACTCCGGACTACAAACACAAACGTAACCGCAGTTATTAGTCTTCGATGTTTGGATTACAATTGTTTCTAATTACGGTGCGATTATGGCGGTTTCAGATGTGATATTTCGAGTTGCGGCCACTCCTTATCTGTTTGGATTGGCCACCAGATATGGGACATCTTGGAGCAATTTTCCTGTGTAGTGGATTCAGCTGCGAGGCTGGACGAGGATGTGAAACGACTGCGAGCCAACGTGCTACTTAATAGTGTTTGAGCGAGTTGCACTTCTTAATAATTCTCGATCAAAAAAGCCTCGCTTCGTAAATGAATCCGTGCACAAAGATCACGGTTAAGATGGTAAAGCGAGCATCACGGTTAGTTAGGACGCTCTTAGGAAAACCCGAAGCGATTCTTCGGAAAGCAGACCTCCCTTCGTGGCCATGCCGTCTATTTCTACAATGTGTGTACACACGTGTGTGTGCGTGGGGAAGAGAAGTTAAGAGTCCTGTGTGGCGAAGAGAGCTCGGGACAAAAAGCTCGTTTAGCTGGTGCTGACAGACGGGACGAACAGGACAAAGCCAGAGCAAGTGACCCAAAGAGGGACAGAGAGGTAGTCTGAGTGAAAGAGAAGAAGAGAACCCTTCGCTCCTCCAAGGCTACAGCAGTATCTGTTACCTTATCAGATGAGAAAGAATCTGAGCGGACGGTCCCACAAAAACACCCAGAACGTCTCAAGCCTGTGATAAAGACCCTCGCTCTCGGTTTGTGCACACGTCTGCGTGCATCTCCGTTTAGAGGAAATCGTCCAGAAAACATGAATTAAAGCTTCTCGTCAAATACATATAGTAAAGAGCGGATTTATTAGAGATACGTACTGTATGTATGGTGTATACTGTATTAGGAGTTGCATAGACTAGGGGTGATGGGGGACATGTATATATACACACACACACACACTACAGCCACTAGTAAGGCTATTCATATACATGGCTTTTCAGGTGAAAAAAATAAAAACTAAATAAAAGATTTTACCATTTTCTAGTTTAAATACCTCAACCTACAGTATCAAAACAGAACACTTTACATGCATTTCAATAGTACTGAATAGTAATTCCATCCATCCATTTTCTAGACCGCTTTTCTAGATCCTACACTGGATCGCAGGGGAGCCTGGGGCCTATCTCTGGGAGACTCGGGGTACGTGGCGGGGGACACCCTGGACGTGGGGTCCTATAAACACTCGTTCATACACTATGGACAATTTAGAGATGCCTATTTGGCCTACAATGCAGGTCTTTGGACTGGGGGAGGAAACCGGAGTACCCTGAGGAAACCCCCAAAACACGGGAGAACACTGAATAGTAATTATTAGAAATTGAAAAGAAAAGAAAAATGCCGTTTCATCTGGTCTCTTGAGATACTCGGTACCGAAACGTTCCAACAGCTTCTTCACTGTTGCCCAATTAAGAAGGATCCTCCCTGATCCGGCTTCATTTTGTAATCACTTTGGGCTCCCATTTAGTCGGGATCTTCTATTTTGCCGGAATGATAGTGGTTGAAAGTGAGCATGCAAAGCATACATTTAAAATAAAGGCTACGGAATGTAATACTGGTGGTGCAGAGACCATAAGCCAACCTGGAACTCTCAGCATAAGCCTCGAAAATAAATACAAACCTATGACAGTTACAGTTTTCCGTTTTATGCCCAGACAAAATGTTATATAAAACGAAACTGTGACCTCACCCGGATGGGAGCGGGCGCACTTACGGGAAATTTGCGACGCGCACGGCCACGGGCACGCAGGCGAGCTGAGCCACCCACTTCAGCGTCGTGTCCTGATACACCAGCAGCATGTTGTTGTGGTTGGCCAGCAGGACATTGGTTGTACCCTCGGAAACTGTGGACAGAGGGAGGGAAACGGTCAGTGCCACGCCATTAAGGTACGTTGTGTGTATGAATGTGTGTGTGTGTGTGTGTGAGAGAGAGAGAGAGAGAGAGCGAGCAAGGCCGCACACGGAGTGGAATGTCAGGGAGGTCAGGTTAATGACAGGCTCCTGCTCTAACCCAGAAAGCCACTTCAAAACAGCCTGTGCTCATCTGTTTCTCACTTTCCCAAAAAGCCCTGGGATTAAGAACAACGCCTACAACGTCTATTTAGGCCTCTGCCCGTCACCCGCTCTGACCCTCGCACGTATACACACACCGTGCCTGCTTGCTTTTCTGTTTGCAAAGACCAAACCCTGTAGCTCTATGCCTTTGTTTCCATGCTAAAGATGTTCACCGGTGCAAATAAATTCATCCCGATTGCATATTCAGAATAAACTTCCAACCCTAAACTGGGTAGTTCGCACAAAATCTCCGTTTCGATGCATGCCTTATGCAATCCGAATCCAAGATTATGCGAACGCACGTTCTACGTCGCATGTGCAGCATTTTAAACCATGCGCGTTGAGAGTCACAACAAAACCTCATCCAAGCGTAGTTATAGGAGTTGCTCGGCAGGTCATATTTGCATGAAATGCAGCAACAATAACGCTCCGGTTGTCGAAAAACAACATGAACTGCAAATCAAGTTCGAATTTCGTAAACTAATGCGAAGAACGTTCAGATTAATGTCGACCTTAGAACTTGGAATAGGTTTGGCGAAACTCTGCCCTGACCAGTGGATGGAGGATTAAGAGTGGGAAAAAAAATGGGTTTTAGAGAAATAAAAAGAAAGCGAGAGTGGGGTAAAGGGGGCAGTAAAAAGGTGAGTAAGTGATTTCATTTTTTATTTAATCATAGCCAAGGGCAAGCCTGTTCAATTTTCTAACGCACGAGCGCTCCAGCCAAAACAATGACAATTCAAATGGCTTGGAACTTCTATATAAAACAACCGTGCTATATTACAAAGGCAGGAAATGATTTTCCACACCAGGTTCATTCATCCATTCATCCTGTCAGAGCTGCCAGAGCTGAGTTACAGCCCTCTTTCCCTCTGAATGCTGCGAGTTACAATCTAAACCCTGCTCTAATGAGAACACATTTGTACCCAAGAACTTCTGCACCTAAGAACCCTCACCCTTTTGAGTCTGGTTCCTCGCAATGTCGTCTCAATGGAGCTTTTCCTCACCGCAGTCACCGCTGGCTTGTTCATTGGGGAACTAAATCTACAGCTGGATTTCTGCAAAGCGGCTTCGTGGTCAAATCTGTACATTTAGAAGTGCTATACAAATAAATACAAATACCCTTGCTAGGTAGTACCTGTTGTATGATTGGGATAGGAATTGGTAGGTGACTAAATTGAGAGATTTGCTGTTGATTGGATCGAGTCTAACCTGTTTGATATAATTCAAATCACTGATCAAGACTCAAGAAACTACGGAGTATGACCGTTCTCTATACAGACTAATCCCGATTGTGTAACACAGATACAATAATGAGGTTATATGCATAATGTGACCTCTACTATAGTTTAGCATGTTGCAGTGTATCTGTGTTTGGGGTGTTTACACCACTTGGCTGTCTCAAAGTATTAAAAACGAGGCGATGGTTGAAACCGGAGCCTGATATTTCCACGTTCGCAGCCCAACACGGCGGCGACACAGAGCGGGTCTGTGTTTGGCGCCGTCTCGGTCCAAAACCCGACACGCACACAGGAATCTGCGTGTTTTATCTGATAAACCCGAGATGTTGCACAAATAAAGGCATCCTGGCGCATTAGGAAGCTCGTGGCTTTTCACGGGGACTTTGCTGACCGTGCTGTCATAAGCAATAAGTACCGAGCGCAGTGGATTTCCTCCGAAGGAACAGTTAAGAATAACTGGCTCAGTGAGTAGCAAATGTAGAAGCTTGCCATGAAACGGCGCCAAAGTCTACGGTGTGACAAAAGTATATTTTTTAAATATCCAGATTTGTTTTCCAGAACATTCGGTCTTTTGGCAGTCGCTGGGAGAATTTCTGCCTGATTCCGAACGGAGGGGCAAAAGTGATCCGGACTGACGTGAAAAAGGGAAAGCTGCTGGCACATGGGGATTGGATCGTACTCTTACCTGAGGCGTAGGGAAGGAAGCAGCTGGGGTTGTACTCGAGTTTCTTCATGAAGCGGATTTGGCCGTTGTCCCGGAGGCAGAACAGGTTCCTTTCCCCAAGTACAAAGACGGAGGAGGCTGACGGAGAGACGCAGGGGACGTAGATATCCAGCGCCTGCTCTCCTAACACTAGTGTCCACTCAGTCTGAATCACACACACATATCAAGAAATGGGTTTAAGTAAACAGATAATTGGTTAGAAAATGGCTTGTACATGCACAAACATTATACACACACACACACCATGTGTCAAGTTAGTTCTATTCGAGAAGTGCTGTAATGTTATTGTAAACACAGAACACTTCAATATATAACACTTAATACCCAAATCCCACCTTTCACTTTGTTAAATGCCTCTGTAGCCTCTTCAGTGGGAACCTTGTGAGCATTTAATTATGTTTTGAGTGTCACTGCGGACACAACTCTCACTCATTGTATTTCATTTCCCTTATTTATGGATGTTTCCAACTTTGTTTAATTATGACAGGTCCAACATGGTCATGATAAATATGTAAGGAATAAAAACACTTGGGGGTGTGCTCTTATAGGAAAGTACTACCAGAGGGTCGACCGATAGTGGATTTCACCGATACCGATAACTAACTCGGGCGGTACCTACCTGCCGATAACCGAGAACACTCAAATTAAAACACTGCTGAACTTTATTGCAAAACTAAACAGTACTGACTGTACCGGGAAAACTGTACTTTCACTGTACTTTTTTGAATGAAATGAATATACAAATATTTATATTTAATAAATGACATACAATTCAAACATTTTAAAGTAAATAAAAGATAAAACATCCAGACTGAACCTAAAAGTAACACTCCAAATAACAAATAAAAACAGACATCCAAAGTGAATGAAAAAACACTTTGAATAACATGACAAAATTGGTCAGTGATAGTTTTTTTTTATTTCGCCTCTAGAGGCCGCTCTCGTACTGTGCAATGACGTTGCACCCTTCTCGGCCGCTCTCACGACGAATGCAACCAGGGGGAGAAAAAAAACTATCGGGGTGGATTTTTCTGATAAACGATAGTTCCAGCAATCGCTTATCCGTGCCGATTAATCGACAAAACGGTTGACCTCTGAGTGATAAATCCCCACAGTTGATTATTTTCCTATAACAGCACATCCCAAAGTGTTTTATTCCTTTTATTCCAATTCGCCATTGACCTACCCATCATACTTTTTATCTGGTTATCGTTACATTTAACATCAAGCACGTCATTATAGCAGCTATAAACAACTGCTCCCTCACTGCCACTCTTTTTTACTCTCTCGATGTGCTTGATGTTAAATGTAACACACAGTATTTTAATACAACATCGAGCAAACGGACTGACCGTGAGCCTCTTCCCAGAGCTCTTGCTTTGCTGTTCCGAGTTCTGTCTGGTGTCTGCGTCCGTGGCGACCGCTAGCGTCTCATACCTGCATCCGGAACAGAGCAAACTGGCATCGATAAACCCACACAACATAAATCCGAACAGCACGCACCCTATTAATGCTATTACAGGCATGAAGTCATGAGAACTCCCGTCCTCGTGCAAGGACGTCGGAAATTTTCAATCGTCATTGTCGCTTTTATTACAAAGAACTTCCTGTTTAAGGACACTGGTTAGTTTCCATACTTATTAGATGCTCATAATAGAGGAAACCGCTGCAGCCAAGGTTGGCGAATGCTTTGCTGTCAGCGCAAAACCGTCTGGTCTCAAACAGCCAAGGATAAGAAACAGTGTTGGGGTTGATTATTCCGCCTCATGCACATGAAGTGAGAGTGCGCGCACACAGCAGTGCCTGGGGGATGCTCATCTACACACCCGTGTGCATGAGAGTTTATGTTTGTGGCAATGTGACCGTGCGAGTGTGAGGGATATGCGAATGCACGTGCGAGTGTGAGGGATGTGTGAAGCACACGGGTGGTGTGTGCGCGAGTGGGAAAAACGTGATTTGGCCTGCCGCAGTCATCGCAAGATAACGGGTAGAAAACAGGACGAGGAAGAAATTAGGAGCGCGCTCGCTCACGGATTTTTAATTGAATCTTCAGGTGCTGCATTTTTGCGAGATGCTTTCGGAAAGGGGTTTCTGTGTGGGTTTTTTTTTTTTGGTCACGGATGCAACCAACATGTTTGGCGTAAAAAGAGGTACACGAAAAGGGAAATTCCCGAAGCATCAACTAAACTGTGGGGGTTTTTGGGGGGATCCTGAGCATAATCTTCAATCTTCTAGCAAATAATGCTATTTTTACCTGCTTACGCCTTTTTATATCCATTACCTGACTTGTACAAGTCAACAATCGTTCCTCTTTTGTGCTTTGGGTTTCCCTTATGGTTACGGATAACAAAGTACATACTGTAAACACGACCTCACATTTACTCCCTAGAAGAAAACGAAAAATTCAACAAAGTTCCTGGACACGGATCATTTATATTAAATGGGTGTGCATAGTTTTGCCACACTTCTTATAGAGGAAATACACCTATTTTTATGTTCTTGTAAGAAAAAAATTGTATCTCAAGTTGCTATTTAAAAAAAATCCTTTTTTTTTTTTTAAAGAGCGGAAAAATGTAATGCGTCATTTAATGTTTATTTTATATGTACACATTTTAAACCTATTTTCTATAAGGGTGCCAATAATTCTGGAGTTGAGTGCATTAATCTGAACAGAAACAAAAGTTTAGAGGAAGTGATAACAGCCTCGATGTAGACAACCACTCTGCTTTCACACACACAGAGATGCTGAGAGATTCAAACTAGGTGTTGCCAGATTGGACAGGTTTAAGCCTCAGCGCTGAAAGGCAGTGTCTGTGTGTGTGCGTGTGTGCGTGTGTGTGCATGTGTGTGTATTCACTGATCATCCAACAGGCAAGAAGTCTCGCCAGAGGAAACAACAAAAGTCGTTTATATGAAAGAAGATCCCGCTCAGACCTGGCGCGAAAAGCACATATATCAAACTCCTTCCCCGGTATCCTCCCAGCACGCAGGAAAACGGCTGAACCGGCTGAATAAACGAAAACCTGGGCGGCCTGAAATTCACACCGTCACACAGCGAGAGTCCGGTGGAGGGCATTGGCTTTACCGCTACCGCCATCGAGACTTTATAAAAAAAAAAATAATAATAAATTTTTTTAAAAAAAATACAATCCCTGCGATTCTCATTCCACGATTCAGCATTTTCGACAAACCTCCACCTTCACTACAGCCTCAAACCTCCAAAAACTGCTCCCCTTAATTACAGCCAGTTACATACAGTACAATCTGATCGACTCTGGGACGAAACCCGTTCTATCGTTTCAGGAGAAACTTCCTGGATGCATTTCCAGCGTTCTTAAACCTCCGAATACTTGAACTATATGGAATAATAAATGGCGGTGATCCGCGAGTGGAAATTTCATCGGGACGTGAGAAAGCGTCCACGGCTTGCCACTAACCGGACTCAGCTGTGGAAACCACAACGGAGCAAACGGCGCGACGCCTACTCGACCGGCTGCGTCGTCCGACGGCTACTATTTTTTTTTTTTTTTACATTTCTACCCACAATTCCCCCTGATCCTCTTCCCCCACACGCCAGAGATGGAGGATGTGGTCAGCGGTATGACAAGTGAGAATAAGAATGGCCTTCTCTGCTCATATATACTGGAGGTTTGCATGTGAAGGCGAAGCAAGTTTTAGCTGGTCCATACGTGTGCTTACCCACTCCCCTTCGCTGTCAAACACGCCAAAGAAAACGACAGAATAGTGCAAGAGCTTGGACTGCATTCAAAGCAATGGTGGTAGTTCGTTTAAGCGGCATTTTTGCCCCGAGTGACTAATCGCTAATTGCTGGGACAGTTCCCCCGGGCCAACTTTGGGATAAGTGCCTTGCTAATGGCACTGGGAGAAATCAGCTAGAATTTAACCCTTGACCTTTTGAACCATGGCCATGTTCTCTTGCCTCACACCTTCTCTGAAAAAAAAACAAAAACTGGCTGACTCCATCAGCCAAAATTAAGTGAACGGATTGGATTGTGTGGACATTTTTTTGACAATTTTCATTCAGCGTTTAGCACATTACAGACGCTCTTTGAATGTCAAATGGTCCTACACTGGCTATTTAACAGCATTTTATGGACTTAAAAAATTTAAATAAATTAAAATACAAAAGGTTTGAGAATAAAGTCGGAATATTTTGAGGAAAAAGGTTGAAATACATCCCATATCGTGAGGAAAAAAAGTCACAATACTTTAAGAATCAAGTCATAATATTGTGAGGGGAAAAAAAAGTCATAACATTTAAAGAATAAAGTCGTAATATTTTGAGAAAGTAATAATACTATGACAAAACGGTACATACGAGTAAATATGTAATACTGAGATATGTTTCTCAAAACATCGTGTCATTTTTCCTTGTAATATCAGATATTACGACTTTAATCTTAATATATCATAATAATAATAATAATAATAATAATAATAATTTTTCGAAATATTATGATTTGATTTAGAAATCTCGGCATTATTTTACAAAATATTGGCCATAAAAAAACATCGCAGTATAAACCGATCAGCCATAAGATTAAAACCATTGACAGGTGGCGTGAATAACGTTGATTTTCTCGTTTCGGTGCCACCTCTCAAGAGTTGAGATATACAGCAGCAGGTGAACAGTCAGTTCTCAAGCGTGATGTGTTGGAAGCAGGAAAAATGGGCAAGCGTAAAAGATCTGAGCGACATCACGAAGACTTCAAGGTGTTGACTCGGCCTCCGGATTCCCCAGATCTCAATCCGATTGAACGTCTGTGGGATGATGGAAGGGGGACCTGCACGATATTACGCAGGAGGTTTTATGGCTGATCGGTGCATGTCCAAAGGTTAACTACGGTGGACTCGTAATGCCTTCTTTGAAATTGCAATGTAAATCGCCTCACAACCAGCAGAGGGCTCTAAAAATGACAAACTCCTCCTTAAGGGATGCGCAAATCAGAATAAACCTGTTCGCTACCCCAGTCCAGTGTTGGTAGCTAACGTCACACAACTTATGGTTAGTTATTTAGCTAGCTATCTTATGTAGCTTCTGAAGGGCAGTACTAAATGAAAAGAAAAAAAAAAAAAGATCTTTAAACCAAGAAATAACAATTTACACCGATCTTCCCACTCAAAAGTTTACACCCCTTCCCCCACACTCTTAATGTATCGTGTTGCCTTCTTGAGCATCGGTGAATGTTTGCACCTTTTGTAATAGTCCTGTACGAGTCCCTCAGTTGTCCTCAGTGTGACCTGACGGATCTCGAGATCATGTAGCCGCTATTGGAAAGGGGGTCATATTTGAATATAATATCTTCATGTCTCACATCTGGCTCGCATGTTTATTTTGTCTCGATGCGTTTATCTGCGAGGTGACCGCACGAGTAGGGCGTTCTTCCTCTGCTTGTTGAACATATAAGAAAAATAAAAAATGCTAGCGATCACAGGATTACCCAGCGTACTTGTCCATTGGGCAACTAAGATTTAAAAAAAACAAATAGCCCCGAACACGTAATTTTCTCGTCCCGGGCGTCTGGGCTACTTATTTTTCCACCCCGACAAAGAAATTCAACACCTAATATTCTCTTTATTTGTCATTAGAATCAGTACTATTGTGTGGCGTAAGAGAGAATAAGGATCTATATCGTCATCGATCTGACCTGTAGCACTCCACCTGGCGGGATGAGGAGACGGTGATGAAGGCGTCGGTTCGGGCGCAGTAACACAGCGGGCCTGGGAGTAAAAATCCGGGCAGGAAGCGTCCGAACGCGTAGCTCTCCTGCTCGAAGAACATCAACATGCCGTCCATGGACTGGATGCAAATGAAGTGATGTCCTGTGCAAACAAAAAAGGAAATTAAGGGGGGGGGGGTTAGAAAGCTTGCTGAGAGACACAACAGCAACGAAAACCACAACTATTCAGACAAACCTCATTCTCATCAGAGAAAATAAACCAATGGGCTGCGGAATGATGAGGATGAAGAGTCGCGTTAGAGAAGTGTTATTTGCTTACCAAGTCTGGGACGACCTGGTAAGCACTGCTGATGATTTTCTCGTGCTCGAGCTGACGTGTGTATGGAGGCTTTGTCTGTGTCACACTACACGCCGACTCTCAGAGCTTGCACGGTTCGTGGCTCACGCTCAGATCCACGCTTTATGGGACAGAAAACGAAGGCTCTAATTAGGTCTCACTGCGCCTTTAAAAAAAGACTGCACGCTCATCTACGAAGGGTCGACGAGAACCGCCGACAAAGACTCAGACGCATATGGAAACCTAATAAGAACATGTGTGTGTGTGTGTGTGTGTGTGTGTGAGAGAGAGAGAGAAGAGAGTGAGAAGGTGTGAGTGAGCGTTAACGATTTTTTTTGGAAGATTCAGCGCAGAGTAACGAGCGCTAGTTACTCTGTTAATTAGTGGATCAGACATGGGTTCGGGTCAGCACCGGGCCACCGTGCGCACACAGTACATTCCTTTCAAAGCTACTGTCTCACTTCCAGGCTTCTGGACCACTTCCTGCTCCGGGGAAGTCATTAACATCACCATATATATGATTAAGCAGGCCGTTTTTGTATTCCACAGGAGGTTCCGGACTGCGATTCGGCAGTGCTTACTTCAGCCATTCTCGCTCGCACATGGAAACTCAAACCACGTTTTTCAGTACCACTATTCCACGTTTTCCCAACAGTACCACACTCATCTTTTTTTAAGAACTTGAATAGGCAGGAGTTTAAAAAAAGAAATTAATAAATAAAAAAAAGACAGACTCTGCTGCCTCTGTGTGGTTATCCACGATATTGCATGCAGAAAGAAATACCTTAAGCCTATTAAGCGTTGAGATGGACGTTGCTCTATTTATAGCAGCGTTATTATAAACAGTACTTTATCCAGTCTGAGGACAATGAAGGAGCCAGCAGTAAATAAATACCCTTCTGCACCAACCTAAACACCCCTTTACCACTGACAGTGCGTTTACCGGGTTACTTTTTAAGATTAAGGTTATACTTTTATACTTTTTTTAATTAATCAGCTAATAAACAATTTTTTTTTGAAGATTCAGGATGTTGTACGCATATAAATAAACTAAATAACACAACAGCGACGTACTGTTCTACGGAAAGAATCGACGACGGCGTTGTGTGATGTGACCCAGTGCGAAGTGCCGCTAATGCTACAACCAGAAAGGTGATTATTTTCCATCGTGCTGCGTTTTATTCACGTTCAGAACGTTTTCTTTTTTTCGCTGAGCAAAGAACTACATGCCAGGCTTTTTATCCGGTTACGGTCACATTTAATGCAGCAAACCATGTCTCTCGTCGTTTTACTAAGGAACCAGGATTCTCTATAATATAGGTTTATTTTGCGGGTTTTGCGTTGGTACGTAATTGTTTACATTACGGCCGGTCATGAAGATGTGTTTCTAGGGCGCCAACTGATAAGTGGGCGTCTGTGTTACTCCTGCCCCCTACATAACGCACTTCATAAAACAGTCTTTATAGTGAAACGTGAACAAGTAAATAAGGGAGCGATTTCAGACACGGGAAATGTAAAAGATGCACCGAGCAAGTTGCTTTTGTGTGCGTTTTTCCACGCGAGAGTTCCTTATAAAAGAAAATGGCGAACGCCGTCCATCACTGGCTAAAGGCTCACCGGTGACCCCTCCGAAGGGGCCGTAGGTCATGTTGCAGGCCGTCCTCTGCAGGTTGTGCTCGTAAACCAGTCGCAGCTGGTACTGATCCCCGTGTTCCACGTTCCCAGCAGTACCTGAAAACAGCGGAGAGGAAGAACACAATATTACAGCCTCAAGAAAAGGGTTTTAAATATATCTCTCCACATTCAGCTCTGATTACCAAAGTGCTGCCGAATGCTCTAATCTGATTGGTCAGAAGGTGTCGATTCGGGTTTCTAACTGTGGTTTGAATCCGATTGGAAGAAAGTTGGACTGGCGTACAAAGTACTAGCTCTTCGCAGGACACTAACCTGAGACGGCATAGATGGACAGTTTTCGGGGATGCAGCACTGCCAAGTGAAGCAGCTCGGAGCACCTGGAGACACAGAACCGAAATCACATTTGGTCCTTCACAATCCGGAGACATCCTGAGCACAGAAACATCATCCCGTGTGAGTTATCAGAGAATTAAGAAGTCCCGGCGGTACGAGCGCTGGACGCGCGCCACACTCCGCCGTTCCAAAATCCTCGAGATGCGTTTCCCGATGCGAGACAGAAACCGCTCGAGTTGCGGTTTCGCCTGAGAAGCAGTCGTGTCATTCGAGCCCGAGACGTTGTTTGGGGAAGAGCAAAAAAACCAAAAGGGACGGTTATAAACGTGGCCCCGGAACCACAGGGTGGAACGCTGTGCCAAAAAATATATACAAATCCTTTCTCTACACTCGTACCTCCTGCACGCTGTGAAAAGAAAACTTACGGGTTTCATCTGAGAGAAACCCAGAAGAGCTTAAAGACATACAGTTATACAAATACAACTACACATCACACTAGCGTACTGAAAACTACTTAAAGGGCGGCCGAACAAGAGAACAGTAAACTACGGAGTTTACAGATGTCCACGTCGCGAGTACGGCTAAAAGGTCTCGTTTCCCGACAAACATCGCTGCGAAAGATCGTGCAGAGCACTTTCACGCGATTGTGATTTTTTACGTCGTAAATTTTAGGGACGGGAAGAAAAAAAAAAAGCTGGGCATTTTTGGCCGCACCGATCGCAAAAAAAACCTCGAAATCCTGTACGGACTGAATGTTTAAAGACTAACATGTAGCGTCATCGGTTTAAGAAATGTTTTGAGATGCTGAGGCATCGTTTTGAGAAACAGTTGATGTGACAGGTAGCGTACTCCCTCTGAGATCCTCTGCCGTGTTCATATTTTCACTCGCGTATCCTTCTAAACACTTAAACCAGGTAATCGTGGGTTAATTGCGCTGATTAAATGCTTTACGCATGCTCGAGTCAAAGATGGAGTCAAATATACATGAACACACACGGTATACAGGTTAACGCAAAGGCAGATTTCTTGGATCACTCGTCACACCCGTCCCTTTGTTGCTTCTGCTGCTTTGGCTCATCCCGACCCAGTGATGACTTACGAGACAAACTTGCCCACTTCCACCTGGATGATGGGGTCTCGCAGTTGGACCTCCAGCAGCTGGGCGTCCACTCCGATCTGCTCGGCCGGCCTGGTGGCGTGGGGGGCAAAAATCCGCAGCATTCCCATGTAGCTGCCCACCACCACCTTATCTATAAAGAGTCCAGACATCCATAGAGTAGTATATATATATACACACACACACACACACACACACACACACACACAGTGAGGGGAAAAAAGTATTTGATCCCCTGCTGATTTTGTACGTTTGCCCACTGACAAAGAAATGATCAGTCTATAATTTTAATGGTAGATTTATTTGAACAGTGAGAGACAAAATAACAACAAAAAAAATCCAGAAAAACGCATGTCAAAAATGTTATAAATTGATTTGCATTTTAATGAGGGAAATAAGTATTTGACCCCTCTGCAAAACATGACTTAGTACTTGCTGGCAAAACCCTTGTTGGCAATCACAGAGGTCAGATGTTTCTTGTAGTTGACCACCAGGTTTGCACACATCTCAGGAGGGATTTTGTCCCACTCCTCTTTGCAGTCATTAAGGTTTCGAGGCTGACGTTTGGCAACTCGAACCTTCAGCTCCCTCCACAGATTTTCTATGGGATTAAGGTCTGGAGACTGGCTAGGCCACTCCAGGACCTTAATGTGCTTCTTCTTGAGCCACTCCTTTGTTGCCTTGGCCGTGTGTTTTAGGTCATTGTCATGCTGGAATACCCATCCATGACCCATTTTCAATGCCCTGGCAGAGGGAAGGAGGTTCTCACCCAAGATTTGACAGTACATGGCCCCATCAATCGTCCCTTTGATGCGGTGAAGTTGTCCTGTCCCCTTAGCAGAAACCCCCCCCCAAACCATAATGTTTCCACCTCCATGTTTGACGGTGGGGATGGTGTTATTGGGGTCATAGGCAGCATTCCTCCTCCTCCAAACACGGCGAGTTGAGTTGATGCCAAAGAGCTCCATTTTGGTCTCATCTGACCACAACACTTTCACCCAGTTGTCCTCTGACTCATTCAGATGTTCATTGACAAACTTCAGACGGGCATGTATATGTGCTTTCTGGAGCAGGGGGACCTTGCGGGCGCGGCAGGATTTCAGTCCTTCACGGCGTAGTGTGTTACCATTTGTTTTCTTGGTGACTATGGTCCCAGCTGCCTTGAGATCATTGACAAGATCCTCCCGTGTAGTTCTGGGCTGATTCCTCACTGTTCTCATGATCATTGCAACTCCACGAGGTGAGATCTTGCATGGAGCCCCAGGCCGAGGGAGATTGACAGTTCTTTTGTGTTTCTTCCATTTGCGAATAATCGCACCAACTGTTGTCACCTTCTCACCAAGCTGCTTGGCGATGGTCTTGTAGCCCATTCCAGACTTGTGTAGGTCTCCAATCTTGCCCCTGACATCCTTGGAGAGCTCTTTGGTCTTGGCCATGGTGGAGAGTTTGGAATCTGATTGATTGATTGATTGCTTCTGTGGACAGGTGTCTTTATACAGGTAACAAGCTGAGATTAGGAGAACTCCCTTTAAGAGTGTGCCCCTAATCTCAGCTCGTTACCTGTATAAAAGACACCTGGGAGCCAGAAATCTTTCTGATTGAGAGGGGGTCAAATACTTATTTCCCTCATTAAAATGCAAATCAATTTATAACATTTTTGACGTGCATTTTTCTGGATTTTCTTGTTGTTATTCTGTCTCTCACTGTTCAAATAAATCCACCATTAAAATTATAGACTGATCATTTCTTTGTCAGTGGGCAAACGTACAAAATCAGCAGGGATTCAAATACTTTTTTCCCCACACTCTATGTATGTATGTACGTATGTATGTATATATATATATATATATATATATATATATATATATATATATATATATATATATATATATATATATATATACATTTAAAAAATATATCTAAAAAATATATCTAAAATAAAAACATGTTTATAGTCCCACGTGAAGTGCCTTGAAACCTGCAGCACTATTCGATGTGTTAACGTCAGGGCGGGACACATCGAGTGGCTCCTCCCCCTTTTTAAATAGCCCAAACTGAATAAAACGTGCTAGGTCGAACAGCCAAAGACACGTCTTACGACCCGTCTTACGACCCGTGCTCGCTGATATATTTTCTCGCGCTCAACAACGCCGAGCTGATTTTTTGGAATGTCAGATTCTAGGAGAGCATCTGATTGGACAGAAAATAGAATGATGTCATCGCAATCGTTGATCCGTATCGGTATTAGAGAGAGACTGAACATTTCGAACGCGTATCTCTTCTTGAAGCGAGCTTAGTCATTGTTTCGGAGCGCACTAGCTAATAGAAAATATTACATCTGGAATACTCCTATTCACTAAAAGCCACAAAACGTCCATTTTGACTTCATGGGGACTTGAAAGGTTTAACTTGACGTGCGTCTAACCGACATGTGACTCTGCACGGGCGCTCACCGTAGACACTTCCGCTGTTGTCCACATCCCCGATGCAAAGGCAGCCCTGGTCGAACTCCTCCCCCTCGCCCAGCACGGCCGACCACCACTCCCGCGCCTTGAACAGGGACATCTCGCTGCTCTGGGAAAATTCCGGGTGGGGGAAGAAGTAAAAAAATTAAAATTTTTAAAAAAAGATTACTGTTCAGTATCACAGGTTGAACTACACATTGTGTATTTCTCGTGCGTGTAATACGCTCATTCTCACACGTTATTGTTCCTATAGTAACGACGTACATGGACGTCTATGGTGGACGCTCCGCTCCGTATGCGCTATACCTACTAAAATGAACGGAAAACCTGCTGGAGGAGACGTTTATTTTGCATTTGTGGAAGGAGTCTCCAGTATCAGCACATTGTAACGGTCAATACGATCGTTTATTTATTTTTACGCTTTCCAATTTCTTGACAAATTTAGCATTTTTTTTTTTGTTTTATTAACTTCATGACAGAGTGGGAATAGAAGAGTGAAGGAAGGACCATTGAACGATAGCTGCTACGCTGTAAGTGATAAGAACTTCTTTCAGGAATATTAAACGCAACTATAAACTGCTACAAAAAAAAAAAGATTTAATTAGAAATATACTCTACCGTTCAAAAGTTTAGACGCACGCATTCTTTATTTTTCCCTTGAAGTCATCAAAACTCTGGAGTAACACAAATGGAACTATGGGAATTATGCCATGATAAAAAAAAAAATCCAAAATAAATGAAATAATTTTGCATCTTCAAAGTATACACGCTTTTCGCCTAGAATTTACAGAAATGTATTCTTGGTGGGGCTTAGTGGTTACCACTTTCGCCTCACACCTGCAGGGTCGGGGGTTCGAGTCCCGCCAGGGCCGCGTGTGTGTGTGTGTGTGTGTGTGCGCGGAGTTCGCATGGTCTCCCCATGCTGCGGGGGTTTCCTCCGGGTTCTCCGGTTTCCTCCCCCAAGTCCAAAGACATGCATGGTAGGCTGATTGGCGTGTCTAAAGTGTCCGTAGTGTATGAATGGGTGTGTGAGCGTGTATGTGATTGTGCCCTGCGATGGACTGGCACCCTGTCCAGGGTGTACCCCGCCTCGTCCCGGATAGGCTCCAGGTTCCCCTGAAAAGGATGGTATTCTTGGCGTTTTCCCATCGGAGTTCTTGAAGCTTTTCTAATAGTTTACGAACAAGCAGGTGGAAGTGACAGCTAATCCAGGAAGGAGTGTGTGTGTGTGTGTGTGAGAGAGAGAGAGAGAGAGAGAGATGTGGAATACAATGCACATCCAGTATACTGCTGAATAAACTGACTGACAGAAGGCATCGCATCTCATGAATATTTACGATATGCAAATAAGCGTCAAGGCGCTCTCGGCTGTCTCATTTGCATATTTGAACAGAAAACTGTAATGCACATTTTCAAAACATGAAAAATGACAGTAATCTCCTACGCTCCACTCACACAAAAAAAGAACTTGCACTCTAATTTGGTTTAAATCGTTTTAAATACCTTTTACGCGCTTGTTTGTTTCATTTGTGGAACGTGTTTTCTGTACATATTCTAATGAACCGAGCCAGGAAATGAAAGGCACATTTAAATATAAAGCCACATGAGCTAAACTGGCTCAAATCAATTCAACAATCACAATCGTTTCCGTCGCGTTATTTTGAATAAAAAAAGAGAGCACGCGGTACTATGACCTGCTTGAAAGCTAACGTTAATGAGCTTAAGTACTTAGATAAGCTAGTTACAGTTAGCTTGGTGTCTGAATAAGCAAAAGCCGGGACCACTCCCAAATGACTCGACTCTCCCTAGATAGCTCACTAGACACGGCAATTTAACAACTGCTGTCACGCCCTATGTAGTGCACCGGATATCCGCCAAGTAGCGATTTGTTATCCAGCCCAGCTCTGTAGCAGCGCTGCAGCTAATTTAGCAGCACTCTTTAATGTAAAGTGGGTTTTAATTCCCGTGCATGAGTGTGCTGCTGCTGCTGTACCTTGCCACGAGACCCACGAGTCAAGTTCTGCAAGCGTTACCGGTGCTTCACGAGCGCCAGCATCTCATCGCGTGCGCTCACGTCGCGGTTGCCATGGCACTGTCACTAACGTTAACGGCGCAGGGAAGCGGGTAACGCTAAACGCCACACTCCAGAACGGGTTGTCAAAATAAAAGTTAACTTGTTAATTCCGTAAAGATGGATTTCTGCGCGGAAACATGTTGTTTAAAATGGAATACGATCCATACTAGTTATAGTAACGCTAACGTGTATTATTAGTAGTAGTAGTATTAAAAAGCAGTTTGCAGTACTCAGAATCTATGCAATATGACTACTTTCGGTACAATAAAATACCCGGATGTTCTAATAGCAGGCCTAAACCGCCTACCGCGTTTTATTGTCGTATTTTAATTTCAAAATACAAGTATACTCGGTTGAAAATGTCCGGGGGGTGGGGGTTTCTTTATATTAACTAATTTTATTTTTGCGGATTATTTCTCTATATACTTTTAAAACAAAACAGATTATTATTTGTAGAAAGTTATACTCTATATACATTTCTGAAATCGGTTGTAGTTGCACTCAGGTTTCAAATTAACTATCTATCTTTCTTTCTTCCTTCGCTCTTCATCACGTAAATAGCATCAGTTCGACTTTAATGAGTCTGGATAGGTAGGGTAAATTGGGTGTTAAATTCCAATACAGATACAAATAATTGCAGCATTATTGATCGCATTATCGTGTTACACCCCTAGTACCCATGCTCTTTGGAATAGCATTTACAGGGTGTCTTTAATAAAGAATAAAATTTGACTAGCAAATATCTTTATCATTCACTAAAGCAGTGCTCTGACCTGCAAACATAAACAAAGAAAACATCATAAGGTTTTATTCACAGTTAGACAGATTTCATTTCTAAAGTGTAGAGTATGCTGCATGATGAAGCTCATCACACACACACACACACGTTACAAACTCTATGAATGAAGCTTAAAAAAATAATCCTGGACTTTCTATGTTTCAGAAAACAGCTCTTTATTGCTCTATAACATGGTCATGGGAAAGAAAGAACACTGCGGTTTTAACATCACACTCGAAGAGCAAAAAGCATTCATATTTCACAATACTGACCTTGTCTCTTAATCTTGAGTGAATGTTCGAGCCCATGTTCATCAGTATTTAATTAAAAATCTCTACACAGCTACAATCAAGGCTAAAATCCTTTTTTTTCTTTTTACAGTTATGCTGTTTTGATTCGTATAATATTTCCTTCTTTGTCTATACAGAAGAAGCAACTGTCGTGTCATGTGACCCTTTTTTGCCTCTATGTCTCCTATGGTATGAATTGCCCGATGGTGATTACAAATAGTTTCGTGATAGTACGACATCACGACCAAAATACGTTGTGTAACTGAACGCATTATTTCATGCTAAACACTACATTGAGCTGAAGGAATGAAAAGACAAGCTAGTGGTTAGACGATCACATGGAAACTCGAAGCTCCGCCCCTTTTTGACCTTCATTTGACCGAATATGGACATGCGTTACCAAAATCAAACTAAACTGTAATACATACGGTATATACACACACACGCGCACACACGAATGCTTTTTTCCATTCTGCAACAAGCCTAAAAATATATATTAATTAAATAAAAATAATCTTAATAAAACTAGAACTTTTGCTATATATATATATATATATATATATATATATATATATAAGCTGTGACATAACTGAAAAAGCACAGGCAGCTTTATGAAAGGTAGCATAAGAAGAGCAGCCTGTCACAATGTTGAGCAAAAATAAGGAAGAGAACAGTGCTGAGCGAGGGATGATGGGAAGACATCAGTCGTCATCGCTGTCGCTGCCTGATTCGCTCAGCTGCAGATCGTTTCCTGATGAGAGAACAAACAGCGACACAGACTTCTATACATACATAGAATCTATAATTTGTAAAAATACTCATGATTGTTAGTATAACAATTTTTAAATTAGAAACCGTTGCAGGGGCTTTAAAATGTTTAATATGGAACTTGTGAATTTATGTGCGAGTGAGTGTGTGTGTGTGTGAGAGAGAGAGAGATACTCACTCAGCGTGTTCATTAGCTGGTTGTTGCCCTGCGATTTCTCAGTGCCGTTGCTCGGTGGCTCTCGGCTGGGGGACAGCTGGAGGTTTGCGCTTTCCTGCTCTCCGTCACTGCTGGAGCTGTCATCGTCTCCGCTGCCTGAACAACTGCCCGAGTCTG
>CM022770.1:20375676-20623176 GCA_012411365.1 Ameiurus melas | reverse complement strand
AGGTTGGAAAAGTTGTCGTGAGCTCGGTGATTAACACGTAAAAATCAAGCGACCGTGATGACGTCATCCTTGCCCCCATTCTATCGGCTGCTGACGCGACTGGCGTGAAGCTCACCCGATTACCGTAAAGCTTCGAATACACTCGCCTAAAAACCATCACAGACTTGTCTATTAAAAGTACACATTTTACTTAAACGTATGCTGAATATAGAAATCATGCTGCACAGTTTGAGTAATCAAGACCGTCATTTGATCAGTTCTAGCGCCGTTTCACAAAAACACGTGATGACAAATGTACATTATTTGAAGCTCATGGACGGTGTATGTTACCGTAAACAGAACGGAAGATTAAACCATTCCGCGTCGGGAAGCCTTTTAACCAATCACATCACGGAAGAGAGAAAGGGGGCGTGGTTACATAGAGCGCGCGGAAGTGTGCGCACAGAAACAGATGGAAGGTTTCTGAATGGATTGAAAGCGCGGAAGTTTTATATACAATGACAGCTTCAGAGCCGAAACTTATTTTGTTATTCAGCGGAAAACGGAAGTCTGGGAAGGACTACGTGACAGATTTAATACAAAAAAGGTGATTATTATTTTTAATCAATGCTAATGGCGTAACCTGTGTTTGGGTAGTTGGTGTCGCATGTTTGAGCTCCGACAATGTTTAAAGGTGCAATAGGCAACTTATTTCCATTCCTATCAGTACAATTAACCCGGACAAATATGTAGGACGTTGTGAGAAATGATGGTTTAATCTATGGTCGTAGCACGAGTGCATTACGTGGCTGAGAAAACCCGTATGGAAAACTGGCTTCCGGGCCGGAAAGCTGCAATTTCCTACGGGATCAATAAAAGTCTTATCTATCTATGGTCGTTAATGATGTGTATACGTGTGCAGGTTGAGTCCAGAGCTGTGCTGCATCCTCCGGCTGTCTGCTCCACTTAAAGAGCGATATGCGCAGGTATAAATCAGCTCTTACAACAGAAATATCAAATCACTTTAAATACAAACTGAATCAAAATCCACACATCATTAGGAGCACGGGCTGGACTACAAGCAGCTGTTGGGAGCAGGGCAGTATAAGGAGCAGCACCGGGCGGAGATGATCCGCTGGGGGGAGAGCAAGAGGCACCTGGACTCAGGCTTCTTCTGCCGCATGGTGGTGTGCGGAGCCACTCAGCCCGTGTGGGTGAGTACTAGGGTTAGCGACGCTTTAACCCTGATCACCAGGACGATACTACTATTAAAAATTGTAAAAATTAAATCACCACACCCCTGCTGAAAAATCCACTTCATCTGATGAAGTACCAGCCGTCACAACACAGTAGCTGCTGAAACTGGTAGACCACCTTCTACTGCTGACTGAAAGGAATCACTTTCTCCATCGCCGATAGTTTTTAAGAAAAACAACAGTAAAGCAATTAGGAAATCTCAAATGTTCGAGTAATTAATAAGGAAGTGGGAAAATTACACACCACTTGACGAAGATGGTCTAGTCTAAGATGGTCTAATCAGCTCAAACTGTTTTGGTAGTTGGTACTTGGTCAGCCCCTGCTGGTCAGATTTTTCAGTTCAGGCTATGTTTAAAGCTGCGATAGGCAATTTATTTTAGTTCCTACTAGTACAAATAAGCTGGAATAATTTGACCTCATGTGCAGACTCAGGAAAGAAAACTTTTCATACAAATGCAGTATCATAGTGGGGTAAATGAGAGCCCTAGTTTTGGACAAGGATTAAATAGATAAAAACGTCATACTAGGCAATCATTGAGTATGGGGTAATCACACGGCTTCTTATTTTAGAATTACAAAAAAAAAAACACTGATCGATCACCCTGGATAATATGGGTCTAGTTTGTTTAATTAAGCAGCACTTTTTTGTAATTTCTTCTTTGTGTCCTTCATGCTCCATAAACCGGGATTACAGTTTGACCTTAACCTGATACACTTTAAGAAGCTGTAGTCTTGTTGCATGATTGGATCAACTGCTTACTGCTCACCTGGCCTGGCCTGCCTTTCTCTCTCTAGATTGTGAGTGACTGCAGGCGCATGTCTGATTTGCAGTGGTTCTATAGTGAATATCCACAGCTGTGTGCGAGTGTCCGAGTGGAAGCCTCTGACCAAACCAGGGCTCAGAGGGGATGGAGATTCACTGCAGGTAGGAGCCATTGCCGTTCATACAAACTGTGCAGGTATCTCGTATTCCGTTCAAACTGGGGAATTTTTTTTTTTTTAACCCTTTGGAATGACCAAGATTTCTGCAAGAATTACTCATACAAATGAGTCCTAATCCTCAACGAAGTCATAAAAAGAGTTTGTAAGAGGCCACCTGATGTTCTACAGCGTTTCAGATGAGAGGTCTCTGAAAAAACATCTTTGGAAGAAATGAACAAGTCTATGTTTGGAAGGGGGAAGGGGAAGAAGAAGAAAAAAAAAGCAGCACTGCACACCAATACCCAGCTCTAAAGCATGGTGGTGGGTGCATCATGGTTTGGAGACAGGACACCTTGCAGTCAGAGAGAGAACAGAACTCAACCATACACATATCCATATCTATATCTATATATATATATTAGTACAGGGATATTTCAGGATAATCTATTTCACATGAAACTTACAGAAGATCCAACAAAACAATGACCAAAAACAAGTAAAAAATCTTAATGGTTCATAAAGAAGAAAGTTAGTTTAAGTGGATAAATGAGACTTCAAACTAATAAAGGAGGTTCTACAAGGACTATGAATAATTAAAACATGGTGTTCAAAAATTACATGAAAAGGATCTTGGTCATGGGAGCTTAGGCAAACTATTATGTCTCATTCCTGTTTTATAATTGTCTTGACTTGCTTATTATTTTTGTGAGGTCTCTTTAGATATGGAAAGGAAGTATACACCAAGTTGGCAGATACACCATGTCAGAATAGCTTACCTTGTTTGTAAACTGACTGATTGTCCACCTCTCGCTCCTCAGGAATAGACGATGCAGAGTCTGAATGTGGCCTGGATCAGGGAGTGGACTTCGACTGGACCATAAGGAACGAAGGAGATGTCACTTTTCTCGATGGACAGCTCGAGGGACTGTTGTCATTAGCTAGGGAGAGGACACAGGAGCCCCAATACACACAAGACAGTATACAATCAAATGGACAATGAACAGGAGACTTAACTGTGGAACAAAAGTATTATGTAGACTTCTTATCGAAGACCATGTTTACTTAAACGAAGGGGGTTGTTTTTGGATCACCTCAAGAGTGACCGGTTTATATTAAGATTTGCTCAATGTCATGTTGCATTTGTGACTTATTGCATCATCTTTTCCTGAGGCATGCGATTAGAAGTTGTCCAAGTCAAACATTTTTGAGGAACTCACAATTATCACCACTTGAAACCCAATGAGTATTTTGATAGACATTCATCAAGACATCATGTTTCTCATACATTTTTATGGTAAAGCTCATCAGCAAAGACCAGGAGTGCCCGAGTAAGTCCATTAAACCTGAACAGATAGAAATCGATTCTACCTCACGTGGAAGTATTTTGGAGAACGTTGCTAAACTAATAAATTAAAATGGATTACACTACAACTCTTGTTAAAATCTTGATTCATTTTCTAACAGCGGCTCTGACCGTACGGTCTTCTGTCGTTCAAATCTCTCAGGATGACTCCGCCCCCACCCGCAGGGCATAAGTGCTCACTTGATGGTTTGATGTAAATAAAGATCATTTCAATTATATGCTATGGCATATATTTCACCAGCTCTCAACCTTGCTGAACATCACTTGGGAGATTTGAGTGATGTGTTCGACACCAGGGGTTCCCAAACTTTTCCAGGGCAAGGCCCCTACTTTTGCAGCCCCAACTTTGAAAAGCACTGCTCTAGACCACCATCCTCACAACACCAACTGAGGGAATTATTATTTTTGGACTAAAACAAGTGTTCATAGCTCTGATACAGTTCCAGAGATTTGTAGACTCAAAGCAAAGACTCTTCTGGCATCCCAACATGTTATTAAACGCGCTGTGTGAATTATTTTTCCTTCAATTTGTCACAAGTCTGTAGGTCTAGGAAACTCCTCCAGGGCCTGTGTTCATGTCACATAAACCAGATACACGAATAACCTTCAAACAGATTTTCAAAAGGATAAGTTAGGATGTAACTAACCGTCAAGTTCAAACAAACGTTCCTACATTATGCAGCATATCATTAGGGATGATCATTTTATGACAGACTCTACATCACAGACATTGAATTCAAGCCCTATTGGCCAAACACCTGCCTTGTTTGATTCAGCCTGTGCTAGCTTGGAAAATAAAAATAATGAAACAGCCCATTGTACCGTAATTCTGCACGTGGGCTCGGATCTCACACACCTATCCGCTGCATCAGATGAAAATCAGAAACTTCAGGTGCTGGCTTATAGGTTCAGTGATTAACACTGAACCCGGAAATGCGTTGTAGACACGTACCAATATGTTGAAAGTGAACAGAAGATTTCTGGTCTAAGGACGTGCAAGGACACAGTCTGTGCAAGTTCTTAAATCTTTATCAACTACAGACACCCAGACCATCACACCCATATGAGCTTGTTGAAACATCCCATTCCAGATTTATAGCAGGACAGGGGGACCAAAAGTCTCCACTCTTCTAGGAAGGATTTTCCAGAGCTTTTCTAGATTTTGGAGCGTGGCTGTGGGGATGTGTCCATTCAGAAATAAGAGCATTAGTCATGTCAGATACTGACGTTGGGTTGAGGAGGGTTGGGGTGCAGTCAGATTTCCAGGTCATCCCAAAGGTGTTCGGTGGGGTTGAGGTCAGGGCTCTGTGCAGGACACGAGTTATTCTACACAAACCATGGCAGACCATGTGGAGTGTGTGTACAGGGGCACTGTTATGAGGGAACAAGTTTTGGCCTTTTAGTTCCAGTGAAGGGAAACTGCAGGTTTCCAGCATGCAAAGATATTCTACACGATCGTGTACTTCCAACTTCATGGTAATAGTTTGGTGAAGAATCACATGTGGCTGTGATCAGGTGACCATACAAGTGTATAATACTTGGAAAGCAAATACACGGTTTTATTTTTAAATGAATCTTTTCCATAAACGTCATCATTTAGGCCCAAAATTTTGACTTCAAGTCAGTTAATAAGGGGGTTATGGCTGTTCTTGTTTAGGACGAACTAAACAGACCATAGGCATCATACCACCCTTTAATTCTTGTTATCCGAGACCTCCTCAGATTATCTTTCCAAAAAGGCTTAAAAAAAATTTTAAAAGGCTTTTTAAAAATAAATAAAAACTCCAAAACATGACTTTTCCCCTTTACAACATGGCAGACAAACAATCCCAGAAAGTTCATTAAGTGTTATAGTACTTTATTTAAAAAAAAAAAAAAAAGAATTTTGATCTTGTGTAATTATTACAATGAAACACTGATAGCAAAATGTTTACATCTGTTTGTAATTCCAGTTAAAAAGGTTCTTGGTGCTTTGAAGTAATTAATTCACTCTGCGAGTGTACACGGAACAGACAGTACGCTGAAGAGATGCTCAGATAATACCTTTAACTATTCACCCTCCTGATCCCTCACCTTGATCGACCCCTTCACCTTGATTTTGGCAGTGGAAATGTGACGTCCCCGTCTCTCCGCCTCTAACTCGGTCGTGACCGTAAGAGGAAAAGACGAAGGCTACTTTGACCCCCGCTCACCTCAGACCAAACCCAAATCTGATGCCTAGTGTTTGTTGCTCTACACCTAAGCCTTAAAGAAATGGAAAGGTTGAATGAAAACCGTTTCGAGTTGGTCGTGTTCGTTTTTGCAGAACAACAAGAAAAGAGGAAACAAATTCGACTGAAATGATTCAGCATAATTAGTAATGAACTCTGTTCTAAGCAAAATGCATGGCCAAGAGTAACAAAATATAATATGGTCCTGCATGACATTGGCACAGTAAATACAAGTATCTGTTATAATGAATAGTGCTCGTGTTAAAACGAATGGGGCAGAAAAAAAGGATTCAGCAATTACAAAGAGTCATGTGGGAAGAGTCATATTTTGCATGGCAACCTTTCCAATTCTTCATACTAGATTGTGTTAATATTGCACCGTGGGACTAATAAACCAACCAGAACACAGAAATCTGAAAAAGAGAGCCATCTCATTACCTAATCGTACATAATTACAGAACGAATGTATCAAAATCGGGAATATTTCAACTCGCAGATATTGTTGCCTTATCATATGCAGTCTCATTTAAAGAAAAAGGGGGTAGGGAAAAAGGGACGCGGAGGTGGGACTAGATACATGATAAAGAAATGAAGGGAAACCAGGCAAATACCGAGGGCTGAAGCTGGAATGTGAGGAATGATGCTAAAGTGCTACCTACACCAAATAAAAAAAACCAAAAAAAAAAAAAAAAAAACAACTTGCCCTTGTTCAGTCACCCAGCAATAATTCAAGGGAGTAAAGTGGGTAGGTGGGGTGAGAAAGGAAATAGAAGTGAGGGGGGGGGGGGGGGATTGCAGACTTTTAGAAGTTGTTCAGATCCTGCAGAGTGGCGTCCAGCGTGGCGTGGATCTTGATGTTCTCCTCCTTAGCGGTGGCGAGCCTCTCTGCAAAACAAAAGGCAAGCGGGAGAGGTGTGAGAAAACCCATGACTGCTGAAAATCACCTCTGGCTTGCTCATCAGGGATCCAAATCTACATCTGCATTTCTGCTCTGTGACAATGTCTATTGCTAAAAGTGTGATACAAATAAAATCGAAATGAATAAAAGCCATCTAATCCATGACCAAGCAAATACTCAAATTTTACTACATTAAAGGAAGAGGAAAAAAAGACGAAAAAAAAAACGTGCATGATCTTGTCAAGCTCAAAAAGATTAGTGAACTCTCCCTTTCTGTTGTGATTGAAACCTTGCTAAACCAGCTTTCCTAATGCCGACCATTAAAGTGTAATTAGATCGGTTACAAATCCAACACTGGAACCTACAACCTCCACCAGAGTTCGCAGATAAAGATCATAAAACTGCATACCTGCACCAAATATCTACTTTGAATAAACTGATGCGCGGGTTATACGGCTTTATAAAGAATTCTTTGATTCCTGAGCCGTTTACGTAAACCATGTCGTTAGAACTGGCTACATGTGAACTAGTAATGCGTTTCTTTCACGATATTACACTCGCAACATTTACATTATAGTGCTTTCTGAGAAAGCTCATACGTCCCAACAGGTTTCCAATCTAGCCTTTCCCATTTTGTCCTTTAGACATTCTTCACCAGTGGATGGCGAATCGTGGCTCCATTCAAAAGTAGGCGTGCAAGTTATTCTCATCATATTGTACTGTTCAAGATGAGGCTCATGATTCCCTAAGTCTGAGTATATAACGATACGTTCAACAGCCTGCATAAAAATACTGCTTATATTATAGAAGTGACCTAATCAAGCCCATGCTCCCTCCTCTGGAAGATTAGCTTTGTCATGAATCAGGATAGGCTACGGGAGTTAAAATAAAACATTCAAGCACGGTGTTGAGAGAGTTGTTAGCATACTAGCATTAGCTCATACATAACCGCAGTGGCCAAGGAACTAGAAGATTCCCCAAATCCTTAAGGAGTAACTAGTATCTCTGGTAAGTGGCGTCACTGATACCCAAACGAGCAGTGGCCTGTAACATTAGTTTTAACCCAATTTAAGTAACCTCCAAATGTGTAGGTCGTTGGAAGTAGACACTAGCACAAAAAAACAAAACAAAAAAAAAAACCCAACACCCACAGCAGTCTCTATTTCATTCATTCAGCATTTCCTGGCTGAACTAATGTAAAAAATAAAAATGGCAATGCATCATTAAAGACGATTATATTTATTAAACTGAAAATGGAGACTTAATCATGGCTTGCCTTTGCTACAAGGAGATGGAAAAAGATGAGGCTGAGTGCCCGAAGGTGACCCAAAATCCCAAGCAAGTAAAAACTTGTCTCCCCACACACACACACACAGAGAGAGAGAGAGAGAAAAATGGGACACACAGAATGAAAGACAAGACACTGAGAAAGAGAGGCAGAGAAAATGAAAGGTAGAGAGCAAGAAAGAAAGGAGGCAGAAAAGGAAAAAAAGAGGCCAGCCATAAAGAGAGAGAAATGGAAAGATAGAAAGACAAGGAAAGAAAGAGTGCAGCCATACAGAAAGCATGTGAAGCAATGTGAAGAGTAAGGAAAGACGACAGAAAGAGAGCCAGATAAATGAATCATATAGAGAGGGGGGGGGGGGGGAAGAGGAAAAAAAAAAAAAAAAAAAAAACACAGCGAACCGAATACATGCCAGAATAGAAAGTGATGAAATCAGAGTGGATGGAGCAGTGACTGAGGAGGGAATGAACACAGAATCCTGGCCTCAACATAGTTCAGGAATGAGCTGCCAGCAAACATGGAGAGTGGGAGGGAGAGAATGTGGGCGAGAGAGCAAGCGTTCGCGAGAGCAACTAAACTGGAACGCAACATTACAGTCAGCGTGCACAGTTTCCTTGACATCTAAGCCATGTTTTGAAGGATTGAAGTTATTCAAGAAGCCACCAATTGTGATTATAAACATCTTATGAGCTTATTTAGTAATAAAATCACCTTACTTAGTAGCAACAGATCCTGTGCATTAGATAACAAGCTACTCAAAACACAGTAGATATTCCGCCGATTACATTTCCTTTAAATTTAAGTATCACAGCTTGTTAACAAGCTAAAGGTCTGTGTGGTTGTATTCAGAGTTACCTACACAATTAAGATGCTGATTAACCTAATGTGCAGATTTTATGTGTAGGAATAAATTCTACATAAAACGTACAGCGTTATGATACAAATGAAATTATTTTTCCTCGAGTCATTAAGTCTTACTACAAACACAGAAGTCTGAGAACTTGCACAATAATGACAACCCACCCCGTCCCCCATGCCACTCTGCACTCCAGATCAACACCATGCAGGAAACCACTCTTACCATGCTGCTAATCCTGTTATTCTGCAGTGTGATCTAAAACACACACAAACCTCAACTAGATCTAAAGCACAGCTCTCTGAGCTCAGCAGTGTGCAAACAGCAAACAATAAGGTCGCGATGCAACAGCAGAGTGTGTAGGTGGGTAACTACAGATCTATTTTCATCTGTTCTACTACCGTTATGTTCTCTGCGACTTCACCAGGGAGGAAAAGGAACCCGGACGTGAAAAGAATCATTATTAGTAACCAGTCATTAACTTACAGGGGTGCAAAAAAAAAAAAAAACAAAAACAAAAAAAACACGAGCATAGCAACATGCTAATACAGTTAGCAAGTTGAGAGCATCAAGGGAAACCAAAGATCAAAATGTGTGACCTCTTCTAAATACAAAAAAAAAAAATTCCAAAATGTGGCATATCATGTTCTTGCCCTCAACAAAAAGCCAGCAAGTCCCTGATACTCACACATAAAACATAGCATTCAAGTTTGACTAGCACCCCTTATTCTCTCTCAAAAGGGTGATGTTTATTCATTGATTCAGTAAGGTGGCTACAAATTGGGACTTGCTTAGAAATCCTTCGTAGGAAGGTTTAGAAAAGACTATGGCTGCATCCGAAATCGCATACCATGATGTCCTGCATCGTCGTTGAAACAGTACGTGCATGTATTATTGTACTACAATCCCGGACATACTACATCCGCCATGTTAGCATGGTCACGTGACCTTTGATGTCATTATAATGGAGTACTCCATCTGGGTATTTCTCGCCTACTGAGAAGTCGGACGTACTATCCCTCTGGCGCAAGTATGCGGTTTCGGACGCAGGCTATGCAATGCAACATTGATCGATCGGCCAGCTTTAAACAATCTGCATCGTATGGAGTTATGTGGTGGGATGCAGATTGATACACACGCTGTTCAGGATTTCGCAGTTTTTTTTTGGTGATCGTTACAGCCAAAAATGCTTGATTTTTAGGTGGTTCGTTCCAAATTTACGATGAGATTTGTGAGTTTTTGTGGAAAACTACTTGAATAATAAAACATTTTTTGCAGGTGATGTTTGTTGGTAAAGAAGCCTTTTAGCTGTACTCATGTTTGACGCAAGTGAATCGATGAGGTCTTTGGCTGAACGGACACTTGACGCCATGTGACGCATCTCGGCCCAAACCTGTAGAAAATTTTGACCCGTAAGCTCCCCCGAAAAATGAGTTTGCTTGATTTTGCATTAATTTCTGTCATCTTCGCATAATCCTGGAGGAACAGACTATAGTAACTGCATCTGGGTGCATCAAATCATGAAGCATGTTAATATTTAAATATAGCCTACATACCAAATGAAAACTAAAGTCAGTAAGGAGTAGTTTTTCACTTTTCCGGTTGGTGAGCCTACTTGTTCAGCAGGAAACTAGAAAAAAAAAAAAAAAAAAAAAAAAACTGAAAGCCCGCACACAAAATCTGCTTGTTCACACCATGAGAAGACCTTATCCTAAACATCTAGTGCAAGTCTCAGGCATGAAGTCACATGCAGCACTCACTCTATTGCACACACATGCTAAGTATTTACATGGAGGTCATGTCATTAAGAGCATGGTCCAGCTCTTGTGTAATGGCCTCACGCTCAGTTTCTGTGCGTTCATCTGTGGGGGCGTACACACAGCGATCAGAAGAGGCACATGTAGGGTTTTGTGGGAAGCTATCTCGGGATGTAGTGACTTGAGCCGCCTACCTTCCAAATCATCAATAGTCTTCTCGAGTTTGGTCACTGATCTTTCGGCGAACTCGGCACGGGTCTCAGCCTGAGGAGCAGCAAAAACGTATCAGATTTAATAGGTCGACAAATTAATTTCACAGCAGCACTTCAAAATGGAGGGGGAAAAAAATAAACAAAATGTACAAAAGCTAGGTTAGTTTGGCACTGCAGCTACAATCCTAATACAGCTAATAAGGCGGACACTAATACCTACCACTTCATTATTGTGCACACATGCTTCCTCTGAAAACATTTCTTTAGTAATGTCACAAAGACCTGCTTTTGTGGTTTCTGACACTGACAAACACCACCACCAAAAAAAATGAAATAAAAATAAAAGGATGTTGCTAAAAACAGTGCCAGAAGTTGTCACAAGCTCTTCAGTGGAGCTACTTCCCCATTTTGTTTTGTTCCAAAAAAGCAAAGAAAAAAGCCTTTGAAGCAAATCTGATTGATGTACAATTTGTAAAATGCTAAACTGGCAGGTTTTACTTTATTTGTTAAAAATTTAATATGCAACACCGTTACAATCTTAAGAAGCAAACTTCTGACACCCTTAGTAGCGGTGAAGGAAAACTAATTTTACAGCATACAAAAACATCCTATACAACAGTTTGGGGGGTTGGTGATGGCTTCTGCTTATGATGGGTAAAATCTCTGTTCCAGAATAGTTACCAGGTCATAGCAAAAGGGACATAATCCAAATCATTTCTGTTTTCTAATCATATAACAGCTTTCAAAATGTCTGATGCACCCAAAGAAAGTTTCCCCTTTTTCACTTTTGATGTGAAGCTGATTTTTACAACGTTAGTGGTTCAGATACATGTAAAAGAAATGTGTAAAAGATGTTTAAAAGTCAGGAAAAGCTGTGAGGAGTACAATGTGAGGAGTACTCACAAGATACCACAAATAAATAAATAAAGTAAATAAATAAATGAAAAGTGAAGGCATTCTAGCAAAGAACTGTGTTCAAGCCCCACCTCCTTCAGCTTATCCGTGAGAATCTTGATCTCTTCCTCGTACTTGTCCTCTTTCTGGGAATACTGCAAAGAACAAAACAGTGGAGCAGCCAATCAGAGAACCACATTGTTCGAAACCAGATGCTTTATCAGACACACTGAGGCCTGGTGTGTTACACGGCAGAAAACCTTTGTCTTCTACTCGCAAATTCACTGATTCAGCTGATTGATTCCAGACACAGAGCGCGTGGTCCTAAGCTACAGGCCGCGTTCACGACCAACCTGGCTTGAAATTTGTCCATGGTATATTCAAAGGCATCTTCGTTCAACGCTGTTCTCTAGTCAACTATGACAGTACCTGTTCTGTCTTCTCGAACTTCCTCCAGTGACGGAGAAAAGCAGAAGCTAAGCTATTAATAAATTAGCTCCCTTGAGGTTGAGGAAGACTGCTGAAATGCAAAATAATCAGCCAGAGAACTCAAGCTCCTGCAGATCTGCAGTTATCTCGAGTACAGATGTTCTCTATGGCAAAATGCCATTGTCTTGACTGAAGCTGGTTTTTTTTAAAAATAAAAAAAAAACTCTAAATAGACTGTATCTGTATAAACACGCTTCAAGGGTTAAATTACAAGCTGGACAACATTCATGCAGATCCAAGTGACCGTTTTAAAGACATTTCCATCCACCCTGATCCTGGAGCTCCTCGATCTTGGCTTATGTACTCCAACAGTACATAATTCTGAAGAATGGAATATGATTTTTTTTCACATTTTTTAAAATCACTGATATGGTTACAGATCTACAAGTTAAAACACATAGCCAGTTCCAGCTCAACTATGTAAAAACACTCCATGAAATAGGAGTCAGACACAAACAGGCTCAAGAGTGTGCTTAAAAAAATGATTCCAAAGTAGGCAAGCTATAGAAATTAACCGAGTATTTTACATTATACATTCACATCCCTTGACTACATCGAGAGCATTTCTAACAGCACTTATGCCAACCTTGGTGGTGGTTTCTATGACAACTTGTATTTCCTAAATATGGCCAGCAACAGATCGTGCACTGAAGTTGTGAAATATTTGTCTGGTCTCATTGTGCTAATCCTGTCCTTAACTTCAGTATTTTGCCAAACACTACCGGTCAAAATGTAGACACTTTTTCCAAAGAATATAATAATAATAATAATAATAATAATAATAATAATAATAATAATAAGTCATGAAAACTCGAGTAACAAATGGAACTATGGGAATTACGTTGTGCTAAAAAATTAAACAAACAATTTTAAAAAGCTAAACAAATGAGTACCGTAGCATCTTCAAAGCCTTTTTGCCAAGAATTTACAAAAATGTATTCTTGGGATTCTCTCATCGGATTTCTTGAGGAATTTCCCTGAGATGCTTTTTAAACAGTATTAAAGGAGTTCACACCTACGCTGGACTCTTATCTGCTGCTTTTCCGAATATTTCCCTCAGAGTCTTCCGTTTAAAATATTTTTTTAATAAAATGTTAATTTTCTAATGAAAGAAATTAATATGTTGGGTGCGATTATATTTTCGTATACAACACCGATTTCAAACATTTAATCATACACAAACATTTTAGCCGAGTGTACACAAATTTCTGACTGGTAGTGTACATACTCATAGCTTGATATAATGGACAAAAATAAGTTGCGGTTAATATCATAAGAAACAAAACAGAACTTGTGGCTTTACTACCAATCTACCCATGACTGTCAAAGCATGCATGAGAATAGTTCAGGAAGCCTGGAGCTAGTAGGACTAAGCAGCCGTGGCTTTTTGATAAGGCCGGGCTTGTACGCTGCCGATAAGCAAAACGAGGCCCTTGCATCGTAATCTGGAATCGGTTTCCCCCAAAAGTTGTACTGTAGTATCTTAGAGCTGCTTTTAATCCCATAAGCATGCAGAAATTCTCCATCCCTCCTTTCCTACCTTCTCAGTTTGGGCCTCCAAGGACTTTAAGGTATTGGTGATATTTCTCAGCTCCTCCTCCAATTCCGCACTTTTGCTGCAGTTTGTTTTTTATTTCACATTTTGGTGTTTGACAGAGAGAAAGGGAAGTAGGGGGTGGGGTAAAAAGACAGTGGAAAGATCAAGAGTCAGGATATGGAGGAGAAGAATCAAGAATTGAGAAGGTAATGGGGAAAAGGGATTATGGGAAGAAAGATGACAAAAAATGAGGAGGAAAAGGGATGAAAGAAGTAGAAGGGAGGGGGCACAAAAAAGAAAGACAAATTTACAACAGGAAAAACACACAAGAGAGAAAAAAGTAATAAATAAAAAAAAATTAAAAACCACACTATGGAGTGCTAGTGCATGATCTGGGTGTAATTGGTTCATCCCTGAACAGAAAGGAACCGGGTTGGATTCTAGGTGAACTAAAAATAGGCGACCAAAAACTGGGAAAGTGGAAATGATCATATGGAGTGAGTGGAGGGAAAAAAATAAATAAAAAATTAAAAAGGCTGAACCACATTCGTGCAGTTAATCTCAGGCATTAAACACACAGATCATTCACTTGGTCGAGAAAGGATGAAGGAAAGGAGAGCAGACGGGTGAACAGGAGGACAAGAGTAGCCGGGTGATACGAAGGGTGGAGATTTTCAAACACCTATCTGAACCTCTCTAACCATCTATAGATTGGGGGGGGGTATGGTGCACGGTCACCGAGCCATCAGTTCGACAAAAATACCAGTTCTGGGACAGCTCGGCATAAAGCATATAGCCGAGGCCCACTTTCTCTCGTTCCCGCGGGCCTGTAAGAGGAACCCACTGGGAAATAGAACTGGGCCAGTACCTTGTCTTGAGCTGCCTGCAGACTCTTCAGCGTTTGGTCGTAATTCCTCAGCAGCTCCTCCAATCGGCGTCTATTGCTGTTTTTTTTTTAAGCAGTGGGTGGGGGAGGAAGAGGAAGCAGGAGGGGCAAGGCATGACCGGGCAGACCCAAAAGCACATGCAGGTAGGGATGGGTGTGTGGGAGTTTTCAGAACATGCACGCACCAGTCACACAGACAGGAAAGGGAGGAAGCACAGGTAATGTTGAGTCACGATACGTACGGCATTCCCACTTTTATGGTGTTCTGAATAATGTAAGCACAAAGTGCTCGATTTAAAATCTTTACCATTTAAATTACACACTTAAGCTTAAAAGATTTATTTATTTACTTTAAGAGACAGACATAAAGGTGGGGTTGCTCTTGATGTGCACTGAAAACATGCAATTACAGATTAAAAAAAAAAAAAAAAAGAAGATTGTAGGTCTAAAAGGCACTGCATGACAGGACGGGATTCCTTTTAAAAAGCAGTTAAGTGATGGTGGGTGATGCAGATGTTAATTTGCAGGCTCGAATGCATAAAAGAGGATCTCTAAAATGTGACCTGCCAGCTTAAGCAAAGTCACCCATGTGTGCAGGGGGAAGATGTAAAAAATAGCTCTTCTATACATAAATGGGTGGGAGGATGGGTGTGTATGATTTGGGCTATTGGCCACTAGGAACTCCTAGTGTGCGTGTGTGTGAGATGACTGAAAGCCTGACTCACGCCTCAGCAACTTCTGCTCGCTCCTCTGTGCGCTCTAAATCACCCTCAATGATGACAAGCTTACGAGCCACCTGCAAACGCAAACACACACTTAGAGAAAGAAAAGAGGAGCAACTCAGGCCAGAAACTGTCTGGAGTAAAAACGTCACCTCCTCGTATTTGCGGTCAGCTTCCTCCGCAATGTGCTTGGCCTCCTTCAGCTGGACCTCCTGCAGCTCCATCTTCTCCTCATCCTTCAGGGCCCTGTTCTCAATCACCTTCATGCCCCTGAGATGCACGCATGTGTACACACACACACACACACACACACACACGTTTGAAGTGGTTGCTAGTTACACCAATGACCAGCCGTTTCCAATTTTATCCAGCTTGTCCAAGAACCTAGACCAACCTGTGTCACTGTAAATATGCTAGGTCTCACGTAAACGCTTACACGCGTACAACCGTTCACATTGAGGTTAAGAACAATCTGACATTTATAAAAACCGCCTAGTAATAAAAAAAAAAGTAAGGAAAATATGAAGTCTCTTTGCACATTATATACAGTGTATCCCATAAGTCAACATTAATTATAAACTAACATTTTCCCTAAAAAAAATAAATACATTATAAAAATATTAAAATATTATATATATATATATATATATATATATATATATATATATATATATATATATAGGAAACAGACCACAGAGTGAAATATTCGGCGATAAGTGTTCGGCGGAGGTGGGAACACATTTTAATCCTGTTTTAAAAGGATCTCAGGGAAATTCCTCAAGACATTCTAAGCAAAAAGGGCGTCTATTTTAAAGATGCTAAAATACCAAGTAATTTTATTTATTCTGGGGTTTTTTTTAATCACGACATAATTCCCATAGTTCAATTTGTGTTACTCCAGAGTTTTGACGACTATTATTGTTATAAAACGCGAAAAAATATATATTTTAAATAAAAAGAATGAGCATCTCTAAACTTTTCACCGGAAGTGTATATATTTATTATTTTTTACAGGCAATAATGTATCTAAATAAGAAAGAACGAATCTAGTTAATTCTCATGTGTATAGAGTAAAAAAATAAATAAAAAATGCTGGATATTAGGGCTGCACAATTACAGCCAAAATGATTATCCCGATTATTTTGATCAATATTGAGATCACAATTATTTAAATCACTGATTATTCATTGATTTTACGGACAACTTTTTTTATAGCACTTTCGCATTTAAACAAACAGACCGCTACTTTCACCTCCATGTTGTGCTACATTCCTGCTAATGTACAAATATTTGCATCAAATTAGACTGGTCCTTAAAGTGAATCATCTCATAGAAGCAAAATATAAATAAAATTGTACCCAAAATATAGGATAAGTAAAATTGAACGCCTTCAACCAAGTTAAAATATGCATCAAATTTAAGAATATGTAACCAAATGAAAACAATTCAGGCGTATGCAAAAAAGGCAACAACAGTGTTTACAGGAGGAGAGATGCAGCCAAATCACCCAATCGAGCGGTGAAGGGATGACGTCAAACTCAGAAGTTAGCATCACACTGGTTCCCTCCACAAAAACCCAATAGGATTTTCCCATAAGCTTTTGGATTAGTGCAAAAAATAATCTGATATCAACAAAAGTTTACAACACCAGCACGTTTTGTCCATCAAGTTAATTTTCACAAATTAACAACTTTTATGAAGTTTGAAGCTTAAACACAGTCACCAGAAAAACAGCTAACTGTATGCTAGAAACTAACTACAGCACGGTCGCACGACCTTATCACCACCAAGCTTCGGACAACTTTTCCAAACTTGATCTAAAACATTTTCCACAATATGGATTTACTCTGTGGATGAATCTTCAAAAATTTCTTGGGGGGAATCGTGCACAATAAACCTGAACCGGTTTATCTGCAAAGTTTATCATCATGTGGGGCGTGATGTCCCTAGTCCCATCTAGCAAAATGTTAAGTGTCACCCAAAGTGAAGTTCGCAGTGCGAGCGCTAAAATGCATACTCATTTCGGGGTTTTGGCATTAGAACATGATGTTATCCCTACACCGCTCTATGGTGACTGGCATCAAGTATATGAAGCACTTGATTTTAAGATTGGGGGGGGGGGGTGTTTGATGAATAGAGTCAGCTGTGAATTAAACATCCAAATCGTAAAACCAAACTTACTCCGCACTTCACACGCTGTAATATAGGATAATTCAAGCATATGAATAATAAACGTGACAACTTCTCCTCGAGTATCGAACTACAGTCCCAAAGACCAGTCCCAGGGTATGACTGTTATATTCACCTAACGTTAATATCAGGTACTTTAACACTTTAGCATCATAACATGTGTTAAACAAGCGGGCATTTAGTTAATGTTTATCTAGCAATTCACAAACTGATTAGTGGTCAGAGATATTTAGCTAGCTAACTTGACCAGTAGCAGAATATCATTAACCGAAACACCTACATGCGATATTTATAATATAAACAGGTATGTGAAACAAGAGGCGAGGAGCAGTCTTAATTTCGATATTCACCTTCCTACACTAAACAAACTAGTGTTGTCTCAAATTAAATATTTGAGTGTACTATTCCAGACCATCACGGAGTACTACTAATAATAATCTAGTTATCCTGAAATTCTCTTTCTCCAAAAAAAAAAAAAAAAAAAACAAAAAAAAAAAAAAAAACACCCTGGTTTAGGTCAATTAGGTCAACTAAGACCTTCAGTCAGATCCTATTCTCACATCCTTGGTGTCTTGGTCACAATGTGAGTCATATACATTTGCAATCAAAATTCTTCAACCCCCATTGCAAATCAGATGTATTGTCAATTTACAGGGCACAGACATTCAACTTAACTGAAGTTAAATCTGTAGAATCTTGATTGCAATGCATCATTTTATGAATTATATTCAGGCCAGACTACACTTAACAATTAGGTCTGGATACGGTCTAACTGAGAGGACTGGAAGAAATGTGACCCCTAGAGCTAGGTTTAAACCAGCTGTATTGCATAAGATTTGGCACCCAATGATGTGTTAAGAATGTAGAGCATACCAGAACTAGAATAAGACTGAAGTCACACATCATGTAACACGACAACACACTGCTGCTTGGATCATATAAAATATAACCATTGGTCTCAATAATTCAGCGTTTAGGGCTTGGCTCATCCAGGTCTAGCACCCACACACACCTCTCACTCTCATCTGCAGCCTTCTCTGCCTCCTCCAGTTTCTGCAAAGCTGTGGTGAGTCTCTCCTGAGCTCGATCCAGCTCCTCTTCAACCAGCTGGACGCGCCTGCTCAGAGAAGCGACGTCCACCTCGGCCTACGTACGAGCCAGAGACAAAGGAGAAAGCGGGAGGGAGAGAGAGAACACGAATTTAACAGATCATCCATGACACAGTTCAGTAGACACCCTAGCTTGACTGGTCTGTCGCTCACACACAAGCAGCTTTTGTTATAAGCTCATTGGTCCTAATTAGTGCACTCTAAATACCAGTTTCACACCTGGATGTGTTATTTCAATCAAAACAATCCAAATCTTAAGAAAATCTAGAGTGTGTAAAGAGAGGGAAGATGGAAACCAGATGGATGAGAATTGTTAGGTGGGGGTTGCGGGGGGGACATACCCAGGGGTCCCCATAAGTAGGTCAAAATATGCACCCACAATAAGCAAAGTGCGAAATATGACAAACCAGCGATGGGAAAGCAAAACACCACCACCATGGCAATGCTGAGACAGCTTGCAAGGGAGATAAGCTTGCCAAGTCTGCTTAATTCAAACACTGTTGTCATGGAGACATGAAAATGTACTGTCAGGACCAAAAAATAAATAAAATCCTATATTTCTTTAAAAAAAAAAAAATAATAATTTTTTTTAACTTGTTCAGTTGTAAGGGGTGGAGCTTCTACCATAAGCCCCTGCATGACGCATCACAGGTGAATTCTGGCATATTTTGCATTTCGAATTTGCAAAACCAGACAACACTGCGCTGAGAATCGCTTCCTGTCTGGCACCAGCCCAAAGGAGGGCCCGTAATCAGTTGGCAAGCGCACTTCCTGTGGCAGCTTAGCGTGACTCCACAGAGACAGGAAACCTCCTTCATCCTAGACTGACATTCCCGATAAAGGTCAGACACAGAAGTCTGACATCATCACTATTAGAGTGACATGACTCTGCACCACGACTTCTGAAAGAACCAGTCCAACTACTCTGTTTAGTCCCTGGGGTGATCCTGGTGGAGAACACTGCACATCATTAACCACTCTGGCATCCTTGTCTTATTTTTACCCCCTTTAACTCTCACCAGTTTAATTGGAAACTCGTCTCTTACCACATTCAGATACCCAATATAGAAGTTTTCCTAAAATTTGAGGATAAGTATCCGCCTCTCACCGCATCTCTCCAACGTTAAGCAATCTTTAACACACAATACACATACTCTCATTCACAAAATAAAAGTTTCAAAATGACTTCAACCAACCCCCTGTGCTGAGTCGGGAAAGCCGAGAAACAGCCACAAGATGCCATTTTCCATCACAGCCGAAGCCAGTAATACCTTACTTAGAACTGGAAAACACGATGACGCATCATCGAAACAAAGTACAACACGGGAAAATTCCCACAATGTGCACAGGTAGCACACGTTAGCCTTTATCATCCTGTGTGGATATTAAGTAAGGATTTGGGAAAATAACCACTGATGCATTGCTCTGATGCAAAGCGGAGTCCCTCTTCTGACCCAGAAGTTGAATCTTTTCCAATAACAGCACGCAAGTGTTAGTCTTCCACCACCGCAAATCCCCAAGTATTGCCATTCTTAATTTATTAATTAATCGTCACATCACTGGAGTATCGCATAAAACTTGTTTTCCATCCCATCTGTTCCACAGAACAAAACAGTCGCTGGTGACTTGAAATAGTTCTCATTCTTTGCCATTTCTTTTCTTATTTCAATTCAATTATTTCTTCTTACCTTTCTAAACCAATTATCTGATCACGAGATTTGTTAAGACAAACCAACACGACTCTACTTTAAGCACATTAAGGAATGTATTCAGTAAACGTGTTTCGTCATCGATGACGAATCGCACCAAATTATTCTTTTTTTAATTATCCGACTCCATCGAGCGCACGTTTGAGAGATTTTATTCGCACCTGCTGTTTCCATCCAGCATTTCGTGCGTCCGTTTTCGTATTATACATATGCAATACCCCAAATTTCACGTAAAAACTATGTGAATGGAAAACATGTCTACAGATTAGAAGTGCCAACACCTCCGTCCTGAGGTTCTCCCCCACCCCTTCTGACACTGGACACTCCTTCCATAAACCCCCGCGTACATAAAACCACCATCATGATGTTGAAGATTATACATTTCATCATCGCCTGACAGAAATTGACAGCGCAACGATAGCCGAGAAGATACGAGGAGGCGCCTGTCGGACTCAAAGTGCAAACCGTCTCTCTGGATTAAAGAAGGGTCTGGTGATCACTGTCTCCTCTGCACAATCACATTAATGTATTAGACCAAGAGCTTTAATTATAAACCTGTGGTGAGTATTACTGCCCAACACTTCCGGGCTGCTGGTCTAGAGGATGACTCAACAACCAATCATACTGAAGGAGTGAGTTCAGCACTCTCTTTACACACACACCGAATACTCGCAACTTCCTTTGAGCAAGACTCTAAACTGTGAACCGCTCGAGTGTTTCCGGTCTCAACTGCCACACTGTACAAACCCCAGAAAACAACCCAGTGAAGTAGTACACTGAATTAAAGACGGTGGACATGAAGTACACATCAGGCGTGAGTTTAGGAGCCGATGAAGAGGGTGCAGTGATTTCGGTGCTCCTTTACCTGCTCCCTGGAGCGCTTTTCTTCTTCGACCTGTCTCTGCAGGACCTCGGCTCTCTCCTCGGCTTCGTCCGCCTGTTGCTGCAGAACCTTAATCTTGCGCTTCACGGCTTCTACGCTGTTCACTCCGGCCATTTTGTTGTTGTTATAGCTACACCCTTTCTCTCAGGACGCCGTTGAACACACTGTTGGACTCGTAACGAGGCTGAAGCGCGCGCGAGCCAGGGGTTTTTTAAACCGACAAATCAGAGCCGTTAAAAATCCGTGCGCGCGACAAATCTACAGTCGACTTTGTTAGTTGTTTTTTTAATATATTTTTTACACGAAGGCTTATTTGACTAACAAACACAATTGAGCGTTTTCAGGAAGGAAAAAAATAGAAGATAATGAGATATATATTTCGTTTAGCTTAGCGTAAATGTTGCGGTTGTGTGAGCTAGCCGACGGCGCGCGCGAGCGAGCTAGCTTCCCCGGATGTTTGAGTTTGAGACGACGAACAGATTTCTCTTTCCCGTAAAAAAATATATATATTTCGATTCTTCCTTCTGAAGGAAAATCCCACCGAGCTGTCCTAAATGTTGTATTTGTATAAAAAATAATAAAAGAGAGGCTAAAGGCAAGATGTAGGGTATTCCTTTTCTTTCCTTTCCTAGCTCGTCCACAACCTCCTTTCCTCTCTTCGCTCACTCATTAGCCCGCATTCAGCTTCCTCATATTAAAGCCACTTCCGTTTTACCCCGCCCTGTAAGCCGGAAGTGACGCTGCATCGTTGTACGCGTATGTTATTAAAAGTCTTTCGTTTCTTCTTTTTTTTTTTTTTTAAAGAAATAATGTCAAAACTTAAACACTGAACTCGATATGTGAAGTTAAACGCTGTTAGGTTAAAAAAAAAAAGATTCAACAAAATTATTCGATAGTCGTCATTAAATGTACTTGCAACACGCTGTCACTAGATGGCGATGCTCTTCAGTGAATTTGGCACCATGGACGGTATATATAAGTGGACGTCGAAACAGGTCTGGCACCCTGTCCAAAAAACTTTCTAACTTGTAGCTTTAATTTTAAGATTTGAATCAAACCCAGTAATAATCAATAATAGCAATTTACACCGATCGTCCCGTTCAAAAGTTTACACCCCCTTGGCTTTTAATGTATCGTGTTACCTTCTTGAGCATCATTGAATGTTTGCACTTTTCATAATAGTTGTGTACGAGTCCCCCAGTTGCCCTCAGGGTGAAAAGTTCATCTGTTGGAAAAGGGTAAAAGATACAGAAGATGCTGGAAAAGCAAAGAATGTACAGGACCTGGAGGATTTTTCTGAAGAACAGTGGGCGGTTTAACTGCTCAGGACAAACAAGGGATTCATGAACATGAACTATCACAAAACATAAACACATTTGTGTAAATTCAGTTATTACTGTGTCTAGTGGATTATATCTAAACATCTGCTACCTGAAATAGCTTATTCTGGGCAGGACTAAATAAAAAAAACTAAATGCAATTTTTATCATCCCTCTTATTTACTTATTATTTTAAAATTAACATTTTGCAAGGTGTATGTAAAATTATGACCACCATTGGAAATGCCAACTGAGACTTATTATAGATTTACACTTTATTTTATGAGTAATATCTAGAACTGTATACTTATGGGTAATATAAATGCCCAAACCCAACATACTCATCTATTATTAAGAAATATATATCTGGGAGCAGACATTAAACCAACTATAGTAACTGAATTTAACTAATAAAGATTCAAATATATAATTGCATTTTATAGGAAAATAATCAACAACATAAAGCAGAGTTAATATTAGCACCCCAAAGTTGAATATTTTCCTATTACAGCACATCCTAAAGAAATTTTCATAAATTACAAGGAACTATATATTTAAAAATGACACATCATACTTATTATCCATTAGTGTTGTGTAACATCCGTGAATCAAGTTATTTCCTGTTTTCATTACATTACACATAGTGGCATATAAACAGTTGTTTCCTTGCCAGTATCTTTTTTATCTTTATCTTTAAGGTAATAAGACAAAAATATATGTATAAATATAATGCCAACATGTACTGTAACACAGTGGTCCCCAACCCCCGGGCCGCGGACCGGTACCGGTCCGTGGGTCATTTGGTACCGGGCCGCACAAAAAGAATAAACAACTTACATTATTTGCGTTTTATTTATTATCTGGGTCTGAACGATGTTTTATTTTGGAAAAAAAAGAAAAAAAGACCGGATTCTCTCCGTTACATCCGTATATGACTCACTCTAGACGTATGTTAAGACGCTTGTCTCGGTCACGTGGTACGTTAAGCTTTAGAGGGCAGAGCGGATGTCACTCATGTTATGTTGTTGGTGTGATCTTACTAGGACACTGCTAATAAAGTTGCGATTTCACATTGGATCCACGTTTATTATTATATATATATATTTTAATTAATAAAACCCCAGTTTTTATGCCGGTCGTATCATTTTGTTGTGTTATCCGCCACACCTTAAAGGCCGGTCCGTGAAAAATATTGTCTGATATAAAACCGGTCCGTGGCGCAAAAAAGGTTGGGGACCACTGCTGTAACATACTGAATCAGAGCATGATCAGTATGCAGTATTCCACCATGATAACGGCCCCAAACACACCTCCAAGACGACCACTGCCTTGCTAAAGAAGCTGAGGGTGAAGGTGATGGACTAAACCCTATTGAGTATCTGTGGGGCATCCTCAAACGGAAGGTGGAGGAGCACAAGGTCTCTAACATCCACCAGCTCCGTGATGTCGTCATGGAGGAGTGGAAGAAGACTCCAGTGGCAACCTGTAAAGCTCTGGTGAACTCCATTCCCAAGAGGGTTAACGCAGTGCTGGAAAATAATGATGACCACACAAAATATCAACACTTTGGGCCCAATGTGGACATTTTCACTTAGGGGTGTACTTACTTTTGTTGCCAGTGGTTTAGACATTAATGGCTGTGTGTGGAGTTATTTTGAGGGGACGGCAAATTTACAATGTTACACACGCTGTACACTCACTACTTTACATTGTAGCAAAGTGTCATTTCTTCAGTGTTGTCACATGAAAAGATATCATCAAATATTTACACAAATGTCAGGGGTGTACTCACTTTTGTGAGATACTGTATATATACAGCTTGTCATATTACAGAGAAATCATAAACTGTAAAATCTTCTGTCCAGAAGATGATGGAAAACTTTATCAGCTTTACCTCTAACACTGGAGACTCCTTCCATAAATTTGAAATAAATGTCTCCTTAAAGGAAATGTCACTTACGCATATTTTAATAATAATAATAGATTTGTACAATTTACTACTTTGAAATGTCTCTTTATTATGTTTTAAACCAGGACGACTCGGGGTAACTCGGGGTAGCGAATGTGTATTTAATCATTGAAACTGAAAATCTGTACAGGATTAATTGCGATTAAATCCAATATGCCTCGCTCTTTGCGTCACTTCCACGCTTGCTCTTCTACCCATCCTCAGATCGACACAGAGCCAGAAGAGCCAGCTGCAGCTCCTCTTTGAATTCTTTCTGTAAGTTAAATGACAAGTTCACCATGAACACGCAGTGTATAGTACGGCTGTAGGATTCGGATAAAGTGTCAGAGGTGTCTGATCTGACCTGGATGGTGGAGTAGAGGGAGAGATTGGTCAGTTTGAGGAACTCGACCCTCACCCACAGGAGGTCCTCTTCACTCCGAGCCACCATGATTCCACGAACCACAGCGTTTTTCTGGAACACAAACACACACACACCCACACACACACACACACACACACGAACACAATATAGTCAGTCTTTATAACTGATAAAATAGTAACAACGCTTGATAATCAGCCTGCTTACCTTCATGCAGGTGTGTAAGCGCTGGGCCAAGAAGTGTGGTGTGTTTTGGATCGTTTTAACTGGCAGTTCAGAGACACAGGTATCCATGTTGCACAATAGCATGAGTGACATTTGCATAGGGATGAACACCAAATAAGTATTTCATTAAGCATTTCATCGTAACAAAAGAAAATATCTTGACTACAGGTGACTTTATCTAATATTTATACACCCCCCGACTGTTTCTCATACCCCCTCCCTGCATGCAAAAAGACATTATCAAGTATTTTAGTAAAATGCTCTCATAATTCTCAAAGTCTCATATTTGCTTTATATTAATAAGAAATCATTCATACATTTCATTTACATACATTTACATGATATTTTTGCAGTAGTTTTGTATTTAACGTTGCAATTATATTGATTTTTATATTTTTTTTAATGGATGGATGGGTGGATTGATGGAGCGATGTGCTTCAAATAATCTCCAAGGTGTGATTTTGGGAATAAAATGTGATATGTTTTAAATGAGAAACAGATCCTAAATAGTTTTTTTTTTTTTTCGTTAAATTCCACCAAGTAACATTAGAGGTCAAAGGATTAGGTCTTGTTCATCATAATTATGACAGTTTAAGTAACATTCTGACTAAAACCAGTTACACTTCTGTATGTTGCTCTTAAATGCACTATTGGGCCAATTCAAATGTTAATATGTTAGCTAAACCTTTAGCTGTTCGCTAAACTTAGCTAAGTTAATTTGTTAGTGTTTACTTAATAATAAATGAAATTATCATTAGTTCATAAACATGAACTTGGGTTAACTAATGTAACTGTGTTGTTGCTAGCTAGCTAAGCTACCTTTCTTGATGCTTGATTGCTTGCTAGCATTCTGTAAGTTGTGTAATTCTGAGCTGTGAGCGTTTATACGATAAGATGTAAACATAGGAAATGAAACTGTAAATCTTTCCTAAAGTTTTTTTTTTTTAAACTTTATTACTGACTGGTGGCTTGAAGTCAGTGTTTCAGCTGTAGGCTAAGTTGTTTTATCTGTCATGATGGTGCTGCTACAGTTTGATAACGATCGCTACCAGCTAGCAATGCAGAATTTCAGTTGTTATTGTTAAGTAATGCTAGCCAATCGCAAAATACTTGTACTACTACTACTACTACTACTAGTTTTACCACCACTACTACTACTACTACTACTTCTATTATTCTGCTACTACTACTTTTACTACTACTACTACTATTACTATTACTGCTGCTACTACTACTACTACTTTTACTACTACTACTACTTTTATTACTACTACTACTACTACTACTACTACTACTACTATTACTGCTGCTACTACTACTACTACTTTTACTACTACTACTACTTTTATTACTACTACTACTACTACTACTACTACTACTATTACTGCTGCTACTACTACTATATTTATTAATAATAATAATAATAATAATAATAATAATAATAATCATTATTATTATTATTATTATTATTATTATTATTATTATTATTATTATTATAAGGAATTAATTGTCATGTATGTATAATTTTCTTTTCACAATATATCATCACACTTCTATATAAATCTTTCTCTTTAGTCTATGACACTTTTATATATTTATATATTAGGTATATTTTTCAATATAACAATTGGTGGAATGTGTACATGTTGGTTCCTCACCCAAAATCCGTAGACCAAGTCGCAAGTCTCCTGAGAAATTGTTCTGGATGGTTTTATCCACTGCCTCGCCTTTCTGATCCTCGAGCCTAGACAGCACTAGTAGAACAGTGTTAAGTCACACTGGGTCCATCGTCTAAGGGATTAGTGATTGAAGTTGAGGTTCAGGTCGTACCTCTGTTGAGGTGGTCAGAATTGCGTGATGTGAGCACCTGAATCCAGGGCTCAGGATTTGATTTCTTTCCAATAACAGCATCTCTGAGTTGCTAAACACACCAAGACATGTTCAGAACATTCACAACTGCTTGACTGTAACATAACATAACATAACATAACATAACATAACGTGGCTTCAGGGAATTTCTTGTTTTACGATATGAGACATAGGCAGAGGCAGAGATAAAGACACACCTTGACATCTTGATCAATGAGCTCATAATCAATCTTTCCATGTGTGTTCAGCTCCTCCTTCTGTTGATACAGCCGACAAATCACTCTGTTGCAACATTACATACACATAAGCTTTAATCAATAATACTTTGTTAATCAGACTGTACCTTCAATATGGCCAGTACCAGTTTGGTAAATTCTTTACTCGTCTCACTGATCAAGTCGTTCTCCAGATAACGGCCATACGCTGCAGGCCAAAAAAAGAACACTAGTAAGTTCTACAGTACCACAGAGCTGTTGAATTCTCCATTCCGATTGGTCAGAAGGTGTTGATTCATTTTCCATAACAGCAGCATTGACTGAACTGAGTGCAAGGACTTGAATGGCAGACACTTCACTTAATCTAAGTCTCATAATAAACTAATTAAAAACGGGTTGTTATTTGAAATATATATATATATATATATATATATATATATATATATATATATATATATATATATATATATATATAATATATATATATATAAAGTCACTGGTATGATGAGGAGACATTTATTTAAACATTTATGGAAGGAGTCTCCAGTGTCAGTAAGTTTAACGCCTGTGGAAAATCTTCACTTGACAAGCACTGACAAGCTGTTTATACTGTAGCTGCTAAAACATAATGATAACAGGAGCTAACTTGTTTCAAGAATGATCCACTAGATCAAATGTAACTATAAACAATTAGAACATCGTTAATAATTTAAGATAAATAAATACCTTTAATAGTGGTGTACAAGGAAATAATCATGTCAGGATGTGCTCTTATAGCAAAAGTATCAACTGTGGTGTTGTAAGAGTAACGCCACTTCATCACAGCATCCAATCATTGATTGTTTTCCTATAACAGCACATCACAGCAAGTGTTTTATTTCTTAACGTTTAATATACAGTGTTTCTCGACTCATTGTTACTGTTTCTCACCTTCGTGGTACGCTACCGTGATATCTCGGAGTTGGTCTGGTGATCTGGTGCACAAGACCTCCAGAAGCGCTTCCTCGTCCGTGCCGAGCCCTGCAAGGATCGATTTTTTAAAAAAATAATATGTGTCAAATTTGAATGGGAATTGATGGATTTTTCAGAAATCCTAGTATAAAACCAGTATCTATCTGAATATCATATTTACTCACCATTTAGTGCATTCAGAAGTGTAATTTAAATGATATGGACTAAAACTTGAGTAAAACTGATTTAATTCTTTCCTCTATATCAGTGGTTTTCAAAGAGGGGGCCACCAGGGGGCGCCCGGAGGGCGTGAACAATTTGGTGTGAATTAAATTCTCACTCTCAGACACACACACACACACACACACACACACACACACACACACACAATCAATTCCTAATGTAATGTAACGTAAAGACGTAAGATGTAATTATTAATAAAATAAAATAAAACAAGTGGGGGGGGGGGATATATTCAGAAGTCTGTATTTTTAATGTGTTTTAAAGACATCTTGAAAAGGGGGTTCTCGGTCAAATGTTAATGCCATTTGGGGGGTCTTGCTCTGGAAAAGTTTGGGAACCCCTGCTCTATACGTTAGCATCTCTACTGCTTTTATTAAACATGTTTTTGACTAATATTAGTGAGGGAAGACATAATTGTGCTTAGAAAAGAAACTTCAGAAAACACTTCAGAAAGCGATGTTATTGGAAAATAATCAACTTCAGGTTCGAAACAGTGACTCCGCTCGTTTCACTGATTATTTTCTTGTATCAGCACGTCCCAGAGTGTTTAATTCCTTACATGATGACATGAAAGCTCACCTCCATGGACTGTCGAAGGCGATGAGCGTCAAAGCGAGACGGAGTCATCATGAGGGCCAGCAGCAGCTCCTGCACAGCACCGGACAGGCTTTTCTTCAGAGTTGCACTCAGATCCTGAACGAGAAAAAAATGAAAGAAAAAGAAATGTCATCAGAAATCCTAACATCAGAATTCGTTTCAATCCTTATGTCTTGATAAGGATGTAAATAAGAGAGGACGGGAATGTAAAAGTGAATAACGTCACAATGTAAAAGGAAAATCAGGTCATTGAGACATGCACTGGGGTTCCCCAGGGGTCAGTTCAGGATCCACTGCTCTTTTATATTTATATTACATCTCTGGGGCCTCTGACTGAGTGTCATGGCTTCTCATATCACTGCTATGCTGCTGACATTCAGCTCTATGTATCCTTCCAGCCTGAAGATCCATCTATCCATCCATATCAGAACACATCTCGGCCTGCCTGTCTGACATCTCGGCCTGGATGAAGAAACGCCAATGCCACCTTAAACTCAACTTGGCAAAAACAGAGCTTCTAGTCATCCCTACGTGCCCCTCAATCAACCACAACACAATAGCTAGGCTCAACCACACTCAAACCAAACTTATATAGTGACCTTCGATTTACACTTGAACTTTACAGACCACTTTTCAACAACTGCACAATCCTGTAGGTTTGTTCTGTATATCATCAAGAAAATCAGACCCTATCTCACTGATCAGGCCACACAGCTACTAGTCCAAGCTCTTGTTATCTCAAAATGGGACAACTGCAACGCTCTACTCCCGGACCTACCAGCCAGCTCCATCGAACCCCTTCAGATGATTCAGAAGCAGCAGCACGCCTTGTTTTGAACCAGCCCAAGAAGACCCATGTCACACCCCACTTCATCTCCCACACCTGGCTTCCTGTAGCTGTCCTCATCTCATCAAATTCAAGTCCTTTATGCTCATGCACCCCCATACCTCAATACTCTCCTTCAGGTTTATGTTCCCTCGGCCAACCTGCGATCAGTAATCGACCGGAGCCTGGCAGTGCCTACTCGGCAAGGCATGAGGTCCCTTTCCAGAACCTTCACAATGACTGTAGGTCAATGGTGGAATGAACTTCCAAGCTCAATCTGTCACTTTTCAAAAACGGGCAAAGATCCACCTCTTGGACCTGTTCCAACCTTAAAGGTGCAGTCTGTAATATTGAAGTGTTTCCAGGTCTGTAATAATCATATCAATGTAAATAAGACTTATGAGGTGTAATAATACTATACATTGTAGATGACTGGTTTGTACATGTAATGCTTCTGTTGACATTCTGTTACATAGGACGGTCGTGGCTCGGGTGGTAGAGCGGGTTGAACACTAATCGTGTCCTTGGGCAAGACACTGAACCCAAAGTTGCTCCAAATGGCTCCCAATTGCATGGCAGCTCTGCTACCATTGGTGTGTGTGAATGTGACACAGTGTAAATTAGCTCCACCCCCAGCCAGAACCAAAAAAAAGGACTTTTGGTATTGCACTATGTAAGGAATAAAACATCGTGGGCATGCTGTCAGGGGAAAATAACCAACATCAGCGATGAGGTGATGTGATGCAACCCTGATGTTATCACCATGAAGATACCAATTTTGTATTTATTTAAAAAATGACAGTACGTTTTATCCATTTATAGTGACACATTACAGTGTCAATAAGCATTTGTTTACTCATCATGCTCTTTTTTTCCTCTCTTGAAGTTAACAAGGGAAAAAAAAAACACAGCTGGTCATGTTACCAAAAAACAATCTGGCCAATCAGATTCGAGTATTCAAGAGCGCTGCGGTTTAAACCCCTGTAAAGTCTTGCTACCTTCTGTGTGTGGTTTTGATAGGCCGACGCGATGCCCTGTCTTTGCGCGTTGGTCCTGTTAGTAAGGATCTTCATCACGGTCATCACGTCAGCGTCTAACACGGAACACACACATCCACATATACAGTACAGTATACACACCAAGTTGATACTACATCTGCAAATAAATAATGAAGCAAGCACCAATTTTTCCACACTCAGAGTGATCTAAAGAAGGCTTTAGTATAGTGTTTATTAAGTCTTGAGAATTCTTTCGCTGGATGATGCAGGATCGTACTTTTCTTAACCAGCGCGGTGTAAATCTGATGCGCGTCCAGATACGGATCGAACGGCAGAAACGGCCGGACGGTCCCGAGGGTTCCCCACCACATCTGAAATGGAAGGAATGCGTGGATAAGTGAATGGAAAAAACCAAAACAAGCACGATGGATGGACTATATGCAACTACACGTGTGAAATGGATTCTTTTACACTTAAAAAGCATGAAAGCGTTTCAACTGAAAGCGTTTAAATGAAAGAAATGGAAATGGATGAAGAAGGAAGACAGTACGTACAGACTTTTTCGCTGGAATATACTCAACGGTAATTGGTTCATTTTCCATCTCTGAGCCAGGAGCAAGTGCCTGCAGTTTGCCAACATTAAAAAGAAAACTCAGTTAAAAGCAAATTTAAAAGCATCCAGGGACGGCTCGAATGAAGTTTGAATGAAGAAATCGTTCGACCAAGAATGACATGCAAACAATGCTCCAAATAATTTAATGACGAACAACACGACTTTGTACTTTTTTTTATTTACTAATAGTTCAGTTTAATGGCATGGAGCGTCTTAGACAGAGAGAGAGAGAGAGAGAGAGAGAGAGAGAAAGGCTGGTGAAGGAACGGGGCGCACGGTGGCTTAGTGGTTAGCACGTTTGCCTCACACCTCCATGTTCTCCCCGTGCTGCGGGGGTTTCCTCCGGGTTCTCCGGTTTCCTCCCCAAGTCCAAAGACATACGTTAGGCTGATTGGCGTGTCTAAAGTGTCCGTAGTGTATGAATGGGTGTGTGAGTGTGTATGTGATTGTGCCCTGTGATGGACTGGCACCCTGTCCAGGGTGTAACCCGCCTCGTGCCCCATGCTCCCTGGGATACGCTCCAGGTTCCCCCACGACCCTGAAAAGGAGTAAGCGGTATAGAAGATGGATGGTGATGGAATGTATAGCTGATACAGCTTACGTAATAACGAGAACTAACTTGTTTCAAGGACGTTCCACAACATTAAATGTAACCATGAGATGCTTTTCAGCTCACCACAGTTGTACAGACTGGCTGTTTGAGCTACTGTAGCATTCTCCTCTCTCATCAACAAGGCATTTCTGCCCACAGAGCTGGATGTTTTGCTTTTTGCAGCATTCTGTGTAAACTCTAGAGAGAAACAACAACCGTACCATGATAAAAATCACTGAGATCATGGAGACCCCCCCCCCCCTCCATTCTAATGTCTGATGTGAACATGAACTAAAGCTCTTCACCTGTATCTGTATGATTTTATGCACCGCGCCGCTGCTATACGATCGACCGATTGGATAATTACACGTAAGTTCAGGTGAACAGGTTTTTAATGTAGACGGAGAACGTAAACGTGGATTAAAAACCACATTTCCCAGCAACCCACACTCTGATATTGATCACAGTAGAAACCTGTAGTGGGAAAAATATTGGGATATTCTGAGCTTCACACCGGGTAAACAGTCGACTTGGGCGTGTTTTATAAATGTTACCTCGGCGATCATCGTCTTTTTATCTTCCTGAAGTGATTATATTAATCGTATCAATTATTATATCAACGACGAAGAGAACCGAGTCAGAAAACGAGTATTTTATTTTTTAAAGCTATAGCATTTAATATTATGATTAGGGGAAAAAATATTCCCCCGTTTTGATGAAATTATTGCTGCAGGTTTATTTGGAAAAGAAAAGAAAGAAAGAAGACGTTTTTGACGTTTTCACATAGTAAAACGTCTAAAATCTAAAAAAAAATAAAAAATAAAGAAAAGAACAATGCATGGACAAAATCTTTACTTAGGTTTTTAAAGCTTTTTCAATTAGATTACTATTTATTATTCTTTTTTAAATGATCGTCCTCTCCAACACACCTGTCCGAATGAAAACATGAAAATAAACCCAGCAGGTTACTTACTGAAACGGCAGTGTGACGGTAGAGTTTTATCCTTGTGTGTGTGTGTGATCCTTCACCTGAACGACTGTTGGACTCGACTCCGAGTCGTCCTCTTCTGTTTGCTGATAAGGGCGTGATGTCAACTATTTTTCTCTCGTCTTCAGCTATTGGCTGAGGCGTGTAAGGCTTGGCCACGGTCAAGGTCGTGAAGAATAGACAGTCATTGAGACTCAGACACAGACAAAATGGTGTCATGTAGACGTACAGTACATTTTTAATCCTACTCCTGAAGGAATTCTGACCACTCCTATTGACTTCTTTTTTTGTGCCTTGGGGGTGCCAAGTGTCATGTTAAGATGTGTGTGTGTGTGTGTGTGTATGATACCCAGTGGGCAACTAAATGAATTACACTTTCAAAACATTAAACAAAATTGTTCAGTATACAGTATGCATGTTTTATACCAGCGGTCCCCAACCCCCGGTCTGCGGACCGGTACCGGTCCGTGGGTCATTTGGTACCGGTCCACACAGAAAGAATAAATAACTTACATTATTTCCATTTTATTTATTATCTGGATCTGAAAAATGAGCGGATTCCCTCCGTTACATCCTTCTACGACTCACTCTTGACGCATGTCAAGACGCTTGTCTCGGTCACGTGATACGTTGAACCCTTCCCATAGAGACCAGAGAGCGTTAGGGGGGAGAGACGATGTTACGAGGACGCTGCTAATAAAGTTGCGATTTCACATTGGATTCACGTATTATATTTTAAAAATACCCCAGTTTTTATGCCGGTCCTATCATTTTATTTTGTTGTGTTTATCCGCCACACCTTAAAGGCCGGTCTGTGAAAATATTGTCTGATATTTTTGCGGTCCATGGCGCAAAAAAGGTTGGGAGCCGCTGTTTTATACAATTTAAAAAAAGAAGAAAAAAAAACTGTTACAGAAAAGTCACGTGAAAATCACGTGTACGGTTTTTCACATTTCCTATTATGTGATTTTATCGTGCGTTGTTACGATTCATTTTCCCACCTGTGATTTTCTCAGGATTAATATTACCACATGATTCATGAATGTTTGTATGGTTCTTCCACATGACCTTCACCTGATTTGTTTCATGTAATATTTTAAAATGACACTTGTATTCCACAGGATTGTCGTACCCCCCACCCCCCGTGAGATTTTCACCATTAATTCATTTTCCACACGTGATGTCAATTTCGGGACATGTAACCGCGTTAAACGCGTGCGATTTTATCCTCCTATTTTTATCCAATGGCTGGTTGTATGTGATTTCAAAGGGTAGTAAAAATGAAGCGTTTTTAATCCACGGAGCATCATTTATCTAGCTACCTTTTGAAAACGTAACCTACAGCAATTATTAAAAATAATGAAATAATTTTTTCACAGAACAAATCAACATTCAACCCGTGTCATAGAACCGCACAAAGATAACAGAGACAATAAAGAAACAAAACAAATACCCCATGAAGAACTTCCTACAGTATATTTCAACATCACAATGCAAACAAGCAGTTAAGTTCAAGTAATAAAAACAATAAAATTACAACATAAAAGTCTCAAAAAAAGATACACAAGATCATTCCTTTGAGCTCTTTTCATTTTTTTCCCCTCCAAAATATTTATACAGATACATAATATACACAAAGTACAGAGAAAAAACCCCTTCATCGACCAGTAATGAGTTTCAGCTAGTCCGTCTACTTCAGAACGACGACGTAGGACGAAGAGGATAAAAATGCTAACGAGCTGATGGATCATACCACTATTGCGTCTGGGGGAGGGGAGGGGAGTTGTGGGGTCGAAGTATATCTACATGCATTACCAAAATGTACTAAACATGATCACTGTCATCTAATCTATAGAATAGCGTATAGTTTACGATTTAGATTACTAACCGCCGAACAACTTTGGTCTTTTTTTCTTTTTTTAAAAAAACAACAACAATTTTTTATTATTTGTGAGAGTTTCTTCGAACTCGGGTACTTCAATAGCGCTGAAAACTATCCGTGTATAAAAGTATAAAAAAAAATTTCAGCGCAGCATCGCACGTTTATTTATTATTCTTTTTTTTTTTACGACTTCTATAAATTATTTCACGATGACCATGCTTGGACACCCACGTCATTTCGGTTGATAAATGATGACATACAGTACATGATTTCATCATGATTACATCCATCTTAACTATGGTGTTTTTTTGTTTTTTTTTCCTTTTTAAAAACTTTCAGCCTCCTTTCTAGTTCAGTCATTTCCACTAAACGGTAAAAATAATAATAAACGAGAGAGTTCAAGCACTCGGTGCTTGGCCCCGTAAAAAAGGCAGGCAGTCGTAGGCTACAACGGTTCGTGATAAGAGGTTATTCTGAGATAAATTATTAAGACAAGTCCATGAATATAAAGGCGAAACGAGCTCCGTAGAATCCTTCTCCGCTCCACTTCAAACATCTCGTCCTTAAGAAGCTTGACGACGTTTTGATTCGTTTCCCTTCTCTTTCGTTCTGGTGTTTCGCAGGAGACCGGAGGCGTTGTGTAGCGTTTTTGTAGACAGGAAGTATCGGACTGGAGCCCGATGTTAACTGTGGCCCGAGTCGCCGTCGGGAGCTTCGGTTATGCACTCGCTCTCCTCCGGGATGTCCTGCAGATCTACACACGACGACAGAATTACACGAGGCATGAAACCAGCAGTGATCAAAGGTAGTGGGTGGGTCTCTGTTTGTGTGTGTAGTTAGGTGGTGATGTGACGGCGTGTCTTCAAAGAGCCGTGTGTACAGGAAGAAGGGGTTAAATATTGACCGAGAATAGCAGCACCCACCCAGAGTGTAAACAGAAAGAGACAGAGATACAGGATGTTCCATTCAGAGACACCTATACACTATTGGAGCGGCAAAAATAAATAAATAAATGAATACATATTTTTTTAACTTCTTTACCTTAACGACTTGCCTAATAAGCTTTAGAATTAAACGTCTACCTAACGATTTCTTACATTACATCGCTACCTGGTGACGCGGCGGCGCTTTAGTCCTTAGGTCTATCTCATTTCAAATGCTTCAGGCTTCCACTTTCGTCAACACAACCGCGCTCGGCATCTCATCGATCGCTACATATGTGAGCGCGTTTTATTTCGGCCATGGCGTGTTTCTGAGCGAAGCTACCCTAATTATGCAAATCGTGCCATTTTGAAAGGTTTTATCCATTTGAAGATATTTGATTGGCGTGCGAAAGCAGAATGCAGAAAAGACACGGTGTCGCTACATGCTACGTGTTCCGTTTCAGGGGTAAGATGAAGGTTTTTACAGACTTCACGCGTGTCCAGCGCTCACCTCTGGGAGGGGACCTTTAGGGGAAGGGGGGGTACTTCAAAAAACATATATATTAATACACATGTAAACACACACACACTTCAAAGAAGATACCAAACACACACACACACACATAATACCACACAATACATAAACATTTCACAACTCACGATATCAATTGATTTAAATAACATGAATATTTAACATTTCTCTAACACTCGCTAACCACTTCACACCTAATTACCGCTATAGCAACTTAACCACTTACCGCGACCTTATACGACCTGCTATTTCACCTTAATCACTGCACAACTTAACACTCATCATCATCATCAGCACCTTAACCACTACACACTAAATAACAGCCTAACTACCGCTTACCTCCGCTACATTGGCTACCGTAGACTCGCTACAGCACCACACGACTCGCACAGCACCTTTATTCAGCACCTTAACGACTCGTACAGCACCTTTGACCTCAGCGACACCCAAACGACTCCGCTACAGCACCTTTACGACTTGCTTTTTAAAAACACGAATCCACAGCACCTTTACGACTCTACAGCACCCTTAACGACCTACAGCACCTTAACGACTCGCTACAGCACCTTTACGACTCGCTATAGCACCCTTAACGACTCGCTACAGCACCTTAACGACTCGCTACAGCACCTAACGACTCGCTACAGCACCTCAATCCACCACAGCACCTTACGACTCCGCTACAGCACCTTTAACGACTCGCTACAGCACCTTCCTTTACGAACTGCTATTTCACCTTAATCACTCGCTACACTCAACTTAACGACTTCGCTATAGCACCTTAACCACTCGCTACAGCACCTTTACGACCTGCTATTTCACCTTAATCACTCGCTACGTCAACTTAACGACTCGCTACAGCACCTTTACGACTCGCTACAGCACCTTAACGACTCGCTACAGCACCTTAACGACTCGCTACAGCACCTTTACGACTCGCTACAGCACCTTAACGACTCGCTACAGCACCTTTACGACTCGCTACAGCACCTTAACGACTCGCTACAGCACCTTTACGACTCGCTACAGCACCTTAGCGACTCGCTACAGCACTTTAACGACTCGCTACAGCACCTTTACGACCTGCTATTTCACCTTAATCACTCGCTACGTCAACTTAACGACTCGCTACAGCACCTTTACGACTCGCTACAGCACCTTTACGACTCGCTACAGCACCTTAACGACTCGCTACAGCACCTTTACGACTCGCTACAGCACCTTAACGACTCGCTACAGCACCTTAACGACTCGCTACAGCACCTTTACGACTCGCTACAGCACCTTAACGACTCGCTACAGCACCTTAACGACTCGCTACAGCACCTTAACGACTCGCTACAGCACCTTAACGACTCGCTACAGCACCTTTACGACTCGCTACAGCACCTTACGACTCGCTACAGCACCTTTACGAACTGCTATTTCACCTTAATCACTCGCTACGTCAACTTAACGACTCGCTACAGCACCTTAACGACTCGCTACAGCACCTTTACGACTCGCTACAGCACCTTAACGACTCGCTACAGCACCTTTACGACTCGCTACAGCACCTTAACGACTCGCTACAGCACCTTTACGACCTGCTATTTCACCTTAATCACTAACGTCACTTAATAACTGACTACTAGATCTTAGAATTCATAAGACCCCACAATCTACATACTCATTTATTGAATATTAGCGTATAGTAATAATTTTTATTCCATATGCTGTTTTGCAAATATGAAGTAAGCCAAACAAATCCTTCTATACAACAACGTGTATATTATGTATATTATATAATGTAAGATACATGTTTTTATTGCTCTAACTAAATTTTCTTCCTAAAAGTACTGATTTACAGATGAGAGATCACGCACGCAATTTTCAAAACTCCCCCTATTGTTCACATCTTAGTCTTTAGATTTTTGGCGCGCACACACACACACACACACCAACACTAAGCGCTCACCTGTGAGGTTGTTGAGTCCGTGCTGTCTCGCCGGTGTGTGCCCTGCAGCTCCTTCAGCTGCGCCTCCATCTGCGCCCTCGCCCGTTCGCTCTCCCTCAGCCGAGCCTCGAGCGGGCGAAGGCGACACACCTCATCATGCAGCAGGGCATAGTGTCTCTGCAGCAGGGCCTGATCCGCGCCCGCCCCGGGCAACACGCCCTCCATCAGAGCATCACGCGACAGCGAGCGGCTCAGACGCAGAGGGGCGGAGCTGAGCGGGCTGGGGGTGGATGAAGAGGAGCAGGAGGAGGATGTCGAGCCGTCACGCATACACAGTTCCAGGATGGAGTCCTGTCTGATTACCGCTGCCTGGACGGAGGGTGGAAGATGAGACTTTTAGAACGGCTTTGAAAAGAATCTTGCAGATCGGACAGAAACGTAAACGATTAAGAGAATGGAGAATTATCGAATCCATTATACTGCACTTTCTCACAGACTGACCTGTAGTGCGTGGAGATGCGTGCTGAGGTTTACAAGTCTTTGGCAAACTTCCTATAACACAAAAACACCAATTTGGCGAGTTAGCATCACATTTCCCAATAAATTAACTTATCTTTTTTTTTGTAATTGTTTGTTATATGAACAAATCTGTACCTCATTGGGAGTTCTGTCCTGCAGCTGGTTTCCGTTTCTGTCCTGTAGAAAGAAAAGAATTGTTCAAAATAAATAAAAAAAATTTTTTTTTGGTGTTTTTTTATTTAATTTTTTTAAATCTGCAGGTTGATTTTATAGCATTCGTCAAAGTCAGCAGTTCTGAACATTTTGGCATCCAGGGACGATCCTGGGAACCATGGGTCGAACTGTGGTTCTCTCAGAACTGACATAATGACACATTTTGTTCCCTTTGAAAATCACCTATGACTGAATTCATTCATGCTGGCGAAGCCTGTTTCGTCCTAGAGGCGTGTAAATTTTCGCACTCTTACTTTTTGCGACGGACTGTTCCCGTCATGACTTCCGTTCACCGAAATCGTCTCTCCGTCTACGTTTTGACAAAAAGAAAAAAAGTGTGCTGCGTTTAATCGTCTTTTTAAGACGTTAAAACGTTTCCTACACGATAGTGATGCGAAAGGGGAAAACTTACTGCTCACTGGCGCCTCCGTGTGGTTCTGGTCACTGTTGGAACTGCAGGACTGAGGAAGCTCAATGCAGGAGCCCAGAAGCAGTTCACTTAATCTGTCCACTAGATTTAGATAAAAGAGAGAGAGAGAGAGAGAGAGAGACAAGACAAAGTTAAACCAAATTCCATAAAATTTGTCTACAATGTTTTTTTTACTATACTTTATTGTATTTTACAGATTTGTCAGACCTTCAGAGATGGCGTTGTTGAGCAGTTTTTCGGCTTGAGGCGCGTGCGGCGTGTCGGCTCTGAACACGTTCCGAGAGCTGGTGGGCATCGTGACCTCTTGACCTCCAGTGGCCTCTGCCAGGTCAGAAAACAGGGTCACGCGCTCCTGCAGGAGTTCTAGGACTTCCCGGTCCTTCTGCTGAATATCAGCTGATGGTGAGAGAGAACAACGAGAGAGTGAGGAATTTCGATAAACGGAGAAATTTAGCTTCCGCGTCATGTGGAGGAATTCGGGAGGGTTATAACTCGTTATATAACTGAAATACTTCAGAGGTTAAGAACTTATTTATTCGAACGCATCCCACGGTTATGTACAGTATGTGCCTCGTTTCCGGATCTGAAGTCAGAACTCAGGGCTGACTCAGAATTCCCACAGAACGGTATTCCCTAGTCAGAAAGTGGGAATTGCGTTCCCATACGACATAAACGCAGCGCTAAATTAAACTTCCCATCACATGATGTTATTTCAGCGATGACAATAGTCTTAGTACGGACCTCTGAGTCTACGCAGAAGAGCTTTGTCCTCCGTCTCGATCAGAGGGAAATCTTCCCTAGAGGGACATCTGTGGAAGAGGAAAGTTTGACATGTTAAAATAGGGAACAGTTCTTTGCACACATCCTGTATATGTTAGATGACGTTAATAAGATTTGAATGAGATTTATATATATATATATATATATATATATATATATATATATATATATATATATATATATATATATATATATATATATAAGATCACATTCTCTGTAACCGACCTGCTCACGGCCTGCTGGATGATTTTCATCCAGTTGTTTCGGTCATCTTTGGAGGCGCCGTGCAGCTCGTACATCTCCGGAGGGGTGGAGTCACTGATGAGGAACATCCCTCGCTCCTGATTGGCTATATCCCTGACGATCAGGTTCTGGAGCGACAGAACTGACGGCTTGTCCTTTAGCGAGAGGAAGAATATATACAGGATGTTGTTTGTTTACTGTACATTTGAGATTTGAAATAAATAAAAAGAAATATTAATCATATCCTCCGTTTCCGAGACCTCTGACTCACTCACCAGACAGGGGAAAAAATATTTCTGGTCTTTCTCCTGCATGAACACAAGGATGTCCGTCATCAACAAGACCTGCACATCTGTTAAAATAAACAAGTGTTACCGAGGAACATAAACACTGGGTCATAATCAGGCTCTTTAGAAACACACACACACACACACACACACACACACAGACACACACTACCTTTGAGTCTGGAGCCCTGTGCGGTTTTTAACAACAGCGTTCCCTCGTGGAGGAGTCTTCTCCGGAGCAATTCTCCGCCGCGGAACACTCCTCCGCCCCTCACTTCGGTCTCGGCCCGTGGGTCCAGCCGAGCACGGATCTCCTGCAGCTTCTGCGTCAGCTCCAGCTCCTGAACCTGATGATCCACAGAACTCAGGAGCTCACGGATCAGAACGAGCGCCTGACTCAGGGACTCCGATTCCTCCTCGCTACCTGCGGGATCAAATCGGAACCAGAGCCGCACACGGATCGGATTAGCTTTTACGTCTTTAAAGCGGTTAAAAGACCGACTGATAAGCAATAAATAAATAAATAAAATGTAAATAAATGGACATAGTCTGCCAGACAAGTCCATCTGAATGAGATATGAGCTGCTACAGAAATGATGAACGAGTGCGTTCGTATAAACCTGGGAGTTGTCTTGCATGTGAGAGCTCCTGTTATATCTTCCGACCAATCAGAATGGAGAATCCAACCACGCTGTGATATGATCTCAGTCAGTCTAAGGAGTACGCAGTTCTGACAGCTTTACAAGGAGAAGCAGCGTCATACCTTTTGTATTGTCCAGGATGCGCTGGATCAGTACCGGGTACTTGGTGATACGTTGTGTGACCAGCAGGATGCATTCTTGGACGCCGTGACGACGGAGGAGTGTTCCTCTACTCGCGCGCTGTGAAACAAAACAAAGCTTCAGCGACGATTCAGAGAATAGAGCAAAAAAAATCCAACGAAGATCCTAATCTCTCTCGCGCGTGGAGGATTTCTCCGACTTCGAGATCCTCCCCCGTCACTCACCCGGATGAAGCTTTGGAACCTCTTGTCCCGCGCGAGCAGTTCTTTGTAGAGCTTCACGGCTTTCAGGTGCCGACTGCAGAACTCGGCGTAGCACTTGCGCATCTCGTCTGCGTTCTGGCCTGAAAACTGGACAGGAGAAATCGCACGAGTTTATGTGAGTGTATTCTATCCCGTACAGTAGAGGCGTGCTCGGATCGCTTTCGAAGCGCAGACGCGGGGCCCACCTGCTCTACCAGCACGTCTCCAAGCTGCTGGATGGTGAAGTTGGTGGTGCTCCCCGGCGCCAGGCTGTGCTTCCGTCGGCTCAGGAGCTGGCGGACGAAGCGAGAGTGCAGCGCCACCAGCTGGTCGAGGCACGGAAAGACGGCGTGCACTACGCCCGGCTCTAGCAGCACTTCCTCCAGCATACCGCGCCGGAACACGCCCTCCATGATGCGCAGCGTTCGCACGTGGTGAAGCTCCGTCTGGATCAGCTCTGTCGAAAAAAAACGGACTCTTAGGTACGATGACTCGGGGGTGAGGGGATATATATATATACATCGGAGGACACCAGACAGTACAGAGCGATAGATAACTAGAGTAACTTACCGTAGATGACGTCTTGCCTCTTGATGATGTCTTTGCGGTGAGTCTGCAGGTAGGACGCGTCCACCGCCAAACTCCACGAGTCTGCCTCGAAGTCTCGGCCCTCTCTCTCCAACTCCTCCAGCATCGAGGCATAATACACCTCTCCTGTGTGTGTGGACGGAAATGAGAAAATTCAGAAAACTATTAGTCAATAAAAGTCACAAGCTGCACCAGAGGTTTGTTATAATATAACCAGACAGTCCGCCATATTTATTCTCTGCCTCACCGTCATCGTTCAGAGACTCCATGGACATGGCTCTGTTCCTGAAGTTCAGCGAGTCGGTTGACTGAGAGAGGATTCGTCTCAGGCCCAGAGGAGAGTCATCGTTCAGATTTCTACAAATAAACACCAAATACATAACGACCAGAACGCTTAAAAAAAAAAAAAAATCTTTGTAACATATCTGAAACTCGGATTATTTAGAAGCGCTTAATCCCGTTTTACTGATCCGGATAAATCAGGAAAAAACAACGAGAGAGGGAGGAAAAAACTTTTTTCAGTCCCTCACCCCGCGATGTTGTTGGTGGAGACGCTCTTGCTGAGGGACAGGGTCGAACGTCCTCGCCGAGACCCGAGGAGAGACGTGCGGAGACTGTCGGAGGGGTAGATGGCCGAATTCGGCCTCTCCTTGATGATGGGAGCTGAAAGACGAGAACGGGCGAGGGAAAGGAAACAAACGAACATAGCGGTTAATCAAACTGAAATGATATCGAACATAGATATGCACAAGACGGAAAAAGCCCGACGTAATATAAAACGAATGGAAAATACTCTATAAAGCTGCATAATCAATGATATGGTGAAGTTGTCTGGGTTTTATTTGTGAAGAAGGAGTATGGAAGGAGTCTCCAGTGTCGGCGGGAAAGTTTGTCCGTAAATGTTTCCCACCACGGGAAAGTCTCCAGGACGGAGAAGATTGCACTTAGCGGCTTCTCTGTAACATTGTTGCCAAGTTGATTCTTTTTCTCTAAGATCATGCGCCGCCCGTCCTTACGGAAGCCCTACGAGGCCCATGCGTTATTCGTTTTATGATCGTTTTCTCGTGATCTCGCCATAACGAAACGTGGCTTTCTCGCGACGTCATTTTCTCACGCGGAAATGAACGGGTCTTCGCCCGCCGTCGCAAACTTAACAACTATTTCGTTACGTCGTGATCACGAGAAAACAAGAAGGGGGAAAAAACATGAACAAAAACCGTGGCGTCTTAGGGCTTCTGTATGTCTTTAGTTATTTGGCGAAGACTTTAAACAATCCCTGAGGCTGAATCCGAAACAATCGCACTGCTGCGCTCAAACAGAGGATCTTTGTCAGCCGCGAGATTGGAATCACCCGAGCGCTCACTCTATACGCTATAATATACGGAGGTTACATAATAATTAACGCAACGGCGTTCTACGGAACCGTTTACAAAAGGCAGGTGCGACAAGACCGTGGGAGTAAGACCGTAGAACTCACGCGTCTTCTGTTTAAAGGGAGGATCGGATAGGGTGTCATTTTGAAGGTAAAGAACCAGACGTGTATTATGGTAAGGTGTGAGTAGAAGAAGGTCCTGTTTAACCGGAGTAGCCTGGTATCTGGAACCGGTTCAGTTCCAGCGCGTGTAGAAAAACCGTACGAACAGCAGGAGGCAGTATCGCTCCTCGAGTCTACTCAACGCACGAGAAGGTTGAAGGAGGAGTTAAACGCTGTTATGCGAAGGGAGAAGGGAGGAGATAAAGAACGACACGAGAGAAGAAAGAAAAAGGCATCTGCTCAGGAAGAACAAGGGAGACACTTACTTTTGGTGCGTAGGGCCACGTTCTGAAGAGAACTGTTCCTCCCGAGCACCAACTTCTGCTGCTGCAAGAGCCAAAAATTCCATGTCAGCTTTTCATATATTTATATATATATATATATATATATATATATATATATAAAGTTGTGTCAAAACATAGAAATGTCCACGCTGCACTGAATCATCATCGTTCTGGTGTAGGTTTAGTTCTCTGGAGGTCTTTCGTACCTTCTGCTTCATTTTAGCGCAGTTGGCCAGCGTGTCTCGGCAGCGGTTGTGGATAGTGACATTGCAAGCTGCAAAACAAAAACACAACGAATGATGGAATACTACGAGCAGAGACGAAACACGTCAACAAATCAACGCGAGGAAAAATCGGCAAAGTTCAAAAAGAAATTTCCAGATGTCTTCGAATTCTGGAGATTTCTTTCCGACTTCCTGTCAGCAGTGACGGTGTGGTCGGTATTAATAAAACCGTAAATCTTGTTCGGCTACAAAAGAGAAAAATTCAAGCTAGAGACTCCCGATTCTGTCGTGGCAAATCAGACCTTGAAAAGTTGAAGTTCTTGAAAATATATACACCCATCAGCCACAGCACTAAAACCATGTCAAGGCGTGGGATATATTTGTTAGGCAGCAAGTGAGCACTCGGTTCGCCAAGTCGATGTGTTGGAAGCAGGAAAAATGGGCGTGTGTATGGATCTGAGCGACTTTGACAAGGACCAAATTGGGATGGCGACCCAGATGACTCGGTCAGAGCGTCTCCGAAACGGCGGGTCTTGTCGGGGTGTTCCTAGACGTGGATTTGGTGGGTTTTGTAAATAACTGATTAACAGAATGAGGTGTCTCTAAGCAAAACAAAACAAAAAACCCTGGATGAAGTGTACGGGTGGGTAAGTGAGCAAACTCGAAGCTGTACATATTTTTGCCTCGTCAAATCAAATGGCTGACTTCAGCAAAAAAGCTCCCACTCTTTTCAGATTTTCCAAAATGGTTAGTTTGGCGTGTGTCGATTCGTTAGCCTTTTCGCGTCGCGTCTGAAAGCTTTCCGAGGCACTTCACGCAGCTGCGCACTTCCCAACCTCTCGAGCCGCAATTCCTCGTTCTGGATGAAAGAAACCAGGAACAAAAGAAAGAGCTTCCTCTGCTCTCTCTGATCAAACACCCCCCCGCTCGTCGTGCCCAACGCCGAGCTCTCATTTCTCCACATTGTTCCAGAGAGCATGCTTCCGGTGCGGTGTTTTGTAGACAGGAAGTTGTTCTTGTGCAGCAGGAAGTGTGTAAGGGTTGGCAGGAGAACAGTTAAATGGTAATTAGGGTCCCGGGTGGCCATGTCGAGGAGGCCTAACGGGGCACTTTAGGGTCGAAAGGGTCAAAACCTTGCAGCGGGAACTACGGTCAGAGCTGCTGTCATGGAAAATTCATCAATACCCATCTCTCTATCTAATCGACTGACCAATCAGATTCAAGAATCCAACAGCACTGTGGTGTAATCTTTATTTTATGAAAGGAGATATTACTCCGTACATATTTGCTAGTTATTTGTATTTCTTGCATTACCGATGTAACAAGCTACCCAAGACAAAGACCTGAACTTTGATGAAAAGTTTCAGTTTCATCGCTAAATATAGCCACGATGAGACGGCAGGCATGACACCTTTACAAGAAAAACAAAACCCGATGACTAAACAGTAAAAAAAAAGACGTGGAGAATAACACAAGACCGCAGATCGGGGGCAGCAAATGAGGTCACTTCCTGATTTACAGATAAAACGGCTATTTTTATCCCAGACATAATGGGCTTGGCGTGATTTTACTTGCAAACCATTATCAGGAAAAATTGTGAAAAGTGCTTTTGTTTGTGTGTCAGCACTCAACAGTTCTCAAAGGCTACATTTCCTTCCCATTTATAGTCTTCGGTTCGGTTGTTCAACCACCGCAAGCACTGCTACATCGCTAAACATAGAGATGCAAACCTCGTACATGCGAAAAAGGCTCGAGCAGAATTCTGGTTTGCCGCAGACGTAAAGGACACACCCGTCTCGTACCGCGCAATAACGTGGTTCAAGGACGGCCAAGAAGTTTCTCCAGAAAGCTCGCAATAAGAAGCACAGTAGGCCCATTCATGCGCATATTCTCTCCTCTGGTCTGGTACTTGTCTATCCCAGACACACACATACACACACACACACACACACACACACACACACACACACACACAGCTCCACCAACGCTAAATAAACCTGACTAAATAAACCAACATGGCTGAAACAATCCTGCATTATTCATACATCAGGATGAGACATGGAGAAGTGCTTCCACACCCCCTGATCCTTTTGTGAGCCGGTCGGTCCGTCTGTCCGAGAGACTGACCACAAATAAAGCTCACGACATCAATCGACTAATCCTGTGAAGTACGTTATGTAACGTCCGCCAAATCAAACACGCAAATGTGTTCATGTCATTATGATTAACCGAAGCAGAAGTCAAAACTAAAACTAATTATTTTTAAAAAGGTAATTGTGACCTTATATCTCAGAATAGTGACTTTATTTCTCACAATTACGAGTTTCTATCTCAAAATTCTGACTATTTCTCGCAATTACGAGTTTATATCTCACATTTCCGACTTTATTTCTTGCAATTTCGAGTTTATATCTCACAATTCTGACTTTATTTCTCGCAATTACGAGTTTATATCTCACAATTCCGACTTTATTTCTCGCAATTACGAGTTTATATCTGACAATTCCGACTTTATTTCTCGCAATTCCGAGTTTATATCTCAAAATTCTGACTATTTCTCGCAATTACGAGTTTATATCTCACAATTCTGACTTTCTCGCAATTACGAGTTTCTATCTCACAATTCGGACTATTTCTCACAATTACGAGTTTCTATCTCAAAATTCTGACTATTTCTCACAATTTCGAGTTTAATCTCGCAATTACGAGTTTCTATCTCACAATTCGGACTATTTCTCACAATTACGAGTTTCTATCTCAAAATTCTGACTTTCTCGCAATTTTGAGTTTATATCTCACATTTCTTGACTTTATTTCTTGCAATTACGAGTTTATATCTCACAATTCTGACTTTCTCATAATTACTATTCTCGCAATTACGAGTACAACAATTATGAAGCATAACATATAAAGCATTTGTGACAAATAAAGTGGCGGAAATGGGCTTCAGTGTCCTAGTTTGTTCAGCATATTTACGTAACCTCGACATTACACCACAACTATGTCGAATTCTTGAATCACAACGTGTTGATTCATTTCCAGTAACAGTCGCTCCGCCCGTAATTCAAATGAACTCGATAACGTTGTTTAAATGTACCTCTAACGTGTGCTTGAAAGGTCGCACTCGGGTTCTACCTGAAAACCTTTTCGTGTTTCGAATGCTGAACCTGGAAAGCAACTGTAACCAAGCATGGGCGGGGCTTAGGGTCCCTAATTAGCTATGCATTAGCTGTTCTCAGCTTCGCATTCTCACTTTGTGCTAAAAACGTAGAAATCGTCTGTATACAAGATGGCAAAGAAAACACAAAAGGAGTGTACTGGGATCAAGAGAATCTAATTTGTTGTTTGGGCCACATCCAATCTGGTCCACCTGATCCCTCTCAGTGTGCGATCAAAAGTTTTGGCACTGTCCTAAATAGGTCAATGCTGTTCAGCACACTGATATCAGCACAAGGTTCATGGAGTGCCTCTAAACGCTGGATTTGTAAGAAAGAGGGCGTGTTGAAATACCATTATGACCAAATATGAAATACGAGCACGCCGTGTGGTTTCGACAGTGCTGTCTGACTCCATACACGACGATCCCAGAGGGAGCTGCAATTCACTCCCATTACTTGCAACACAAAAGCTGAATGTCAATACCACTTCCAAAATGGGCCACCAATCAATAAAAGACTTGAGTAAATGAACTCCAGTGCTCTCCCCGCTTTCATAGACATGTGTATGGGCGTGCGTGTGTGTGTGAGCTGGAAGACGCTGGTGTGACAGACAGCATGTTAATCTTTCACGCTGTCCCCGGATTACATGTGAGGATGGGGAGGAGGGGGGGGGTAGTCGCAGCTGCGAACCATGCAGAAAAAGCCACTTTGAGAATCTGCAGACAAAAGCGCCACACGCTGCATTAAAACTCAGGCCCTTCCCATAATACCGTGCATAATGGCACTATTATCATCGTGTGCCAGATTAATAGGACCCGGCTGTACATGATGGAGAGGGGAACCATAAAGAATGGCGTGTACATTCCAGCACTGACTCTTATCAGTTTCTGTAATACTAAGGTAAAGAGACAGAAGGAGTCTCCAGTGTCAGTACTATGTCATGGTTCGATTCCCGGCCCGTGTGACTCCAAATGCCGAAGTGTCCTCGGGCGGGACACTGAACCCCAAACTGCTCCCGATGGCAAGTTAGCACCTTGCACGGCAGCTCTGCTACCATTGGTGTGTGAGTGTGTGTGTGAATGGGTGAACGAGAAACAGTGTAAAATGCTTTTTATAAATGCGCTATATAAGTGCAGACCATTAGTTTATTAATGCGTAAAATTTTTGTTGTCAAAAACGTTAGTTAAGGGAACCTTCAATCGTTTTCACTACCCCCTTTATCCCCCTTGATTGGTGAAAAAGTAAACAGTCAAATCTAAACCCCTCTCTCCTCCAGCGTTCATCGGTCATAATTTATTCACGACGCCCACCCTCCTCTCAAATCCGATACCTCCTTTCCGTATAATTGCACCCTTGGGGCTGAATCAATAGCCCTTCGAGGGCGTGTTTGGAGATTTAGGTCACCACTGGTCACTACTCTGAGTGCCCTGGCTAGAATTCCTTTACACGTTCGGAGCCACGGCACCAATATATGGATATACAGACGCTCGCACATCTGTCCTTCTGGCAACAGACACATGCGATTACTGGCTTTGCCACGGGTCCTCCCTGTTCTCCCATCCCCCCTCTCCGCATTGCTCCCACTCTGCGCCACTCATCTACCTCGTAACCACAACGTGTCAAGGTTACGAGAGTAAGCTGAGGCTGATGCGCATGTTTAAACACCCTGCAATGCATGCAGCTTACTGAAGGTCGAATAAATGGTCCGATGTTTTTAAAACGCAACCTAATTTTTCATAAATGTTACCCCCCATATTCATTCTTGTTTTGCTGCACACGGACATACACATAATGTACCCTCACCCCCGTTTTCTCTTTTTTAATCTTACCTAAATAAAAATATAATATACGTTTTAATTTCTTTAATTTCTATTTTTTTTTTAGATGTATAAATCTAAAACCAACGCAACAGTGCAGACGTATCAAGAAGATTCAAAACACTGAATAAAAATAACCCGTGCCTCAACTTACCACTGAACTGAAAGAGCATGTAACAGGATGTCACGTTGTATTTGACAGAAACGCGTCTTACGTACGCTTCGGGTCACAACACATTTAACGTGTATTTAACGCTAGTCACTGTGAAGTCTATCGCTCTGCGGTCTCTTGCAGCGCGGCACGTGTTCGTTATTATAACTGCGATAATAACGTTACAGAAGCAGATCACGTCTTTTAATAGCGTGCAAGCCGTATCGCAATCCCGGTGTGTCGCAAGAAAACACCAATAGTCTAGTTCTCTCTCTCTCTGTACCTTCCAGCTCTTCTTTTTCTCTCCGCTTTCAGTTCAGTTCAATTCGACGATGCTTTATTGACATGAACAATAGATTACGGGATTATCACCGCCAAAAGCAAATAACACAGGTAAACAGAAGGTTAATATGAGGTTAGGAAATGTATTGGTCTGAAAATGCAAGGAGCAAAACAAAGAATAACCTAAAACCTGTTCCACTGGTTTCTCTCTCTCTCTTTCTCTCAGAAGCTCTAATTTTCTTGATTGGCACGAATTTTAGTTAATAATTGTTAATAACAGTTAATATTTGTCAAAGCATTTAGCAGAAAGAATAAAACAAAACAAAAATAACAGACTTTTCAAAAATATATATTTTTCGATATCAGCAGAAAAATCGCCCAGGCCAGCAGTTTTTCCTGAAAGTGTGAAATCGGTCTCTTTTTCTGGGATCGATCATCCATCTCTCTCTCTTTTTTCCCTTTCTCTCTGAACCCCTTTCCCTCTCTGCATCTCTCTCTCTCTACTAGTCCCTCTTCTTCCTCACCATCTTTCTCTATCGCTCTCTTTCCATCAGCATCTTCCATTTCTGTCTCGCTCTCTATCTATCTATCCATCCTCCGTCTCTTTGTTTGCGCGCCCTCTCTCCATCCCTCTATCCCCCAGCTGTTCCTGTGGCGCGGTGGAGATGGAGGCAGGCGCCTCACACACTGACTCTATTGTGTGTGTGTGTGTGTGTGGGGTACAGGACGGAGGGTGTAGGGTGTGTGTTTGTGTGTGTGTGTGTGGGGGGAAGCTGCGGCTCAACAGCCGATTGATTTTACAAGGGTGTGTGGTGGTGGGGGGGTAGGATGGAGGGATGGCAGGAGATATCCCTGCAGTTAGTCTGCTTCGATCGGCTGTTATCTGTCTTTACGTCTCTCTTTTATTCGCTGTCTTGCCTTTTCCTTTCACAATACTTTAATTATTCTCTTATTCGCATCCCCTCCCCCTTTACTTACACACACACAGAGATCTGGCGTTCTCCACTGTATGCCTAGCTGGTTTGGATGATGACAAATTGCACGTTAGTTCACACACACACACACACACACAGAGTGTGAATTCCCTGACACTGTTCATCAACTCACACACTAAGCTGGTGCCTCAAATCGCTCTCATTACCATGCTAATCTAGGAGTCCTATTTATAAATAATTTAATTGACAGCCCATCAACAATTAGCGAGAAACATTGCGGATGCTGCTGACAACTGACGAGTTGAATGAATTTCCATACAAATCATTTCAATTAATAATTCGTCTTTTTTTTATTGTACAGTGTAGTATAATTAGGGATAAAGGGAGCTGATACTAAATACTAGTAATAGGTATCAGGTTTAATCTATTTCCCCAGTTTAATATAATACAGTGCAGTACAGTACGTTATAGTATAGCTACGGATACTGAGCTTCAGTATCCGATTCGACAGATTTTTCCAGTATAGTGTAATACAGTACAGTACAATATAGTATAGCAACACATGTTAGGATCTCTGGTTTTCACACAATATAGTATAATATAGTATCGTATAGCATACCAACGAAAATAGGGATCTGATACTTAGTATCGAGCTCCGATTTGACATACTGTAACTGGATATTAAAGTATATTAAAGTACATTTTCCCCAGCAAAGTATTATGTACAGTATTTTACAGTATATTGTAGTATAGCTAGACGTGTAGGGATCTGATACTGAGCATTTTCACAGTATAGTATAATACAGTATAGAATAGCACAGCTAGGCATGCAAGGATCTAATACCGAGTATCAGCATCAGAATGGACTTGGCATATTTTCCCAGTAGCCTGTGGTATACTAAAGGGATTTAATACTGAGCATCAGTATCTGATTGGACATATTTTCCAAGTATAATACGGTACAGGGATCTGATACTCAGTATTGGTATCTGATTTGACATATTTCCCGATTATAGTATAATATATACAGTATAGTATAGTGTAATATAATGCAGTATTATATAGCGAGGAATGCAGGGATCTGATCAGTATTGGTATCCGGGTTGACATATTTCCCCCAGTATAGTATTGTGCAGTATAGTGTAGTGCAGTATAGCGTAGTATTGTCTAGTACAGTATAGTAGTAGTAGTAGTAGTAGTATAGCTAGGGATCCGATACTGATTATAGGAAAGAAAATCAGAAAGGTACAGTACAGTGTAGTCTAGCAGATTATAGTATAATAGAGTACAGTACAGTGTAGTCTAGAAGACTATAGTATAGTAGGGAATAATACAGTACAGTGTAGCAGACGATAGTATAATAGAGTACAGTATAGTCTAGAAGAGTATAGTATAACAGAGAACAGTACATTACAGTATAATAGAGTATAGTACAGAACAGTATAGTGTAGTCTAGCAGTGTATAGTATAATAGAGTATAGTACAGTATGTAGTCTAGAATAGTATAACAGAGTACAGTACAGTATAGTCTAGAAGATTATAGTATAATAGAGCACAGTACAGTATAGTCTAGAAGAGTATAGTATAATAGAGTACAGTACAGTGTAGAATAGTATAATAGAGTACAGTATAGTCTAGAAGAATATAGTATAATAGAGAACAGTACAGTATAGTCTAGAAGAGTAAAGTATAATAGAGTACAGTACAGTCTAGAATAGTATAATAGAGTACAGTCTAGAAGAATATAGTATAATAGAGAACAGTACAGTATAGTCTAGAAGAGTATAGTACAATAGAGTACAGTACAGTCTAGAATAGTATAATAGAGTACAGTACAGTCTAGAAGAGTATAGTATAATAGAGTACAGTACAGTATAGTCTAGAAGAGTATAGTATAATAGAGTACAGTACAGTCTAGAATAGTATAATAGAGTACAGTACAGTATAGTCTAGAAGAGTATAGTATAATAGAGTACAGTACAGTCTAGAATAGTATAATAGAGTACAGTACAGTATAGTCTAGAAGAGTATAGTATAATAGAGTACAATACAGTCCAGTAGATGATGATAGTATAATAGAGTACAGTATAGTGTAGTCTAGCAGTGTATAGTACAACAGACTACAGAACAGTACAGTCTAACAGATGACAGTATAATAGAGTACAGTACAGCTAGGGATATAGGAATCCAGTAGTGATTTTGAAAAAGGAAATCAGAAAGGATTTGACATATTTTCCCAGCATACTATAGTACAGTAGAGTATATGTATGGCTCTAGGGATCTGACACTGGGTGTTGTTATCCAATCTGACATATTTGCCTTGAATAATATAGTACAGTAAAGCGTAGTATAGTCTAATACAGTGTAGTAGTAGTAGTATAGTTAGGGATGCAGGGATCTGATACTGAGTACTAGTATCCCATTTAACATATTTTCCCAGTATAGCATAGTATGGTTAGGGATGTTGGCCATGACTAAGCAGCATACAGATGATGAGTGTTAAGAATGTGCGTTTGTATGTGTGTGTGTGTGTGTGTGTGTGTGTGAGACAGAGAGAGACTCACTGGGGCAGCTGAGTGCCTCCTTGGCCGTGATGCTCTTGTTGCAGGCCGAGCAAAGCGTGGTGGCCGACACGGTCAGAGAGGTGAAGAGGTGGCCGTTGCTGTAGCGCGCCTCTCTTTCACGCGCTTCCTTCTCCCGCTCCTTCATGCGCTCTTTCTCTTTGTTCTGCACACATAGAGTAACACACACTGGTAAGATGATCTGGAAGTATACTTTCGTTCGGAAAAGTGCTGTCGGACAGAATCCGAGCTATTCCTACCTGCCTAATTAATACAGTTCATATCCACACAATCATATGTTTTCAGCACGCTCACTTTTTATTTTAAGGACTGTTCCTTGGAGACTTCGAGAACAAAACAACTGTGTAATAATCTAATATGTCCAACAAAACAAATGGAAACAGTAAAGCACGGGGTCTGTGCAAGCATGTTTTACAATGCGCTGGACAGAAAGGTCTGGGCCAGATGGGAATGTCTGTTCCAGCTGTTCCTGCCATGGGGCAAGTGTTTATTCTACACTTCAATTTTACTAAACTGACACACTCCACTCTGAGCATTCAGCACCATACTCGGCGGGGAAGCGATTTTTCAAGCCTTTAAGTGAGAAGTGTTTCAGTTTAGTTTTTTAGCGGTGAGAAACCTGGAAATCTGGGAATTAGATGCAAAATACAAACACAACCTCACGATAACTTACAGCATACTGGCAGCTAGCCGTGGTACGACTTTGTAAAGACCACCTACATTTATAAATACCACCTAAATTTTAGGTGGTTGGTCATGAAGTCAACAACATTTCCAGTGATCCAACACTAGTCATGTTTTAGCCGTCGTCATGACGTAGAAGGACTAATGGTCCTGCGGGAAACCTTCGGACATGTCAGGTTTTAACCTCAGGACCCCGCCTGGCAACGATCCAAACGATACACCAGACAGCGGCGAAGCCTGGCACAAGGACCATGAGGGTGAATGTATGAATCAATAAACCCCACCCATTTCACTATAAAACCGTCAGCTCTTAAATGGGTGCTTTATCGCGTCACGTAGTCTCAACGTCTGACTCGAGCGCACGTTGTTTGGAGACGACTTTCGGCAAGCTTCAACAAAAATACGACGGAATTGCGGTGCGAATGGATGTCCGGAGGCGGCTTTGGACAAGCGCGCGACGTAGCCGAGCCAGTGATCGTTGTGGTTATTACAAACAAGGCGTTCCCAAGCTGATTCGTTTCAAGATGGATGACGTTGAGGAGCTTGTTTTCTTTGTAGAAACAAGTCGGTTCCTGTTATTACTTGTGCCATTGCAGCTCCAAGACATTCGGTCTCTCTCGCCTCTCTAATTATAAAGACAAGTACAACTCCATCGGTGTTAACAGGGATACCTCTGAAGCCAACAGTTCCTTAATTCGTTATTCATTTAAACGACTCCACTTCGCTTAAAACAAAGGCCATCATTTTTTTCCTATTTGAAACCTACCTTGAAATCGTAAAAACAACACCAAATTACAACTATAATTACAGTATTCAGAAAGACAGGGAAGTCCATCTCGGTGGGAAATACAAAAGCCGTTGACACAATCGTGTTGCGTGGGAAGTTAAAACAAATCTCCTTTGGTCTCAATATACAACCTAATAAACATGTGATCTGTGTTATCTCCACTCCGGATCATCATCCTTAAACCATACTAATGCGTACAAAATCTGTCATCGTGCCGGTCATGAACTGAGATTAGGTGTAGCGGTTGAAATGCTCCGTCGTCTAGACGGCACGTTTCGCACCGTAACTCCTAAAGTACTAGCACTAGTTAATTATTATTTGTGGACTTCCTGGACGAGGTTTACAGGAGTAAACGTTTATTGTCGTTACGTTGGTCGTCACCATTGTGGGACGAGGCCAGGTCATGAGCTGGACTTGTGTGAAACATGCTGGAGGAAGTCACAGTTCCTCCTCAGACTTCTGCATCAGCTGTGCTTTTGTAGTTCTCCACATGAACTTACTAACAGATGTCCAACCATGAGATGGAACTGTTACGAGGTCATAAGATATGTTTAAGCGAACAACTTGATCGTCTACGTACGCAAAGCGTTCCAGAAGTGCCGCGGCGTGAAAATCCAGTGCCTGGCCGTGCTAGGTGCTCAAACGACGCATGCAAATAAAAGAAAGGCCACGATTGTGCCGCTGAGCCGTTTAGATTTGCAAAAAGCCTCTCTGCTGGTTCTGTGCATTTGCATCATCATGGTCGCAGATAATATCTTGCGAAGGAAGTGTATCGAACGAACTTCCCCTAAGAGAGGGGGGGGATGGGGTTACCAGGAAAACAAGAAGAGGAGAGAGAAGGTATTGAGAAAAGGAAGACGTTGCAGTTACTGCATTTATTGCAAAAAAACAAACAAAAAAAAAACGCTCCTTCTACGAAGTTCTCAGGCGCAAACGTCTCGTCTAAATGTTTTTCAAAAACTCTTATAATACAAACTTTCAACTATACTCTTGTAGATTATACTAAAGTAATCAACCCTAAGTCGGTGTGTACGTCAGCAACAGTACGTCCTGAAGTGTTCAGTTTCTCTTCAACCACGGCAATTACAATTTGTTGAATTGTTCCATTTAATTTAGTACAACTTTTAGTTAAGGAGACAAAAACGCAGCTTGACGTGTTACCGAGAAACCGCAAAGCGTAAACAACTCCTGTCCTGAAGACTTTTTTCCCCCCCATGGTGGAAAACTTCCAGAAATGTTAAATAAACATCTACATACAGAAAACATCACCAGTGAATGTACAAACAAAGCCGTTACTATAGAAACAGTACCGTATTAGAACGAGCACTTAAATACGAACCTGCGTACGAATCTTGTGGCCGGAACTACTGTCGGAACAGCCGACCAATCAGAATCGGCGCTGTGGTATAAACTACATCTAGGCTTCTTTGTAAAGCGGAACCTTCTCAGATAGGAAAGCCATCTGTTGTAGGGTTCTATATAGAACGTTTAAGGGTTCTTGACAAGAAGGACAGGCGAAAGAAAACGTATGGGGTCTAGACTTAAACTTTTTTATTTAGCATATGCTGTTACAATACGTTTTAACTAGTGCGGCTATGTTTAAAGTCCCAGTGAAGTGCCTTGAACCATGCAGCGGTAATAGATGTGTTGACTAAATTTCCACTGAAGTCAGGATAGGGCATATTGAGTTGCACCTCCCCCTTTTTAAATAGCCAATCGTGTTTGGCTTACCACAACGCCGGTTCAAACAGCTGAAGTCCGAACAGCCAAAGACGCATTTACGACCCGTGCTTGCTGATATGATTTCTCTCGCTCAACAACGCCGACGTCCTCAAAGTGATATTTATAACATCGGTGGCGGGACACTCCAGATTCTAGAGAGCATTTAACTGGACAGAAAATCCGAAAGTGCAGAATGATGTCATCAAAACTGTTTATCCGTATTGGCCGTAGCATCTTCTTAAGGCGAAAAGCCACAAAACGTCAATTTCGATTTCATGGGCGCTTTAAAACCTAACCCTACACACTTGTACAATTTCAAATGAGCAAAACGTTCTATTAATTTCTCATAAAAAACTTTGTAGGTAAAATCAAGGGCCCTTGTTCCTTCAGTGTGCACTACACTAAATCAGTGCTTCTAATTCTTTCCCTCAGTTCCCTGGGCTGAAATGGGTGTGTCCTTACGCTCTGAATGACACTTAATTAAAGGGGGCATGATTAACATCAGCACAAATGCACTGGAAATAACTCTGGAGGCCAAAAACTCTCCGCTGGAATGCAATAAGACTGGCGGCTCACCCTTAAATCAGTAACCAGAGACTTTAGATGGCATTCTTTCAACTCTGGAATTCTGGGTACACTCCAGAGGTAGCACATACAGAAGATATATTAATAAAGAGCTTATTACGCTTAATGAATAACTGGTTTTAATATTATTAAGACATAAATATGACATAAATAATATACCACAATGTTCAGTCTAGCTGAAGTTTTGCTAACAAAAAAAAGAGTAGCCCTGTTATTTATGTCTTTTTTCAAACGTGTCTGATTGTTATGGGGAGGTTTTCTCTGAGGAGACGTTTATTAAACATTCTCTAGTCTCAAGTGTCGGTGCTTCCTATCAGACCGAGGTTTTCTGCCACAGGAAAGTCTCCAGGACAAAGGAATGGGAACTTATAGAGGATAAAAACATACGATGGGTCATACTAAATGAATAAAACACGGTCGTCTCTGGTAAATTACTGCTGTATAAGCAGAATAAGACACTTACTCTGCGAAGTCTGGCTGTTAATCCGAACCACGTCACATAAACCTTGACACATAGTGTTGCTGAAAAACGCTGTAGCCCCTTAAGTCAGTGGTTCTCAAATGTTTTGAAGCCAAGGACCTGTTTAACTAAACTTTCTACCAATAGAACACATTAGATCTGAGCTGACTTTGGTGCTTGGACCCCTAAGAGTAATGACTTTGATAATGTGGGCTGTAATTTTCCACCGTTGTAAGCAAAATCAATCAAATACATGGACCCCACTTTGAGAACCCGTGCCCTAAGGGGATAACCATTTGTGCCTCTCCTTTTATCCCTCACTTTATCCCGCTCTCTCTGGTGGGACAAACGACCACATCTGGCACTGAGCACTACACGACTGTCACCACTTTAATCCCCTTTAATGCGCATCTGCCATCAAAATCCCCTTCAGGATTGACCTGTTCTACATCTATATTTAGGCTAAATACTTATCTTTAGAATCGCCACTACAGGAACCAGGACCAGCGTTTAGCCTGTATGAATCAAACGCCGGTGCGTGAAGGTCTTCAGGCAACACAGCAATCAAAACAATCGATCCGAGAGCATCTTAAGCGAGGTGGTCTCGATCCACTTCGAAGTAATCTCCAGCGATGTTACATGTTTGGCTTTGTCCTATTTTTGCGTAGGCAGACTTTCAAAGCTAGCTAACTGTACCGGCTACGTGCACCCAAGTACAAGAAATTCTGCCACTTCCAAGCGTTATTTTCCTGCGTGATGTCCCGAGAGACATTTAACGAGACGTCTTATACGGCGGGATAAGACGACGAATGCGGTTATAAGTTTTTCTTCCATTTTTGTGTGGAAGACTGGAATCGGGTACTATCTGAAGGTAGGAACTAAAGTTCTGGGTGGCGAAATGAAGAAAAGTCGGACCACGCTCGCCAAAGGATTGGTTTGAGGAATCGTTTTGCCGATTGTTTGGATTTGTTGCTTTACCGTGTCATACCTATCCATCCATTTTCCGTACCTACTTATCCAACACAGGGTCGCGTGGAGCCTATCCCAGGGAACTCCCCGAACACCGGGTGCCAACCCGCAGGGCACCATCGCACACACTACAGACAATTTGGAAATGCCAACCAATGCATACAGTTATAAGTGGGATGTTTTCAACACCGTAGAATCTACCTTCACGAAGCTTGGGTCATTTCCATATGAACTCACCAAGGGTTTGCTTACCTTTTAATTATGCTATCGTGTGCTTTTGGATCTCACCCTTCTTACTGTAACCGCAATCCCTGTAGTTGTTGTCGCTGGGTTGAAATGGACCTTTTAAAACTTCTCAGTGCTGGACCTACGGCAGATTTACAATGCAAAGTCGCTCCTTGACATTCGATCGCGGATCAGGAAGTCATGTTTAGCAAAGAGCTCGTGGAAATGAAGTCTGCAACTAACAACAAGATCATTCATTCTTCCTCAGCACTGCAGGTATTCAGGGCAGCGTACAAGAGCCAGTGTCCAGCAAAGCAATTCCTAGTCTGTCTTCAGGATGAAAAAAAAAAAAACCAAAAAAAACCCCTAAACTAAACAAAGAGAGCGTTGCTTTAGGAAGATAAAGAGCTGAAAGCCCTCAGGATAACCTCTGATGGATGAGGATAACCTCTGATAGACGGAAAAAAGCAGGGGGCATTAGTACCAGTGGGGGCTTTGGTGTGGAGGGCCGACAGATGAAGAAAGAAAGAAAGAAAAAAAAAAAAAGTGTGCTGGGGGATTGAAAAGAAAAAAAGCCCTCAAAACTAAGCAGCACAGAAAGAGCAGGTAACTTGATTCAGACAAAGACGAGACAAAGAAAGGAAGAGCAGGAGGCGGAGAGTGTTAGTGCGACTTGAGGTTTTGTCTCTCAACACTAGCTCTCGAGTGCTAATTAAAAACCCAGACAAAGCACTCTTTTGTGAGAAGAGTCAATGGGCGACTCCTTAACGAGAGATGAAGGGTCCTTGTAGACTTTTACAGGACTCTACTATAGGACTGCATGCAAATATGTACACTGGTGCACTGCAGGGGTTTTCAGCTGCATGCTGGGAAAAGATTAAATCCACAGCTCCGTGCTCAAGAACGAGTTAGCCGATCGGGTATGGTGTCGTAACAAGACTATAGAAGTCACGAAAGGCAACGCCGGAACTGCTGACAGTGCTGCACTTCCTGACCAATCAGAATGAACTGAACTCAACAGCGCTGTTATAACAACAACGGACAAGAGCGCGAACACTGGTGTTTGTTTGTGTGTGTGGAGAAAACTTGAATGATCTTTAAGCGTTCCCACACTCCGGCGTAAGCAGATGGTGGCTAACTTACACTTTTGCGAACACGGAAGTGGCGCCGTGACATAAATCGGCTAACGAGCAACCCCGCTAATCCCTCTGGGTGTGGTTGGAGTGCCAATTAAAACTCCCAGGAGGACACCGAAGACTCCACACAGAGGGAGATCGAACTAGAATCAACCACCCACACACACAACACACACACACCTGTTCTACACAACTTCACAAAGCAAATGAGACCGAGTCAACGCGGCAATAAACCCCAAACGCTCTCAACGTGATTGCTCAGCTGTGCTTTCGAACTCGGATGCAAATGAGAGTACTCTGAGATAAAAAAAATAAATAAATTACGACCCACTCTGATGTAATACGGCAATAATTGCGCTTAAATCGGTCCACCTTACATTTTAGCTGGACAACAAGCAGAGCAAACACATAATTTTTTCCCCTCTGCCTTCGCTCACATGTTCCTTAATAATCGGAGCACCGGAATGTAGAACCTTTAATGAAACCCAAGCTAACGGTCCTCTGTGGAAAAGAGCGATGAGTGATGTCGACAGACGACCGAGTGAGGTCACTTCCTCATTCCTCAGGCTCTTTAGTCAGACATAAGCTTTTTAGTCAGAATCCCAGACACAGTGGCAGACACAAAATAGACCCACTGACCCAGAAACCAACCAGCAATGTACACACTGCATTCGCGCACGGGTTAATGAAGCACTACATTCCTGTCTTCACACACTCTGATATCTGCTACGATCTTAACAATGAATAAGACGTGGCTCAAAACTGCGCCAAGACATAAAACAGAAATCAGAATATTCTGCTCATACTACAGTTTCTCCCCCTATTGGAACAAACGGATTTCTCCTTTATTTTAGCCATTTCGTCAACAGCTGCTTTCATAATCTAAAGTGACATGAATAGGTTGCATTTTTTTTTTGTAAGAGTTTTTATATTTTAGTCTTTGGTCGGTGATTCCAGTACTTACGACACATATACCGGAAAATGATTCAGTATCAAGCTTCCTGTTGGATTTTTTTTTTACTGGATAATCCAATGAATAACTGTAAGACTAGTTCATGTGAGATCTTACGAAAGATTACGGATGGGGTTAGGAACCAAAGTTGTTTTTCTTTACAACTTAATTTGTATGAAATTGAGCAAAATCGACCCTATTTAAGGATATTTTTCGATGAGATCAGGTTGGCGTTGGTCGTCTTACGAACCAGAGAACCAGATTTCGCTAGAAAGTCTGGTCAATTTCATTACATAAAATAGCCGAGACCCGCCTACATACACACAAAGATGCCATTTGATTGACGATGAAAATGTCCAATTATATATACACATTTCTTGGTCAGCAACTGATGTTTTATTTCCAATTCGATGACCATGAGCTCCAGGAAAAAACAAAGGTGGGTCACGATTGTGTGGAAATTGGAAACCAGCAAAGAAAGCTATTTAGACTGTAACCTTCAAGATCCTGAAGCTTATGGCCAGAAAAGTGTACAAAAGTCACCGGGGGGGTCTGAAGCTAATCTAAGACTAGATTTACGTGGAGAATCCCACAGAAATGATCAGGAGTGTCCTCAGACGTATGCACAAATGATCCTTAGTGTGTGTTTGTGTCTGTTCAGCTGTTAGAGAGTTTCTGCATTGGCCCTGCTGTTTGCACAGGTGTCCTCCATCCCCCACTGCAGATGGCCGCGGGCTAAAACAGTACCACACTCCACTCTTACACACTCCGTTGACGCTGTACAGTAAACGGTGCGCTCTTATGCATCCAGTCAAGATCACCGGATCTGCTAGTGTGTATGCGCCTGGGATCAATGGGCTAAATAGATGGCCCCATACGTACCCCTTGCAATGTGACCCGTATCTGCGTACCGTTTCCATTCAGAGACATTGCCGGGCAGGTTTGTACCACACCATCGTGAGAGGTGAGTGGGTGAACAGGACAGCACAAGAAAACCATTCATGCGTGCTGGTTTCATCACTCCAGAGCTCTCCGGAAGCATGAGACACAAGGATGAGGGCACTTCCGGCTAAACCTGTTCAGTCTTGTTCCATACGTAGACTGGAAGTGACTGAAGGAGGGCGAAAGAACTGATCACTGTTTATAGAACAGACTTGGAGACACAGATGAGCGCTCAAGCAATCAGACGATGATAAAAAGGGCTGCTGTTTAGGTCACACGCTAGCTATGACAACTATTGCTCCATATTTCGACTATTATGCCTATAATGGACTACTACTAATGGACTCTACTGGAGTCCATGCCTTTAATGTTAAGGGTTACGATTGGCATGTAGCAATGACACGGAAATAATTTCCATTCGTTGGGCTGGGAATCACCTGCAGGAACTGCGAGTATGAGGAAGAGGGCGGAGTGATCTTTCCGTCGAGGGTTACACTGCCCTGTGAGTTGAAGTTTGCTGGATTCTTAAAGAAAGCGTGTGTTAGACTTGACTCTCTCTGGTTGGTAGTTGTCGTATGGTTTTTGGGACCAAATTAGGGAGAAACCAAAAAACAACAACAACAACAAAAAACAAGGGTCTATCGTATTGTCATGGACCCCTGATTACCACATGAACCAATCAATCAATCCATTTCTCCATACAGCTTATCTTACACAGGGTCACGGGAGCCTGGAGCTATCCCCGGGAACTTGGGGTACAAGGCGGGGGACACCTTGGACGAGGTGCCAACCCCGTTCACGTACTACAGATCATTTGGAAATGACAATCAGCCTACAATGCATATCGTTTTTCAATTTTTTTTTTATTATATATATATATATATATTTGCAATGCAACGTGACAATCGTGAGATCTTGGAGGGACTCATTCCAAGCACTTCTTAAGAAATGGAAGGAAATCCAAGCACAACATCCTCGCCCGTTCAAATCTACATACATTTTTCACGTTGTATTGTCACATCTCATTCGTTTAGGACATTTTTCAGCTTGAATTGATGCCTACAGTTGAAAACCAACAGTTACATTCCATCTCCTGCTGCGTCTGGTTGGTGTTTACACTGTAGCCTCGCACTGCTGGCTTTGCAAATGTTTGTGCTTAAGGGAGGTGGGGGAACCGTCGGCACTACTTTGCTAACATTCACAAGCAATCATGACACGGTAAGTGCATTTGTTTCAACTATGGCTAGCTCGTTGTCTGCATCACCGGGATATCAAAAACACGCCAAAGATGCTTTCCAGACATGAAAGACCAAAACACAAAGCCCTAAAATGTTCTGTATGGAAAATGGTCATTTCTATCGCAGCAGCATCTCGTAATGTGCTCGACCGGGACGCCCATGCTAGTCACTCGCTGTAATCCGAGAGTACAGCGCTAGCTACAGACCTCCTCTATTCCTGACGTTCTCACAACGCACCCCATGTGTGAGATCACAGCAAAAAGCAGAGCGTCTGGAATGAGCAAGTCCTTGAACAAAAACCACTTCCACAAAACTCCACAACATTCCTGAGGCGCCCCGAGGATACCGTCATGTCGGCAGGAAATGGTGAAGACTATTTAGGAATTCTGAGAACGCTTCGTCTTAGAGTTTGAGGATAATGAGGTACACAATAAGGATAATTAGCTACCCTCAGAACAGGGAAAGAAGAGGAAGATGAAGACAGATGTGAGTGATATGATGAATTCATGCGAGGGGAGCAGCTGTGTCACCAAAAAAAGTCGAAAGATCAGGTTATTAAAAAAAATAAATAATAATAATGCAATACTATGAACAATATACATTTATTTACAGCAGCAGCCAAAATTTGACTTTGAACAATATGACTTTGTCAACATGAGCCAAAAATATCTCTACGGATTTGAGAAATGTGGACACGACGCATCTCTTCAGGCGTCTGAGATGGTGTTTTCACGTTTTCTTCATCAACAGCAACCTTCAGAACAATTGTGAAGCACACGACAGGCTGCGATGATGGCGTTCATGTTGTCGATGTGGCAATCATACCTCTTCATTAGGCACCGCCATCTTCCCTTAAGAAAGCCAAATGCCTTCTCCACAGTCACTTGGTTGTTAAAGGTGATCAGTGCAGGCGTTGTTTGTTGGTTTTGTCGACCATGGCAGTAGCGGACATCCCCCAACATCACGACTGGCACATCTACTCCTGCAAACCTCTCTTTGATAACAGGGAACATTGTACCACTCTGACCCGTCTCGTACAAGGATGGATCGACGAACACTCTGGCGTCGTGGACTTTGCCCGGCCAACCCACGTCGATGTCCCATCAACAGCCCCTTCGCATTGTTTAAACCCCACGGTCTCCGAAACCTTCAATTACGACGTTGATTTCCTGTTCAGAGGGTGTTCTGAAGTAGAGGGAAAGGAAATTGTTCACGATTACTGACGGAGGCAACATGACTGGCGATAGTGACCGCGGTAGATTGGCCAATCCCAAAATAAATAGGAGATGGGTCTGAACTGCACGTTTGTGGACCGGTTTCCTGAATGTGGTTGTCTCTCTTTGAAGTTTGGCCAGAGAAGGTTGCACAGCTGCAAGAATGTGGTCTTTCTCTTTCCAAAATTTAGCTTCCATTCACGATCTGTCCAGCTGGTGAAAACATGCCCCCAGCACACACCACATCTCTGCCGAATCCAGACGCCACTGAGGCGAAATGGAGAAGTGATGTTAATTGTACGTTTATTGATACACAGACCGTCTATTACCTTACAGCACTACTTGTATAGTACACTTTTCGAGAATATTCAGCTTTATAACGGGCCTGGTTCTTACCTTACAGATGAACGGGAATTGTAGTAAAGCTGCGAACTCCTCCGTCAACGACAGCTGCCTCCGTAAAAATTTTCTGATGTGACTAGCGCGATTAAGTTGAAATCGCTGCACTGCTTAAGCAATAACCCTGCTAGGCATGCGAGAGGGCAGTGTGTCGTCATGCCCCAAACAACGTAAATAAGCCACAATGTAAGCATTACAGTGACGGACTCCATTGTGCTGTATGAGAGAGAGAGAGAGAGCTTCACTTCCTGTTTTCTTCAAACCATCGTAGGTAACTGGGCCAAGTGCGAGTGCGCCCTAAGTGTTTAACGATTTTTTAAAATCCACTAGCTAGCCTACGATCTCGCTTGAAGTTCCATGACAGGAACGTGCGATTGAGAACAAATTTATACGACGCATAATGTCAGAAAGATATCGCTCCAGCCCGTTGGTGACGTCTGGTGGCAACGCGAGTACGTAGCCACGTCGGCGGAAATCGAGTCATCGGTGTCCCGATGTATACACCGCATACTGATTCATGACCTAGGAAGCGGCTTGAGACAAGCATGCTCCTCAACTTTTCAGTCATTTGAGAGTATAAACATGAACAGATCATTTTTTTTTCACTTCTTGCATAAATGTTGTGATTTGCAAAGAGCACCAGTCCCGCCATCCGACGTGAGAGACAAATATGAGTCACACCCACACACACGACTCCTACATGAAAGCACTCTAAAAGATAAAGTAGACCTCGATCAAAATCCCCGTAGTGTCATAACCCGACCTTTGTGTGTACCGAGGCGGAGCTGCTTCTCAACCTCGCCCCACGTTTCGTCATCTTTCCTGTCGCGTAATGACTAAGGTCCCAGGTTTTGGCATTGCGAGCCACTCAAACCGAGAAAGCTGCTAACCAAGAATTTACAGAAATATTAGCTGTGTAATATTATTACTGTATAAGAACCACTGGAATTGCTTTGAAATCACCTGAGGGGGAATTTCCTCACGAGAAATGAACAATTACATTATCGCTCATGAAAAAAAACAAAAAATCGTAGCTTGTCACGTTACTGAAAAACCACACACACACACACAAAAAAGTAAAGCAGTCGGAAAATTTAAAGTTCCAGCTTTACCACGGACACAAGAGACCGAAACGTCCCCGTTTCAATGATGACAGATGTTTTTACATTTGAACTACAGCTGCCCAAGCTGCTGTTATAGGAAATGAAATGACACCTTCTGAACCAATCGGAATCAAGCGTTCGGTCCAAACGGATCGTAATGTATGAATTCGGGCTAGGGTAACACGACGATATGATATCGATATCGTTATGAACTACGATACGATACACTTTCCTAAGATACCGTGACATCTTTGTGTAGCACTTTTCTGTTGACTATTTTAATCAATTACAATTAAATACACCACTGTTTTGCTGGAAGTTTCCTACACACACACACACACCATGATAGATATCGTGTAGCGTAGAATCGTCTCTAAGAATCGTGACGATGTAAAATCAAATACGACGACACTAGACGTTTTTCAAATATCGAGATTCTTTGTCTAATCGAATACTGGTACAATCCCAGAGGCCGCCAGACTTCCAGGAATCATGTTGTTCCTCGTCTGACCTTTGCCGATGGTCGACCGAAGGTCGTTTCAAATCGAGCTGGTAACCTTCAACTGCTTCGAGATCCATAACTGTGCACGTACACACATACACGCTACGGTCCGAGCGTGTATCGGTAGCACCGAGTGCCACCATTAGAACTGGTACGAGGCAGAACAGAGGTCTGATTGAGACGGCGCTGTGTGAGACGATGGAACCGAGCACTGAGGTGAAGTCAACCCTGTGAGCGCTCCAGTAATAATAGGAGGTCTGTTAGTGCTGCTCTCTGTTAGCACTGTGTGTGTGTGTGTGTGTGTGTGTGTGTGTGGACTGTCTCATGCCTAAGCCTTGGGCTCTGGTCACAATCCTTTCTGTGTCTCCTCTGTCCTCATGGATGACTGATTGCTCGATTGGCCTCAGGAAAAAAGGAACTCATCCTAGGCCCAATAGTATCGTTTGGGATGTAGAACACTAACCACGAAAGAGTTCAAGGGCAAAATTTTTTAAAAAAGTGATACAACGATATCTGTTACAGCTAAAGTTGAGCGCTAAAGTCTAGTGTGGCGAAAAAACAAGGGAAGGTTATAGCTACCAGTTAAGCGTCATGCAAGGTGACTAAATCAGCTGTGGGTTACTGATCAGAAGGTCGAGGGGTTCAAGCCCCAGCACTGCCAAGCTGCCACTGTTGAGCAAGGTCCTCGTCCCTCTCTGCTCCAGGGGGCGCACTAGCATGGCCGACCCTGCGCTCTGACCCCAAATTTCTGACAGTATATATGCAAAGAAAACAATTTCACTGTGCTCTACTGTATATGTGACCAATAAAGACATGATTGATAACAGCTAGGCAAAACTGTTTATGGACGGTATTAAGAGTCGAACAGTTCCGTCGATATTTTTTGCACATTGCGTTGCTTTTCAATGCCTTTGCATACCTTCTGCATGTAGTTCACACCTCCAACGTCCTCCATGTGAAAGAAAACAACTTATTTGGAGGGTGGTTTACCGTGGTTTAGTGATTAGTACGTTTGCCTAACACCTCCAGAGTTGGGGGCTTGAATCCCGCACGTAAAGTTTGCATGTACTCCCCGTGCTCTGGGGGGTTTCCCCGGGTACGCCGGTTTCCTTCCCCGTCCAAAGACGTGCGTTGTAGGTTGATTGGCATTTCCATATTGTCCGTAGTGTGAGTGTATGTAATTGTCCCCTGAGATGAGTTGGCACCATATCCAGTGTCTCCCCCAGCTTGAGTTCTTGAGTGCTCCCTGCGACCCTGTGTAGGATACGCGGTATGGCTGGATGTACTTGATATCACCTTCAAATGGCGTTCAAGGTCAGAATAAGGTTCAAGGTCAGAATCGACTTTCTTTTCAAATCTCGCTCACCTTCTGAAAAGTCTGCAGTGATGTGCAATGACTCTAAATGACAACATTTAGTCTAGCGTCATTCCTTACACGCTAGCTACATCAGGCAAAACTGAAGAAGTTTAAAAAGTCAAACACGAACTCGGACTACAGGCTGATCGACTCCACGGTGTATATTTGAGTATTTCTTTGGCTCAACTTCGACCTTTAAGCAGCTCTCGTTATATGTGTATAGCGATTGCTTGGACTGAGTTTCAAGATTACGTCACTGGGCAAGTGCTCCTGACTAAAATTAGTCTCCTGTGTGTCAATGAGAACCCTTTTCAGCCTTCATGCTCTTTCTGTATGCAGGCCGAGGACATCTATGCATGCACTAGCATCTGCTTGTGGATACATATTTATTTATTTATTTATCATGCGTGTGTGTACTGTATGAGTTTATAGCATTAACTGCCGGTTTTAGAAATGCAATAAAGCCACCACCACCATCACCACTGCACGCACTTCCTTCCTCCTTCCACGACCGGCGCATGACACACTCCTATGTACACACACGTCTCATCACCTGGCACCGTCCTCCAACAATGGTGCTTTCCTCCACCGCAAAATATAGACACCCCCCACCCACCCATCACCACACAATCAAAGCATGCAAAAAAATATAAATAAATAAATAGAGATATGATACGAGATATGAGTGAATAACAGCGTAACTCAATATCGAAATGCCCGTCTCATGTTGCTGAACTGTCGGAGACAATGGCTGAAGGGGGAACTGGATTCCTGTTGACCTACAAAGAGTTTCAAATTATAATAGTATTTGCACCCTCTGTAGAGCAGGACACCCGGTGAAGGGTCCGTGGTGAGTTTGTACAGTTTGATTTATTTATTAACTGAAAATTAATGAAATGTACTACAATCCCAAATGCCTTCCTGTTCACTACATAGTGTCTGAAAGAATAGCTCCATGTGTAGTACTGTACTGTACTGTACTCCCAATAGGAGACGTTTAGGATGTTTGCTTTGTTTATACATGTGTATGTTACAATTTGAACGTTGTTGGGGTTCGTTTATACGCACACACACACACACACATACATATATAAAAAAAAACATATAATGTTTTGTTTTTGAACGTTTTAATAACCCTAGGTTAGCTTTTCTTCTTTCTTTTTTTTCCCTCCCCCATCCAATTCCCTTTACAATGGAAGACGACGTGGCCGCATCTCAAACCCCGGCCACGTCCCTACGCACGAGCACTCGATAGGCTGCAGAAAAGCCAAGCGCGTGCAGCCTACCTAGTACACTACTCTCCGAACAGCGCGGCGTTTGGGACGGGCCCGCGGGGCCGTATTTCTTGCCACGCTTTCTCTTCCAGCACGGCATGGCGAAAAGATTGCGGTTCAGAAAAGTGAAAGGAAAAGCTTAATCGAAGCGAACAGAGCGGTTGTATGTTTTTTTTTTGAAAGGAAATTTAATTTAATTTAATTAAATTTTTTTAAAGGGGAAAAAAAACGATAAAAGTTGATAAGGATAGCGGTTTTGTTCGAAGGATGAGAAGGGAGCGCGAGCCGCTATTTTCTTAAAGTACCGCAGTCTGCCGATGATAAATAAATAAATAAATAAATAAATCCATATCGCAGGATGTGCTGAACTAGGCAGAATTTCCGATTTTTCCGTGACACAAAAATGGATTTCAGGTCTCACGTTAGAATAAAATCCTCCCGTTAAAAACTCTAGATTTTTTGTTGGTTTGTTTGTTAATGAAGACCGTCTTGTGTTAGTAGTATTGATCCAAACCTCCTGCACTCACCTTTAAGTTGACTTCTTTCATTCTGTCTTGGCGTGTTTTCATTAACGGCTCCGTCACACGGGACATGCCGAGCATCAGGACCCGCTAAAACAGATCCCGATTCTCGGATCCTAACTAAAAAAATTCTTAAAACACGCGGAGTAGAATCCAAACGGTCAGTGAACAGCCTCAATGGTGTATGGATATGAAGAAAAATGTCTCTCTCGTGTGTGTATATAAAAATAAAATAAAAAAAACTCCATCAACTCTTTATTTTGTTTCTCGAATATCCATGTAGATAATAAGATCGAAATGCAACGCTGCGTCTCTGTACTTTCTTCACAAACACACACACACTCAGGAAACCCGGGCTAGCCGCGTTATTTTTCCCCCCTAGTGCATTCCCTGTAAGCACCGCCTCCTTACGTTTCGATTGGCTAAGCAGATCATACCGACAGGACATCCTCCAATCCTAGCGGAGGAGGCTGGGCTTTTTTTCAGCGCAGGGTGGAGAAAAAAAAAAAAGAAGGAAACGCGGTAGCCAAGCGACGCAGGCTCCGTCTAAGCCACGCCCACGTAATTTGAATACAACCCCTATTTATTTGACCAATCAGCTTTCAGGACTTCTCTCTCTCCGCCTCCCCCCCCCCCAATCCTGAGCGGTGATAAAAGAGTCAGAGCTTTCATTTTAGTTTACATAAAGCCTGATTTCATCTATTATTATATCATTGTAATAATAATAATAATAATAATAATAATAATAATAATAACAATCAATTGTTCAATGTTTTATCTTCGCGAAATACTTCCTCAGTGCGTTTGAGTATATTAAGATGTTGGTCTTAAAATGAAAAGTGATTTTATATATATATATATATATATATATATATATAAATGATAAATTTATAAATTATAAATTAATACATTTATATAAACTATTATTATTATTCCTTCATCAAAAATATCCATCAGTGTATTTTATTATAAAGGATTAGTTTCAACATTTAATTTATTTTATATATAGAACGCCTTATTATGTCTGCCATATGAATGATTATTATTATTATTATTATTAATAATATTCCTTCATCCAAAATATCCATTATGATCCAGTGTATTTTATTATAAATACACTGAAGATTATTCTTTTTTTAAAATGACTTTTTAAATTATTATTATTATTATTATTATTGTTTTTTTTAAGCAGACGTAAGCTACATTTGATATATTTTTCCAGGGATGTTTCTAGGGATTTTTAAAAATAATTACTTTTATTGTTTATTAACATGTTACAACTTCTCAATGTCACACTTATTAGTAATGGTCATTTAACAACATAATGTTTGCATGGACGTGTTAAAAATAATGAAGTATAACCCTGGACTTCACAGGCAACAGAAGTAAAAGAACAGAGAAAGTTTCACCCACGAGGGCACATGGATGGTTTGAAACACAAAACACAACTTCATCTAAATTTAGAGAGCCAGAAAGGGAACGCCCTGCGCCGTAGCCGCTCAGGCTCGGCCGAAAGCCACTCGCTTTGGGAAATTTACAGAAGTGTGGGGCGTGTGCCAGTGTGATCGTGTGCGCTGATGTGTTACACTTCTCCATGATCACATCTCATGTAAATAATACTAGTTGAGCATTATTGTTTATATTCTACTTGTAATGTCTATTCCTCAAGCTGTTTACGCTCACTTTTATGTTTTTGGCAGATGCTTTCATCAAAAGAATACAGACAGCGATTTTCTCTGGAAAAAGAAGTGCAAGATGTAGGTGTTGTAGGAAGAGCAGAAGAAGCTGCAACTAAGCAGACACCCACCTGAAACACGCACACAACCACATGAAATCCAAAAACTAAACTGTCTGTGATACAAGCACTACTTATGAAACAGACAGACACACTGAACGGTACATTCGTACAACACAGCCAACATTTCATAGTAATAAATAAGGAATAAAACACTCACTGATGTGCTGTTATATTAAGATGCTACCCCCCCCCCATCCTGAAAACTTCCGTGTGGTGAAAAACATCCTAACTACTAACTACTGACTGTAAGCCCTGACACTGGAGACTCCTTCCGTAAACGTTAACCGTCTCCTAACAGAAAATTGAATCATATTGTTTGTTTTTTTTTACTCCGGTTATTGCTAGCCATTAATGATGTAGAGCGTCGACTCTACAAGACCCCATGAATAAGTTGTTACTATAGATACGATAACGTTTCTAGATTTGATAACGACGCTTAGGGCGCCGGTAAGATGGCTGCCGAGGTACTTTGGTATTAGAACGAGTAATAATGGAGGTAAGCATGAGGAAAAAGTTGCATTTAAGTGGTGATAAAAATAGACAGCCTGAAGGTCTTTACTAAAACAACCCACTTCAGTTTGCTGTTGCAGTCTGTCTGTCGGAAAGCCCACATGATCGTCCCACAGCTACAGACTGAACAGACGCTCTTTCTCCTACTACAGTGACTCACTTTCCATTCGTCTCCTTCTTTTGTGTCACCCGCAGAGGTCGTCTTTCTCACACGCCCACGCTCATGAGCGCAGGTAAGATGAGACAGGTGTTCTGTCAATAGCAGGAAGAGAGAAGACAGTCTCTCATTGTCTGTCCTGATCCTGTTTTATGGATTCGCACGGTTTTCTTTTGAGAGCCAGTTAGTGACCCTTGGACTTAACTCTTTGTACCAAAAAATGGAATTTCCACCTGTTTTGAAAGTGCCCATGTTCAGCATTGAATTTATATGGGATATCACACTGCACAGTAGTGGTTCAAGGCTCATATGAACGTAGACACTCAGGTTTTTTTTTATAACCTAGCCTGCTAGGTTTCTATATTATAATTTTATTGTGAAAGTTGCATATGGTCATTTATGATCAAAGAACTTTAGCTGTGTTGTCGTACCAAAGTTATTGTGGAGAGGTGCGAATTGTTTGCCCAACACAAGGGGGCTCACACCCTCCCCTCCACGTTTCCCACCACCCTGCTCACCAGCAGCTAAACACAAGAGTCGAGATACTCTACACACAGAAACCCAACAGTGTCTCGTCTAATCTTATGACAGACTTGCAGCGATAAAATAATCCACTCGTTCATACCGATTGAAAACGTCCGATAAGTCGATTTCCATTCGGCCGGCGGACTGGAACGCCAGTGTACTGCTAGAAAAAGGTTAAAGGTGTAGTCTGTAATTCCTCCAGTGTAAGAAACAGCTTTTCAGTTTTCTTCAATTAAAGCGGTGTACATTGTTGGTAAAACTGAGAAATTAGCTCCACCCCCGCAGTCCAAACGGGATAGTTCAGCTCTGCCCGTTTTACATAAAAGGAAAATAACGAGGTGTACATACACAGAATTTTTTTTTAACTTGAATCAAATTGCATCAACTTGTTCCAGGTAGTTATTTTTAGTTTTGTACAATCGTTTAAAAATTAAAAAAAAATATATTTGTTGTAATAGAAATCATGAATGCAGCTGATGTTGAAAGCAGCACTGCAACACGGTAAGACTTTGAACGAGTCGAGTGTTTCTAGGCATTTTTGGTTCCTGGGGTATAATATGAGATAACACAGAGGTCACTTAGAGGTCACACAGCAGCTATTGAAAAGACTGACCTTGAAAACCACAAACAACACATACAGGCTGTGTGAAGGGCCGATCCTTAGACGATCATTATGTCACGCAGTGCAGCATGAGAGGATAGATTACACACTGAGAACGAGTGAGACTGAGAAGAAGAACAGAACAAAGGGAGAATGAAAGAGAAGGGAGGGTAGGAGCGGAAAAAAGAAAAAAAGGGAGCGAGATCAAATCGCAGATGTTTATTAGGACGAAGAGAGAATACAAGGATGCGGGGATGTACGAGTACATTTCAGCGTACTAACTAAAAAAAAAAAAAATCCAACAGCGATTCAACGGGCTGGATGATTATCAACGGGACAAAAATGGAGAAAATTGTCCAGCTGTGAATCTGTTTTTTGTCATCCAAAGGGATATTTGGATCGATCTGAACGTAGTACCATAATCCACCCAAACTGCTCTGTCCTGAATCGATTGTCTCTTGTCCACCCGTGTTCAATAAGGATAACGATGGGTTTTTGTGAACCGGGAGTCTCTTTTTGAAAGCCGACGATGCGGATCAATGGGAACTTGAGCACATAGGGCCGTATTCAGAATCGGCCGCTTGGGTCCAAAAGGTACATCAACATTTCCACGGGGAAAGTTATGCGTATTCAGAGTCGGCTTGTGCGCACGCTCGTGTTGATCGTTCTGGGCTCCACATCCGGCTAACGCAAATCATCTGCGTGTAGTTCCAGCCACCGAGGTTGCTTCATGTTAACTAAGTAGGTGTCTTTTCGATGAAGGCAGTAGTCTAGACATTAACACGAAACCAAAAACCCTCAAAAAATCAAATTAATAAATCACAGGATAGAAAAAAGTCTTTTTTAAATATCAATCGCCGATCTAAGTCCAGGTCATAAAATCATAACGTGTATGCGCACGATGTAGAGGATTACAGATACTGTTTACTCAAAGCACTTCTCCTGTAAAGAAATGCCTCACGGTTTGAAAAATACGCTGACCAAGCGGTCACTCAAGGCTCAATTTAACTAGTTCAGAACTTTATCCGTAAACAAGTTCATGGATTTCAAACGGGCTCGTAATCTATAATCCACAGCAAGTGCTTTCGTCCTGAATCAGATATCTCTCAAAATGCATTTTTATCGATCTACCGATTTACCGAATTGTTCATACTCATACTAACGAACCAAGCCATCTTCATGTCTGATCTCTCAGGTAGATCTTTCTCAAAAACCACTACCTGGCTCTCAAAATGGTGTCTAATATGTTTAAAGATGAAGCCAAATGCACGCGGAGTCAAACAGTTGAAGTCTCGTTATTGTAATCTGCTAGATCAAAATAGAGTATGCGTCCTAATCCGAAATAATCTCTCGAGCAATAGCAGCATGTTTAGAAAGCGCATAAACAAGGCGGATCCCAGGCATCAGGTGTCTCAACCAATTACCTTTGGGCAAGAACCGGTTCGATGTTAATTCATTTGCTGCTCAAATAATTACTGTGCTTAGATCTCGGCGACGGATTACAGGTTATTGAAGTCCTTCGCCTCAGGCCTTTTCCAAAGAACATTAATAAAGACTCGTAACATCAGCTCGTTCTCAGATTTGAGTTTCTGTTCCGAGTTCGGTTTATTCTGTTCATTCACATCGGTGGTTCGGGGTCACCGCCTCTGTTTGTACTGTACTGAAAGTCTGAGTTGACATTTTGGTTGTTCTTTAAACTCCTTTCATGAACATGTCGGTCTGATTTTACTTTGGTTAACCGTTTCCTACATTAGTCACAATGCCATGCGGATAGTGGTCCTACATAAAGAGGACGATGCAGCGGCGCTTTAATCCTTTAGCCCATCCAGCTGTCTCTATTTCACTATAAACATATCGCATGGATTTCAGAGTCCTTTGACGTCAAATCCATTCAGCATCAATATCGTCTTTAATATAACGTTATAATAAACCGGACGTCCGATATGAACAGAATCTAATTTTCAACAGTGTGCCAAGCAAACAGGCCAAAGCGGGATGCTTTATTACTATAGACTGGAAAATGAGGCATGACTCATAATCATAATGTTCAGGTAAATACACTCAGGTAATATTCCACACATCCTGAAATAGACTTTATTGCATTTCATATCCGCTGCTCAGAACTAAGGTTTGTTCCGTGTTCCAGGCCATATCCTGTGAAATCCCGAGCTCTAAGCGAGAAGAGGAGGTGGGAGGAGGATGGGCGGGACCTCCGCTGCGCTGATGCAATCCTGCCGTCCGAGAAGAAATTGCCCAGCTGGCATGAGCAGAGCTGGGGGAGGGAGATTCTTACTCAAATCTGTGCAACGTTCACACGCTCAATTGCTGGCACATACACACACACTCACACACACACACACACACACACACACACACACACGCATGTCATTTTCACACAAAAGTGCTGTTTTGACAAGACCGGGGCTAGCATATGCCAGGAACAGGCCACTCACCAGCTATAAACACGACCTGGAATTATATCTTAGGACTCATTGAGCTGTTGATTAACACACACCTTGACTTAGACGCTCATAAACCTTTCACACATGCTCTCCAGATGGGAGTCCACACATCTGGCTTGGAAAGTCATCCGACGTTTTGATTGGATTTATTGTGCTTACTACAGTGAAAAACAAACCACTGATGCAAAAAAAAAAACAACAACCCAAAAAACAAACTTATGTTCTAGTGTGTTCATGTTTGTGATTCTGGTGATGAGAATCAGACCGGGTTAACGGCAGGGTGCAAATGATAGGTGATTAGAAAGGGGTTGACCCCTACTTAAGATATTAACCCTTGCAAATGAAAGTAAAGACAGAAAAATAGTTAAAAAAAAACTTCTGAAATATGTTGTATGAGATGACACATAACCTATTGTATATACAAAACTACTGACACCAGGGTTGCCAGATTCAAGGTTTTCCCACAGAATTTACTTGAGGTTTTGTGTGTATGTGTGTGTCAGCGTATTGGTTTCATCGTTCACATAGGAATTTTGTTACTAATGATAACGTATCTAATATTTAAAAAATGTTTAAGATGTTGGTGAAAGATCTGTTTAAGAAAACTGCATTTTTAAAAATAATTTATTCATTCATTCATCTTCAGTAGCACGTTTATCATCCCCCGCACATACACAAATACCCATGATGGACGCTGTCAGCTGCTTCAAATAGCCCAAACCCACTAATCTCGCTGTTACAGCCCTGTGATGTCAACTGTTGCACTTCCAGAAGCCAAGTTCTGTGTTTTTTTCGACCGCAATCTACTTACAAAGCACAATGCCTGGCAACCGAGCAACACATCCTGTTACAACAAATATAGTTTAGCTTATCTTCAGCACATCTTCAGCACATGTACTACTGAGATGAAACACTTTAGCTTACGGTCACCCCCGAAAAACCTCAAAACACATTCATGAGTCACGTTCAGATGTGTCGAGGACACATTTGTAAATGTTTTGACGGCATGTGATGCTATTAAAACCTCTTAAATGAGTAACTGCGCATAACAATCACGATTATTGACCGATAGTTTACAATACTGTTGTTTTCAAAACACTGGCGTACTATAGAACAGGCAGAAAAATGGCACATTTGATTGGTCAGAAGCTGCTGAATCATCTTCTATAACGGCGGCTCTGACAATCGGACCAGGTTCCAGGTGCAAGGTTTATTATTCATATACCTGTTCTAATACAGTGCGTTCCCGCCAAGGCCATGTGTGTGCGGAGTTTGCATGTTCTCCACGTGCTGCATGGGTTTCCTCCGGGTACTCCGGTTTCCTCCCCCAGTCCAAGGACATGCATGGTAGGCTGATTGGCGTGTCCAAAGTGTCCGTAGTGCATAAATGGGTGTGTGAGTGTGTATGTGATTGTGCCCTGCGATGGACTGGCACCCTGTCCAGGGTGTACCCCACCTTGTGCCCGATGCTCCCTGGGATTGGCTCCAGGTTCCCCGTGACCCTGAAGAAGGAGTAAGCGGTTGAAGATGGATGGATGGATGGAATACAGTGCGTTACGGTTAACAGCTAATTCCCAGGGAGTCGTTTGGTACACACGCCACATAAACTAAGTTTAGTAATAAACAAATTTACAACCGTGTTGTTATTTAACAACGAAAAACATAATCATTGACATGGTGAAGTTTTGTATACTGGGATATACACCGATCAGCCATGACATTACAATATACTCATTAAAGAATGCGATATATACACTGATGTAGAGGAGCGCAAACTTTCTTTCTTAGAAAAACAGCGGTTAGTCTATAGATAATTAAGGGTTAATTACAGCTAAATTTCATTTTCAAGAAGCAAAGGAAGTCTAAACTGCACGCTGTAAGGGTTCTTGTTTTTTTTTTTTAAACTGTATATAAATAAGTGGCCAGTATGGATGAGGTCATCCATGAGGCTGGCCTGTTAAATTGTACAGTATGTTATTGCATTGACTACACATACTGATGACAGCCTGGAGTGCCCCCTACTGGCCAAAACATCTCGACATCCAACATGCATGTTAATGGTGAGCAAAACAGACTGCCAATTTGCACTGCCAAAAACAAAAGAACAACAACAACAACAACAACAAACCTGGTACTGGGCCATTTAATTGTATAATGGCTGATCAAATCATCCTTACAACCTGGAGAGAATATGAACCAACCATCTCACAGCGTGTATGTGACCAGAAAGATTAGAATAAAAATAAGAATCCGAATAAAACAGTAAAAAAATAATGTATTCTGTCGCTAGTGGGCGTAAATATGTACTCAGTCATAGTTTTCGCAGTGCGGTTTGACGTTTCTTCCGCTTTGATTATTGTTTTATGTCCTGACACAGTATACAAGAAACCAGACAGCTTCCTCTGTAACCTGAGCACAGGGAAAGGAGGAAGTCCTCCGTCAGTCCCTCATTTTCTCAAGCTTCTTACTTGCATGAGTAAGTTACAATAGTGTCAATCTTTTCAATCAGTCCATCCCATGTCCGCGATAAACTGTTCATTAATCAGTGAGCATTAATGCGAAATGAAAATGTGCGAATATGATATACTTCAAATGCAAACCGTATCCGCAAACATTTGGCACAATCGATTTAAAACGGTAATCTCGCTCGTCATCGACAAGAAAATACGAACCGCGACGCACCAAAGTATCCGTTCTGTTATACGACATGCACGGTTGAATTCTTGATTCCGATCGGTCAGAAATTGTCGAGTTGTTTTCTCTAACTGCAGCTCGGACCGCTGAGGTTTATATGAAATGGTGCTCGATCTAATATTCTTTTTTAAATCATGGGGAACACCTGAACAGATCAAAAAACAAAACAAAAAACGATCGTGTGTAATAGTTGAGATGGTGAAATTTTCTATAAGGAGATGACATCTCCAGTCTTATCGCTTTGTAACAGTCTGAGATAAGGCACGGGAAAGTCTTCAAGACGAAGGGTTTTTACGACATTAAATGTAACTGTAAACGGATAATAATAATAAAAAATGGTGTTATTGGGGAAAGAAAAACCACACGTTAACGTCAGCGTGATAACGATAATGCGTTACTCCATCATTGATTATGTTCCTATAACAGGACATTCCATCATAGTTTATAGTTTTTACTTGGGGTAAGTTGGCGATAAAATTTAGTGGGCACAAATATTGTCATTTGTCATAATCGATCACATGTTCTCTTTACTGATACGCTAACCTTTCTAAGTGAAGACTCCACAGCACTAATACTCATTATATTAAAGAGCACCTATTGCGCTATATAGACGTGCCTAATTTGGTTTTAAAAGGTCTTTACATTGCAGCATTAGCTTTTTTCCCCTCAGTGACAAAAAACGACTCGTTCAATGATCCGTTCGTTCTGAACTCCTCCTTCCCGAGAGCCTACTCTTCTCTGATTGGTCAGACGTTCCAGTCTGTTGTGATTGGTCTACTGCTTAAAGCGTGTGTCGGAAAGGAAACGCCCACTAGCATATCCGTATTATTGTCGGTTTTACCGTACCAATTTGAGCCCGCGTCCGATAAGGAAGCGTCGGAAGATCGACCCGAACCTCCATCGCAAGCACGATGAGAACAGGGCGTTTCTCAGGGGTAAGTTTGTACGTCGTTTGACAATAGCTGCTTAAGAGATGCTAACAGCTAACAGGCTAACAGCTGTGCATTGGATGTACACGTATACAACACAAAACTAAGCATTTGGAACACTCGATAGAAAATATTTACATAAATGATGAATCATACTTACAGGTTGTGATCCAGAGGCGTAAGATGGTAGAAATAAAGTGGGTACGGTCTTTAATGAATAATCGTTTAGCAAATCCCTTCTTGACTTCAGCCGGATTTGAGAAGCAGTCGTCAGTGAAATGACGGGAACACAAACGAAGGTCGTGGTATCATTTTAAAATGAATTCTAACCACTGACGCTTCCTCATCCTTTGGGAGCCCATGCTACGTTATGTGGTTTTGCTTTTGCAGCGCAGAAAACAACTGGACACAAGCTCAAGTGTAGCTTTTGAGTGCGAGTCAAAGTACGCGTTGTTCGCAAGCAGCCAATGGAGACCAGAGGCGGGGTTTTTTTAATTACAAACCTACACAGGTTGGCACAGCAAGTAAATCTGGAATTACAGGGCCGCGGCGAGAATCGAACCCCCAACCCTGGAGGTGTGAGGCTAACCACTAAGCCACCGTGCCCCCCTTATAACACAACTACATGAAAGGTAATATCTGGAAAAGCATAATAGGTGCATTTTAAAGCCAGAATAGAAAAAAGCATCTCGAATCCCATTTTCTTTCTCCTACCTTGTGATTCTTCGACATCTTTCCCAAGAAACTGAAAGTCCGGACCAGGGAGCGCAGGCCGTTCGGCTTATCGCTCTCCTTGTTTTGAACCCCCTGACCCTCCGTCGTCTCCTCGCTGTCCGAAAGCTCACTGCTGGGCTCCGCATCCACCCGGAGGCTGCTCCACACACACGCACACACAGTCAGGCTATCGCAAAACAATCAGAATGTACAGAATGAACAAAAGTCAACTCTTACCTCTGTGTAGATCCTCCAAGTAGAGAGGAAAGGGAAGAGTGAGCTGGGAGAAAAAAAAACAAAAGCACAAAAACACTAAGTCCTACACCCGAGTCCTTAATGTTTCCAACAAACAACACTGGCTTCCTGCTTCCTAAAGTGTCTTTTAAACTCTTTTTGGGCGTTTACATCTAAAGCATAAAGCTGCATGACTTGACAGCCGAGGCGCTTCATTAGTTCATTAGAGAAGAGATGGGAGAGCGAGTGGGAGGTGAGAATAACACCACTTTTAGGGCTGTTGGGCGCTGACAAGCAACTCAGCAGAACAAATACAGGAAGGCGGCTTCCGCATAACTGCACACACACACACACACACACACACACACACACAATCAAACACACTGAACGAATTTACTGCACTCCCACATTACAGATTCATATATCTTAAGGCACTCGGTGCAAGGCAGGCACGGTTGTTCGTGCCAGACAGGAGGTTTGGGTCTCAAAGGTTCACCCAGAATGGCGCGAAAAACAAAAAACATCCAGTCTAGCAGGCGGAAATGCCTCTGACATGAGCTGACGGGTAACTCGGATATCCACTCTGTACAACCGTGTCGAGCAGAAAAGCATCTCAGAAGGCTTTGACAATATGTCAGATCTTGAGGTGGATGAATGACAACAATAGAAGACCACATGGGGTTCCAGTCCTGCCAGGAGACTGAAATCTGAGACTACAAAGACTCGCTGTAACCGGGAAGTTAAAGATTAGAAAAAGAATGTCGCCTTATCTTCAGAACAGAGGAGCTTTCTGGTTTCTCCTTATCATAACAAGTTGCATTTTGTTTCTGTCTTCTTAACAGTAACAGAAAGTGAAGGAATGACTATTTATAGATGTTATACCACGAACAAGAACAGAAACTAACTAGTTTCGCCGACGTCTACAATGTGTCCTCAAGAGAATCAGACCCTATCTCATCGAGAGAATCAGACCCTATCTCATCGAGAAGAATCAGACCCTATCTCATCGAGAGAATCAGACCCTATCTCATCGAGAGAATCAGACCCTATCTCATCGAGAGAATCAGACCCTATCTCATCGAGAGAATCAGACCCTATCTCATCGAGAAGAATCAGACCCTATCTCATCGAGAAGAATCAGACCCTATCTCATCGAGAAGAATCAGACCCTATCTCATCGAGAAGAATCAGACCCTATCTCATCGAGAAGAATCAGACCCTATCTCATCGAGAAGAATCAGACCCTATCTCATCGAGAGAATCAGACCCTATCTCATCGAGAAGAATCAGACCCTATCTCATCGAGAGAATCAGACCTTATCTCATCGAGAGAATCAGACCCTATCTCATCGAGAAAATCAGACCCTATCTCATCGAGAGAATCAGACCCTATCTCATCAAGAAAATCAGACCCTATCTCACCGAGAAAATCAGACCCTATGTCATCGAGAAAATCAGACCCTATGTCATCGAGAAAATCAGACCCTATGTCATCAAGAGAATCAGACCCTATGTCATCAAGAGAATCAGACCCTATGTCATCAAGAGAATCAGACCCTATCTAATCAAGAAAATCAGACCCTATCTAATCAAGAAAATCAGACCCTATCTCATCAAGAAAATCAGACCCTATCTCATCAAGAGAATCAGACCCTATCTCACCGAACAGGCCACACAGCTACTAGTCCAGGCTCTTGTCAGATCAAAACTGGACTACTGCAATGCTCTACACCCAGACCTCCCAGCCAGCTCCATCAATCCCCTTCACGTGATTCAGAACACAGCAGCACACCTCGTCTTCAACCAGCCCAAAAGAACCCATGTCTAAAACCTTTGAACTGTGTACCGTCAGATAACATGCTACAGTACACGAGTGTGTCCTGGGCTGGGTCTGGGTCTGGGTCAGGGTAAAGTGTTAGGTGGAAAACAATGAGTTTGTACAAAAAAAATTCAAAAATTAAGGCTCCATTGCTAATAAATCGCTAGTGTGCCAAGGAGCTCTAATACATGTTACTCTGCCACCTACTGGTCATTTATGATTCGGTAACACTGATGGATCCACTCGGTTCGACCTCACTTTTTAAGTCAGACCACTCAATGTTAAAAGTACGAAAACGTACGTTTTATTCTATTTAGCTTTCGTTCGTATTGCAGGTGCATGTTATAGTTGCAGTCTAATATTTGTTTATTTGGAAACTGACATTTTGTGTGTGTGTGTGTGTTAATGGCTGCGGTCTTTCTCTATGCACCATTGACTTCAGCAACGTGTCTGGTTTACCTTGGGCGTGAGAGTGAGGACGCTGCTCGGCGAGAGACGGCCGCCTTTCCCTCAGTGTGACAAAAAGAGATGGGACAGACATACTGTGTTTCTGCAGAGGGGACTGCACCTACAGTATGCACGGACACACACACAAACACACACACACACACACACACACACACAACCACAGCACTGCTTTAAGAAAACAAGTAAGTCATACATTCTCTGCAGAAACTTAACTTATCAGTTTTTCTAACACACACACATCCATATGTGTTCACTCCCTTAACAAATCGTCACTGTTAGTGTTGTGGTTTTTGCACTGATGGGAGAAGAGCAAAAAAATCGGAACTGTTGTATAGACGATATATAAATAACTGTTCTTCAAAACAGAGCTCAGAGTTTGATTGACATTTGCTTCCTCCAATCATCATCACTTTTTTTTTATTTATTTTTTTATCTCACCTCCGGGAAAGAGAAGACCTGTGAGCCTGATCCCTCCTCCTCCTCCTCCTCCGTGAGTGACAGCAGGGACTCCATATCCTCGGTGTAGTCAGTGATGGGTGCTCGGCGAGGGTCTCGCCTTTTCAGACTGCCACACTGAACCTTCTCCATCTCGACAGGGTCCAGAGCCTCCAGACTCACACTGACACACCCACACAGACCATCATCTCATTTCAAAATACTGTAATAACTTTGAATTGTTTTATTCATCCTATATTCCTCGTCTTCATTGTTTACTCATAAATAAACAAGCATAAATAAATAGAAAATTATAATGAAATATAACATTTTAATAATATCATAATCATTATAATGTGTGTAAAATGAATGATATGTACTAAATTATATATATTAAAGTATTAGTTATTACTATTATTATTGCTTTGAAGTTTTCACATGTAAATTATGAAAAACAATTATAGAAAATTATTATTTATTAAATAAATAAATAATACTGTATCAATATACTAATATTAGTAATACAACATATTATTTTATGGATAAAAACTATTATATTCTATTTATATAGCACAACAAAGGACTTGTATTCTTTTTTGTATAATAATAATAATAATAATAATAATAATAATAATAATAATAATAATAATAATAATAATAATAATAACAACAATAAGAAGAAGAAAAATGAAACAAAATAGTTTAGTATGCAGTAATAAAATGAAAAAACTTTGTTAAAATTGTATAAAAATTTTGTAAAAAAATTATTATTCAAAACAGAAATACTGTAATTAAATGAAAGTAAAACTTAAACCAGTGACAGGGCGGCCCCTGACAACGGTCAAGAATAAGAAACAAAAATCCTTGAATTCAAAGATACACACGCACCCCTAACACACACACACACCATAATCACATGATGCATCCTCTGTCCCTGTCTTCTGTCATAAATCTGCTGTTCCCCGAGACTCTGTGAAACTCTACTCACACAGATACAGTAAGGGCCGTGACGCCACATTTTACCCCGAAACAAAAGCACAACACAAATCACACAAATAATAACTGCAAACGCCACAAGTGCCACAGCAATCACGACAGATATTACAAAATAGGCAAACACAATCAAAACTCCCGACACAACACCAGCTACAAGACCGAACACAGCAATGGCAACCCATGGAAGGATGTTCTCCATTGTGCTTTGCTCTGAGCATCCATACAAATCTGCTCTCTCTCTCTCTCTCGCTCTCAGGAAGAATAAAGCCAGCTCTCTGTTCACTCTGACAATGTCTTCAATGTCGACATGAAACAGTACAGACAGTGATCAGAGCCTCGTATCGGCCCTGCCCTTCTTCTTGTCCTGCTTCTGGAGGAAAAAATACTCCTTCACACTCGGTGCTAACGATGGCGCATCGACTCAAAATATAAAATGGAGTCGGGGGGTTGAACTCTCAGTTTATTTCTTCGTTAGATGGTTTCCAAAGACAAGACACACTCAAAGCAATTGAGGGTTAAGTACGTTGTTTACGGGCTCACAAAGCCAACAATATTCTACGCACTAAAATAAGACCAAGATAAATATATATCATACGTGAAAAAAATCCCAAATAACATGCAGCAATTTTGGCAAAATGACACAAAGTGCAAATTAAGGGAGAAAACTAAACGTAATTAATAAGTACTGCTGATTAAAAATAGCAGGGAAATCTTGATAAAAATGTATAAAAGTGTACATATGAGTAGGTATTATTATTATTAAGGAATAACGAACATGCTGTTGTAGGAAAATAATCAGCGACTGAGTCGTGTGATTGCCACCCAGAAGCATTTTACTCTTCCTACACCGCTAAACGTTGCCACGGGGAACAATTTTTTACTAAGAGAACAACACGTCACACTTTTAATTTGCTCGTAGTTACATTTAAGGATGTTGAACATCCAAACGTCCATTATAGCAGCTATAAATATTCCTGTCCGCCACCCTGTCTTTTTTCTTTCTCTCTTGAAGCTTGTCATGTTAATGAGAAGCCACAAGGACCTGAAGACAATTTTCTAAAATCAATGTCACCATGCAATCACTTTTTATTGATGTTTTTGCTCGTGTAAAAGACCCGATTCTCCAAAGACACACTGTGTAGTACATCATAGGCTGAGCCCAACTGGAGGCGGAGTTTATTTCAGGCCCGGAAAATATGAACAAAATCCAAGTATTTTGTTCATTAAATAAATATCTCAGGTATGAGAACACTTTTATACATTACAAACTGCATGTTGAGCTGCAATCAAGATATATTATTATTATTATTATTGTACATGGCGCCCCCTACCTGCGCTGTCCACACTGTGGATTATCACACTGCACCACGCCGGGATGCCAGCTGTGCCTGCGGTGGGACGTGCCCCGAATCACGTGACCAGCAAGCGGCAGAGTCAGCATCAACTTCTTCATGCGAGGAGATGGCGAAGTTCGGGGCATGCAGGGTGAACGGGGTGAGAAGGGCGGTGGTCCTGGGGAGGGCAGGAAGCATCCAGGAGACATAGCTGGGTCCGAGACACGGATACGGTGGTGCTGTGGGGTGCTGAGCATCTATAAAGTACGCGAAGACATTTAGGTATAAAAACGGAGACAATACTACGTTTGATACATTTAAATAAATGCATATAAATAAATAAATAAATAAAAACAGGGTGATATTTTCTAAATCGGAGAAATCAGCAGGTCTCCAAAAATGCATTACTACACTAATAAGGTACATTTCTTGTATAGTATGAGTGTTAGCACTGTACAGAGGGTCAGAAAAAGTATTTAATAAGTTAAAAAATTGTAATCGTTGGCAAACTGCTGTGGTACAGGAGGAATAAAACACTTCAGGATTTGATGTATTAGAAATGAATCGACCTCAGGGTGGTGGTAGCAACTCAAATACATGTTACACCACCTTGTCATTGATTATTTTCCTATAACGATACTCCTACAAGTGTTTTATTAATTAACTAACATCTTATTAGTGCTTTATTGTGCCTGGACAGTCACTGTTACTGTACGTCAGGTAAAAAGATCAGCTAAAAACTTAATAGTGACAGATTTTGTTGAACAAATAAAACATTACCCGAAAAGGTATAAAAGATGACGCCCAGACTAAAGTGGGACCATATCAGCGATCACAGCTCGTTCAAAATAAAACGTCTCACTCCCTCTACACGATACAGTACACACAATCAGTAAATGCAGCATCACATACCATGTACATCAGTCCACGGTTCAATTTCCGGCTGTTTACTGGACGAAGATGTGCGCGATTGATTCTGCCCTCTAGTGACCAACGGGACTTGCAAAGTTTTCATGAAGTGAAGGGAGGATCCTAGAGGAAAGCAAAAGAGCCAAAGAAGAAAAAGTTATTAGACGGATGAGGGTTTACAAGGTTGCAAACATGCGAAAGATCTTAGAAAGCAATCGTTGAGCTCAGCCTACTGGAGCCTGAAGCATTTAGAACAGTCCTACTAATAGTACTATTTACAAAAACGTAAACAGGAAGGTTGTAGTGTTAAAATGTGGATACCTTGAGGGTGGACGTAAATTTATTAATTTTTATTTATTTATTTATTTTACAAAAACTAGCTACACTCGCTAGATATTAGAAGGGCATTTTAAGATATTTATATTTAATGGTTTAGGTGTGTAAAATGGTAAAATGACCAAATAACTATCATGTTAGCTGACCCAGTGTTTTGTCATTAGCAATAAATAAATATAGAAAGAAAGGAAGAAAGAAAGGAAGAAAGAAAGAAAGAAAGAAAAAAAAGCTGAGGTTTAGCTATTGGGGGTTAAATATTTTACAACAGTTCCACATGTACTGTAACACTCACAGCACAGCTGATGATAAATGTGTTAAATAACATGTTCTGTGCAGTAATTGTGCTAACTAATGTGCTAAATGTTAATTCTTTTCAAGCAGTTCATGCCAAACAACAGGATTAACCAAGTGGAACCAACTGGAAACTAGCCAGCTAGTTAGCATGTCATTTCAGACATTTTCAGTAGAATTGTCATGTTATGTGGTATTGTACTTCGAAAACCTACTGAATGAACAATTAACAGCTGCTGTAATGCTATCAGTACTTCAGAAAAGCTTGGCCAATCTATTATGTTGCTGTGTGTGTGTACGTGTGTGTGCGTGTGCATTACAGCTCATAAAACTCACATTAAATTGCTTTCAGCAAACGACACAGGATTACCGAACTGGATTCCCATAGGTAGGGCTACTCATAGCATGAGATCTAGGAATCTTAGCAAGGGCAAATATCTTGAATATAATCAAACGTGATGTAGTAATTTCCTACTATAAGATTTCAACAAACCAAATATATGATTATGAAACCAAGTTCTAGATATTTCTAGTTCTCATTTCACGCTCAAATGGACTTTTTCTATTGGCACACAAGAAAAGTATGATTACGCGATAGATTAAGCGCATTTAAAGCTTGAAAGCTGGAGGAAATTTCTAGATAACGTTTCAGTAATCTTACATTTGATTTATTGTAATCTTATAATAGAAAATACTAGATCAGTTTGACTCTATTCGTGATATTTTCACTTGCTTAAATGGCCATTTAGTTCTATACATGCCAATACATTATTACAGACAAATGAATAAAAATGTTTTTTTTGTTTTTTTTAAGTTTAAAGCAAACATGATATGATTTTTGTATCGTACTGCTTTGCCATGAATAATATAAAGGGGAAAAAAACAACAACTTACAGATAGCCAAGTCAATGAACAATAAACAATGTTCCTACCTAGAAAATGTTCATACCTAATTGTTTCGAAGGATTCTTACACATTATGGCAACTTTGATTACCAGTACACTGTGCCTTAAATAATTTAATGACAAATTCTGAATAGTACAACTCATCTATCGCCATCTTCTACGACAACCGAAATGCCCGAGATTCACAAAACGCATGTGAAATGCACAATGTTGTGCATAATTTTGCATAACATTACAATTAGGATTTCCTCAACCCCAACTGAGATGAACTCTTTTTACCAGAGTGAATCACACTCCACAGTAGCGCTTAATGGCTCATATGAAAGTAGACTCTCAGGGCTTTAAGAATCTTTTTTCCCTATCTAGGTTTAAGCTTTACTAGGTCTAAATGTTATGATTTTATCGTAAAAACTGTGTTTTACTATCAAAAAAGCTAAACACAAGAGTCGAGATACTCTACACACAGAAACCCAACAGTGTCACGACTAATCTTATTAAATACTTGCGGCGATAATATAATCCATTTGTTTATACTGATTGAAAATGTCCAATGAGTCGATTTCCATTCAATGAACGGAATGGGACGCCAGTGTACCGAAGAGAAAGTGTTCGTTCCTAGCTATGCACTCGAACAATGATGCACTGATGCACCCAAACCATCAAGTTTAATAACTGCTATTTAATTAGTAGTTACAGTCTGTATTTCACCCGTATGGCTTACTGAATGCGAAAGTGACAGCACTGACAGAAGCAAAACTGTAATTATGCCGATTACCACGTTAAACAGAATTACGCCGGGAGCCTGAAAAGTGCTTTACAGTATATCAGGTTCTATAATTTGGTGTCTGCATTAGTGACACACATCTTTCAATGGTTAAATAAGTTACGCCTAACTTCATAGAGTAAATTAGTTTGCGTCTTGTTAATTAAAATGTAATCTGAACTGGACTGACTGCTAAAAACTTCACAACATGTAGCAAAATGAATGCACTGCAATATATTAATATATATATATATATATATATATATATATATATATATATATATATATATATATATATATATATATATATATATTTTTTTTTACATTTAAAATAGATATTTGCAAGTAAAGAGACAGGAAAAGTACATCACAGTAAATCAATATACAATTTTTTTTACTTTGCTTAGTTGCCTAAAATATTTAAAGAATTTAATGTGCACCTATTATGGGTTTTATAATATTACCCATCATGCAGCTGTTTGTGAATGTAAAAAGTCTCAAAAATCAAAGTGCACGACAAACGGAGTTATCGACTCCCAAAAGGAATCGATTCTGAACAGCTGAATCGACTCGTTAGTGATTCCAGACGTTACTTCCTGTACTAACCTAAGTAGGTTTGTAACAATAAACCCCGCCTCTGGTCTTCATCAGCTACTCACTGACAGACGGAGCTGAAACTCGTTATGGTAGTGGGCGTTTCCTTTGCGACACACGCTGATAGCGGTAGACCAATCATAACAGACTGGGACGTTGGACCAATCAAAGCAGAGTATGCTCTCTGAAAGGAGTTGTTTAGAGTGAATCCTTCAGAACGGATCATTAAACAAATCATTTGTGACACCGGGGGGAAAAAGATAACGCTGGAGTTTAAATCATGAGCATGTTAAAGTGTTTTTTGACCTCGGATGCGTGTAAATCTATTGTAAGTGACCCCTAAAGCAAAATTAGGCACGTTTCAAAACCATAATAGGTGCGTTTAAGCATTTCAAATCCATGCAACTATTTTATCTTTAAAAAAAAAAAAAAAAAAAAAGTTGTGAGAATCAGAACATTGTGAAATAATAATTGGTGTATTATATGGGGGGTTGGATCTATTTAATTTCACAAAGTATAAGGAACATCTTTCATGTTACACAATGCACTCACTATTGGACCCTAAGTGGATTCTTCTTCTTATTTTTTATTATTAATTCATCATTAATTATTTACGTTATTTTTCAAATCCATTTTGCGGACTATATGTAAAGTGACAAATAGCATTACAGAATGAGGGAGTGCTCACATGCTTGTGTCTTGCAGTCATCTTGTTTTGCTTCCCTTTTCCCACTAGACGTAGTGCCCCAGAGGACACTGTTCTGGGTAATGACGTGTGAGTCGGGCTGTAACAGCGGGACGCTGTACATAGTACGCCGTCTTAGCATGAACGTCAGGAGTAAGAGGAGTAAACATCAGATTAGCACTGCTAACGAAACACCTCACGATTTTTATTTCGATTTTGTTTCCGTTATTAGGACAATAACCGCTCGGTCAGCTTGTCCCTTAAAAGAGCATCAACGTAAATTAATTAATAAAAGTAATCCAGCGCCATCCGGTGACGTTTGTCTACGCAGCTGCATATGGAACATTATACAATCAATTTGAAATTCTGCCCGTTTCATTCATATTCTTTCTGATTTGATTTAGTTTATCTGTACGAGTTAATTAATACATTATCTAACAAACATGTACATGTCGTGACTCATGGCGTAGTTAAAAATTAGCTCTTCATTAGTTTGTGATTAGATCATCATTAGTTCATATTTAAGGAAGTATTAATTCAGGTTTTAGTGCGTGATTATTCATGTAAATTGGTCTGAGAATGGTTGCTGATTCACAGTACTTTATGCAAGAGAATATTCTGCACATATTTGGCCAAACTATCATTTGAAGGTATTTTGCATTCATAAACATTGAATATATTGGGTTTTTTTTTTATTCTTTCTCAAAAAGTGAAGGTTTCCAGCACAGATGAGGAAGTGTGAAATGAATAGGTGGCTCTTTTCTAAAAACCCCATTGTTCCATGTCATGTATTTGTCAATCGGATTCTACAAACCCTCATCCAGAGTGTGTTACAGTTCATTAGATCAGTGGAGCTCGTATGGAAATCGCTTACATTATAGCCGCTATAAATAACCTCACTCTTGTCCTCTCTCTTTAGAGGTTAACGAGACACAAATGCAGCTTGTCAGGTTTCCAGGAAACCCCGATGCACGACGTTCTCCGTCTTGAAAATGTTGGAAAAACGTTATAATATATATGTGATGTTAATATAAACAACTGGTTTGGATTTTTCACCTACACTACAGTCAGAGCTGCTGTTATAGAAAATGAATCAACACTTTCTGACCAATCCGATTTAAGAATTTGACAATGCTGTCAACAATGTGTATACAGAGTCAGTTTGTAGGTCAAAACACATAACACCGAACTATTTAGGTTATTACAATATAATTATAAGCGACGAGGTCTAATTAAGTAGTTGAAACGGCCGTGGGAGCCGTGTCAGGTGTCACGCCTGTCTCTGTTTGACCACTTATGTCCCTCTGACTTCCTGCAATACACCCTCAGAGCACAGCGGGTCTGTGTGCTTTCTGCTGAGCTCTGAAAATTCCCCAGTCCCGCTCCGTACAGTGTGTGAAAGTGTTTGTTTGTTGTTTTTTTTCCTTCGAATGCTCAGCTCAGCACTTTCAACCCTGCAGTCTTTCTGCTTTTGCAGAAACCGAAATGATTTTTGCAGTATTGACACCGAGAGACCTCGTCCAGTGTAAAACTCCTCTAGAATGAGTTCCAGAACCCAGAAGAGGACAGAAATATCGCCGCGATTCTGGAAGACCTTTCTACAATACACAACATGTATCGTCGATATACGTGGTCGCTAAGCAACTTCGAGCTAAACTGTAGTGTTACCTTTGAAAAATCCTGTGAAACCTGTGCGAGTTTAATGAGACTTTTATGTCACGTCTACAATACATTACATGGTGCAACATTTTATGACGACTTTGATAGATATTGATAGCTGTCTCATTTATTATTTATGTAATAAATAAATAAATAAATAAATAATAATAATAATAATAATAATAATAATAATAATAATAATAATAAAATCGCATACATCCTGGCTGTAAATCAGAGACCCCTGGGGGGACCTCACTTTGAGAACCGGTAATCTATAAACACTTCAAAATGAATCTGTTTACACAAATGGACCAGATAGAACACTAAACATATCTGATATTTCTGCACGCTGACAAACTAGGGCATGAAGAACTGCAAAGGTATGAATTTCTTCCTGCTGATTAGATGCCACGTTTGATAGTGTTAAACACAAGCAAAACCACATAGCTGCTATGATTCCTACTATACATAAGCTATGAGTAAGGGATGGGACAATGTATCGACAAGACTCGGAGATATTCGTCATCACGCGCTGCTCATATAGATGCCTTTGCAAAATTTACTTAAGCGCACATACACTAAGATTTGAAGAACACCCTCACCAGGTGAAGACCAGATAAAACGGTGTTTCTGCATGGCTGCGATACTGAAATTATTTGTGACATTCGTACCAAAACGTAGCACTGCTCCTCTATAGAGTTTAGTGCGAATGTCCCGTTTTGTGTATGGGGTTATGGTGTTAGAGAAACCTGAAAGAAGAACACAATCTTTGCTGATTCCATAAACCCTGACATAGGGTGTGTCACACCTCATTAGAGAAGTAGAGCTGAAGCAGATCTGATAGAGACTCGCATGGAAATGTTTGTGCAATAGAAACTTCCTGGTACACATGAACGCAAACATGACGCGTGCTCGTATTACATTAGAGTTCAATTTTGCCGAACTGTGAATAGACCACGTTTATATGTTTCTCTGTGTGTATTATAATAATGTGAAAAAAAAAGAATCTTCTGCAGATTTGACAAGGTTTGTATTATAGTGGGGAAGCTACATTTTTGGTTAACGTGGAGCATTTTCCGATATTACAGTCTTATAAATGACAAGGCCCAATTAAGAAGCTCAAAGTGCTGTTGAAAGACCTGAAAACTCCCAGAAGTGAGTCCCATCACAGCCAGTATGGCGAATAACCACCAACGCCATATTCCATGTTTGTCAGTCAGACCATTCACCTCACATTCCGCACTAACACTCAGGAGAACTGGTAAGTTTTCCTGCAACTGATTGCCCCAACTGACCCCCTTCCAGTGTTTGCCACTACCAATGCTCCAACCATCAATGGCTGGTTTTGTCCAAATGAACCAAGAGCATGTGGAAGAGCACATATAGACAACTATAATCGTTGACCCGACGAACCAAGTGAATGGCGGATCAATACGGGGCAAATCCCCTGTGTATGAACCTGAGGACCTGCTTAAACCAGGGATTTAGGCAGCTCTCGCCTGGTTCCTTCAAGCTGATCAAACAAATGAAGTCACTTACTGATATTTCGCATTTCCCACCTCAAACCCATGATATCAGGTCACTTATCAAAAGCAACCTTTGCTGACCCCCTACCCCCACTCCACTTTGCTGGAGAAAATCACATGATATCTCCCTATGTCCATTCACAGGCCCCTGATTACTAATCACCCAATCTTGTCTGCCATTCACAAACTCCCTGAAATCAACCGGACTTTAACACGTACACTTTGCAAAGTCTCACTAAAGCGATCTTGCCTGTGTGATTCCAAGCGTTTGATCTACGTTACTGCGATTCATGTTCTTTGACCACAGCCCATTCAAGTTTTTCAGTATTGTCTTGTTTTGTTTGAAGATTACGTACCTGACCATTTCCCTGGTCTTGATTACTATTTTGGATTTGCCCTTGTTTGCCTCACAGTTTTCAATAACAACTTGCACCCGGCTCTCTGCCTCGTACCTGACAATTAGATGTAGAAAGATCTCGTGTTAAAAGTTATCAAGCGGTTTGGAAATGCAAAGCATACTCGGCAACACTGTTAGATTTAGCTACTGTAAGATCCGACAGTACAAACCCACGTTTCAACAATACACATAAAAAAAACCTTGTAAAAGACCTTCCTTTACATTGCATTATGGGTCATTTTGATTGAGCAGTATTACATTTTCAGCTGAATTTGGGGAAGCATTTGTTGTGTTGAAATATTTCAAGTGCTTTTGTTCATTGCGCGCAGTTGAAAGTCTGTACATTTAGATAAATAAATCTGATTTGCTTGGGGCGGAGTGTATAAATTTGATTTCAACTCTATATGCAACATGGTATATACGAATCATCCATCCATCCATCTTCTACCGCTTACTCCTTTTCAGGGTCGTGGGGAACCTGGAGCCTATCCCAGGGAGCATGGGGCACAAGGCGGGGTACACCCTGGACAGGGTGCCAGTCCATCGCAGGGCACAATCACATACACACTCACACACCCATTCATACACTACGGACACTTTAGACACGCCAATCAGCCTACCATGCATGTCTTTGGACTGGGGGAGGAACCGGAATACCGGAGGAAACCCCCGCAGCACGGGGAGAACATGCAAACTCCACACACACAGGGCCACAATGGGAATCGAACCCCCGACTCATATTTTAAGGTTATACAACAGAAAATAATCATATCGGTTTGAAATTCCCTTTAGGCTTACTATACGGTCAACTCATTCCATATATACAGTATATGTAACCGGATTGCAAGCACGAACACGACCGACTGACCTGAACCAAATGATTATCGGACTTGTCCGTCCCTCTGTTTTGACACGATTGACAGGTACGCAGGAAGTGCTCTACTGGGTAGTCCTCTCTTCCACCACCTTTTGTCCTCTCAAAACCTGACCTTTTGCCTCGTCTCCCAACGATGTGCATTCGCAATTGTTGTCCAATCGTGGGCGAAAAAGTCATAACTAACTCTGAGTGACTATGAATCACCGATTTTGACTCTGCGCCAACGATCTGATCTTTAGTCATTCTAGCCATTGTTCTCGTACAGAAAGTGTGTTAATTGGGGCACGGCTTGGTCCGAAAGCAAACACTGCAAGCAAATCCTTAATATTCCGGTTCACAAGGATCCGATACGTGATATGGCGAAACATGACGTGTTTTACACGGAGGTGCTTGAAGGGATATCGATGAGCCATATCATGTGTTGATCATTTTTAGGGTATTAGTGTAGACATACTCTTTGCGTGGCACATTATCGCAATGCCCAGACGTGACCGTCTGAGAGCGCAAATAATGCTTCGACCATTTTGATTACATCCATCTGACAAGTTTATTTAATGGCCTGCCTAATTAAAGTCAAGGTGAAGACAACAACAACAACAACAACAACACAAACAAAAACAAAACCCCAGCTTATTAGTGGGGTTATTAGTTTAATTATCAGTTTCATCTATTAAATAATGAAACGTCATCATGTTGATGTGTTTGTGACATCAGTTCAAGTCTATACTCAATTTCCATGTGAATGTAAACATTATTAACTAAGGGATATTCTTGGTTGCTGGACTTTCCCTGTGTATCAGAGTAAACAACAGTTCCGAGGATGTGCTGCTTGACAAACAGGTTTAGTAGTGAGTAGTAATCACAAACAGTTCAGAGATCTCAGCAGGGAGGAGATGTGCCACCCAAGCCGAGATGCCTGGAGCTGCATTCTGACTCACCTGAGCTCGGTGTCGCTGCACCTGTACGGCGTCCTGCGAGGGACACGCAGCAACTGGAAGAAATCAAAAGCGCTACAAGAGATGGAAAAGCCTTGTTTTTTAAACTCCTCTCTATGTGTTTATTCCGTTCAGCCTGGGTATCCAGCAGCAGCATCTAATCCTGTGTTTATTTAACCCGTCAAACGTGCGACCATCGCGTACACCGGGTTGACTGGAAGTGTTTTCCTACAGGTGTCTGCGTCGGCGTCCGCGTCTGCGTCATGCGCGTCATGCGCGCTCTCTCCGCCCCAACTCAGCTGCGCTTCCTTTTCGGATAGCGCGCGTCCATTACTCAGGATTGCACAAGTTAATCATGTTATATCGAGTAATATCACTAACCCGACTCCGTGCTCGGTTCAGTCGAAGGCACTGGCTTCCTCTTTTGCGCACACAAGTCCAAATTTTGCACCAAAATAGGTTACGTAGAGCGCTCTCTCTCTCTCTCTCTCTCTCTCTCTCTGAGCATGCATATAACCTATATAGACACTTAAGCAATTGTTTGCACTATTTTCACATGCCATACCTACCACATGCAATGCCCTTAAATTGCCCATAATGTAAACACATGAAACATAAAACCACAACGGATGTACATACACATACAGAAAAAAAACCCAAACTGTATTAATAAAAGTCAGATTTGGGCGCACGGTGGCTTAGGGCTTAGTATGTTCGCCTCACACCTCCAGGGTTGGGGGTTCGATTCCCACCGCTGCCCTGTGTGTGAGGAGTTTGCATGTGCTGCACGGGTTTCCTCCGGGTACTCCGGTTTCCTCCACCAGTCCATGGGAGGCTGGACATGTCCGTAGTGTACGAACGGGTGTGTGAGTATGTATGCGATTGTGTCTTGTGATGGATTGGCGTGTACACCGCCTTGTACCCGATGCTCCCTGGGATAGGCTCCAGGTTCCCCACGTCCTCGGTATAGAAGGTGGATGGATGGAATGAAGTCGAAACAATGAATAAGACAAGGCTAAACGAAGACAAATGGGATTCGCTTCATCGTTTGTGATTCAGTCATGTCAGTCAACTTGATCGCATGAATCGTCTCATCATCTAGCTCGTGTGTTCAAATCGTATGCGAAAAGGAACGAGTCACTTGAAAAAGATGACGCTTGAAAAAACTAAAACAACACGTAGAATGATTCACTGGCTCCAGGGGCCAAGGTTCGAGCCTGAGCTCAGGCCACTGTCTGTTTGGAGTTTTATATCTACATATGGGTTTCCTGTGTGGGTTTCACCCCACCTCCTAAAAACAACAATCATGACTCATGAATCATGTGATCGCTCACCTGTGACTCTTCTGGAAAGATGAGGCAGCAACCAGTATTAATCACTCATGGACAGAAATGCGTATTTATCCTGAGAATTTATATATATATATATATAAAATTGAAATCCGATACCAAAACAAACATCCTATTTTAAGCTTTTGAAAGGCTTCCCATGCAGGGTAGTCCGTTCCATTATTCCTTTATAACTCAACCACAACATGCTGCTGAGAGCAGAACAATGTGGAGCGTGGACACGGACAGGAATTTAGCATGAAAAGTTCCTTTCTTTTCCTTCCTACATCTCTTTCGGAAGAAATGCAGAGTCCATCAATAGCTCATAATGTAGGCATTTCCAGACATTACGCGTTCACGTCACAGATCCTGTCAAACTGTAGAATATCTCCATCAGCTCCTGTAACTTTGGAAAAGGACAGACACAAACCAATCTTTTCAGACGAATCTTTCTGAACAAACATCAAATGCTTATGACATGTTTAGCGATTCTGCTGGTCATAAAGGACAACAGTCAGGTTTTATAAAACAAACAAACAAACAAACAAAAAACACTAAAAGAACGAGAGCTTCTTTTCACACTCACCGGTTTCCAACTCAACCCTACTGAACACCTTTGGGATGAAGTGGAACACTGACAGCACCCCAGGACCTCCTCACCCAACATCAGTATCTGACTTTACTAGTGCTCTTATATCCGAATGAGCACAAATCCCCACTGCCACGCACCAAAATCTAGTGGAAAGCTTCCCCAGAAGAGTGGCGCTTATTATAACAGCAAAGAGAGTACTACATCTGGAAATGGACGTTCGACGAGCACATGATGAGACGGTCAGGTGTCCACAAACTTTTGCCCATACAGTGTGTGATGAGAGGAATGACAGTTAAAAACAATCTTTAAAAAAATATATGTCTAGTACATTAAAAATAAATAAATAATCATAATAGAGATCAAGAGAAATAAGGATAATGGTTAATGATAAATTATTAATTAATTAATTAATGTTAAATCGATGGTAGAGGTGATTTATGTCTTTTAAGTTCTTAAAAACCGCCTTAAATTGACAGTCCATAATTGTGGACATTGTGCATGAAAGGGTTCATCGTCATCATTAAAATTTGACAGTTCACAAAGTTCTGCATCGCTCGGCCTCCATATCTGGTTTTCCTGCGAGGCGTTTCCACGGTAACTCGTCCTTTTACAAAAGCGCATTTCAGCTGGGTTTTGTTTTGCCACATTATCAAATGGACTTTAGGCACAGCATGTTATTTTCAATAAAATTTCAGTATCAAATACGTAAAAAAAAAAAAAAAAAAAAAAAACAGCTTACACAGCTTAAAGTTTTATTTTACGTGACGGAAAAAAAAAAAAAAAAGCATAGAATTAAAAAAAAAAAACATTTTAAACACTAAAAGCGTCACATTTTTTTTCCTAATACAATAAAGCTCTTTAAAAACGCCAAGACATTCTCATTTCATCACAGTGAAATGAATAACATGACAAATATACTCTAATAGAGTTGAAAATGCAGTTAAGCGTTAATATATCACATTCAAACCTAGATTTGCGATCATTCCGTCATAACCACTCGCTTGTCTTACATGCAGCGTTTCTTGGATGCCGTCCCTGAGCTCGGGGCAACTTTCGTCCTTTCATGAGCTAACAGACGGTTTAGAATTTCGTTATTTATAGACAGATTGTATGCAAACAAACCAGTCTTGTCTCTTCGGGTTACTGAATAATGGCTTAAAAAAAATTTTAGATCAAAGGGTGCGCAGACCTTTGAGTTTTACGACAAATCAGCAGACAAAGTGTTTCCTTTGAGCGGAGAAGATTGTGTGTCAATGTGGACCATTCGTCAAGCAAAGACAAGATTTTTGGCTCAGGGCTAGTGTCGAGTCTGAGAATCTAGGCTTGGAATCACTCTTAATGTTCTCCTTCGTATTATTGAAATGAAATATTTTCAGAGGATTCATTTGAACACGCGGGAGGTTTAAAGTGTAAAAGCAAATTTTATTCGAAAATCTGAGTGCGTCACTTGTGACAGACAGGGGTTGTTGCATCGTAAAACATAACAGCCAATCAGATTCCAATATGCAAATGTCAGCCAAGGAACACTGACTTACAAAGCAGCGAGCGTACGGTCTAATCTGCTCGTCTAATTTGCTTATTCAAAGAATCTGGATTTCTTTTTTTCTCTGGATTTTCCAAGACATATGGAGCAAAAAAAACCAAAACAACGGTTTTCGACCTGCCGGAACACAGGGCAGCGTAACACACTTGGAGTAAAGGCGCTATCCGCCCTCTTCCGTATACATGCGCTGACAGATGCCCAAGATTGCCGAGTGTCATTTTGACTGACAGGGACAGAGGGTACTAAATCTCTCCCACCCCGAGAGCATGGTCAATTTGGGTCCTGTCCACCGTTGGCTCAGGCGTCCTCGGGATTCGAACTTGCGATCCGCCGACGATCGGGCGGACGCTTTTCTGAATGGCAGAATTCTTGACGAGTGCCTTTTTCTGCTGTTTAGTGATTCTGTTAGAGGAACAACCACAAAAAAGCCATTTATCTAATGAACATAGAATAAAAGTCAAAGTAAAAGATGTTTTGTTGCACGTTTACGGCGCTGCAGTGAATTTCCTGCGTTCTGGACAGCTGTGTCTTTAAGGAAGCACCATTTAGGAGCATAACAATATCACAAATGTTTTAGGCGATATTATACAAAAAAAAAAAGAGAAAATAAAACTATTCCTTACTTGATACACAGCTGTAAATTAGGCTTAAATATAATCTAATTATTCGATGCTCTAAGCTACAACGCAGGGTGCGCTTATTTTGTCCTCATTTCTTTTCAGATGTGACGAAGAACCTATAATTAGTTATTCCAAACACACCAGACCTCAATCATGGCATAATACTAACTAAGATAACCGAGACGTGTAAAGATGGCCGTCAGTCTTTTTTAGCTTGGACTGAAAGTAATCTTAAAGCTACGAGGCTTTTGTGAAATTCACATGTAACCACGGTACTCCAACAGTTTGTGTTTAACAGCTTATCCTCTCGAATGAATCGTTTTCTTTTCAAATATGTTCAAAACAAAAACTAAAAAAATAAATGTAAACCAAAGACACTTCAAAAACAGACTTCATAAGGCTACTGATGCATGACACTAGTTCATATTCATCCCTACAGAAGGGTATTTACAGTGCTGTGTGTGCAGAAACCCTCACACATCAATCTGTGCACAAAAATATAAAAAAAACTCTAAAAAAATATTTGCTCATATGGCTGCCGTATGCACGGTAACGCTCGTTCAAAACACATCCGTATAATAAAGGTCGAACTGATCGAACTGGTCGGCATGAAATAAATACGAGTGCACGACTAGAGAGCTCCGGGGGGGTTACTGCTTGACCCTGTGACACGTTTTCCCCCGAGGACAGACGCGGGAGAAGATGGAGGTGAGCTTCAGGAGCTGCTGCTCAGTCTGCGGCGGATGAGAGAGGCCGGCTTCGTCTCCGTGTCCTCCTGGTCGCTCTCGCAACTTCTCTGGAGGACGAAGAACGGACACGAGGTCACAGAGTAACACTCATCATCATCTCTTAAATAACAGATGAAACAAAGAATTAAAAAGCGGCCTGAAATGAATAAAAACGAATCAAATCTGCATGTTAATGTACATGTGTGCAGTATTGTACAGAAAGTACTGAACTAGCCACCTTAAAGTTTTTAGATAAATATTATATATTACATGTTTAATTTTTGCTCACCGCTCTAGAATTTAATAAAAAAAACCCAAACAAACAGATTTCCAAACATTCCGATGACTTGTTATTATTAACTAATATATTTGAGCATTTTTCTATTATTAAATAGTAAATTGATTTATTATGATATTATTAAGTAATAGAATTTAGAAATGTTACATATATATATATATATATATATATATATATATATATATATATATGTATATATATAAAATTTATTATTATGTAATGGATTTATTTCCTTATTATTAGGTAAAATATACATTTATTTATGATTAGATAATAGAAATGTGGATTTTAATTTATTATATAGTACATAAATAAATAAATATTATTCATTAACAGATGTATTTATTACTTGGTAAAAGTGTATTTAAAAAAATATAAATAGATAATTGACTAATTTCTTTACTGTTATGCAACTATTTCCTAAATATTTTATATTAATAGGTAATAGATTTTTTATTTTCTTGTTTTTGACCAGGTTTTTTGACAATGTAGGTAAGAGAAATCAAAAATTATGTTTACGTCATTATTTAAATTCTATAGGCTGTATTATGTCTATTAATATATATATATATATATATATACACAATTTACTGCATGATACAAACTTAACAAAACTTTGTACACGCTTTTAAACATGGACTTTTAAAATGAGTGTCCTATAGGTACATGATAAAACCTATGTACTGTATATACAAATACAGAGAAGCTACGTGATCAATTTCAAGTGTATGAGCTAAAGCACAAGATAAGGATGGATCCCGCATCATAACGGTAAAAAGGAATTTTTTATGTAATCCTTACCAGTTCCTCGTTCTCTTTGGATGACTTGCAGAGCAGCTGCAGACGGCAAAGTCTGTTACACGCCCACACCATGTTATAGGACATCTGAATACAAGAAGATCAGGGTCACGTCGAAGGTCAAGTCTCGAGGCTACTATTAAAAAGGTCACTCGATGAAACATTGGCTTCTGACTGATATTAAATGTGTGTACTCGACCATTAAACTGTTTCTCGACCATATGCTTGTAATTTTAAAGTTGACCGACAGATGGCAGTGTGATTCCAGTTTTTGCACATACACACACCTTCCACTTTCTCCTGGCGTTGAACTTCTTGAAGTTCTTCAAGTTGATGGACGAGCGATTCCTGTTATCTGCCTGCTTACGTGTGAGTGGCTGAGAGAGAGAGAGAGAGAAAGAGAGAGAGAAGGGGGGGGGGGAAGGAAAAGAAACAATGAAATGGACGGAAAGAAGACATGCTTATCACTAAGCGTGGAGATTCCCAGGCTAGTCTTTTTCGCTATTCTGACACGCAGTACTAGCCTAAGAGTTCAGCAATAAAGATGATCACATTTCCCCAGCATCTCTGTTCTCTCTCTCTTTTTGACGTTAATACTGGAGACTCCTTCCAAAATTTTTTATTGCAAAATAAACATTAAATATAAGCATGAGGCTCGTTTTCTCCTCACAGAAAAGTCAGTTTTTAATCCGTTTGTAATGTATAAAAGATAACTAGGTTAAACGAGCGCACTAATATAAACCTTATGACCAATCAGATTCAAGAATACACCAGCACTGTGGTACAGTATATGATATTTTAATATAACTTTAAGATATATAAGATCGCTGTATCAGCTCCATTTATTTAATCTACTCCATTTATCTTTATTTACTCGAGGCGCCGTTTACTTTACCGACAGCTGAAACTATTACTGCCACGATTGTATTTCCTTGTGACCGTTTCGAGTGTCGTAAAATACCAGTTCATAATATCCTGGAGTCAGGCTCATCTGTTATTTGACGACGTAAACCGGATGCGTCAAGCCAAGACGAATGTCCGGGCATGACAAAGAAACGAGATCCGTGAAATATTTGTTTACAGACGCTGCTGAGTTCTGCCGACCCTCCGGTCGATACGATACATTTTTACACAAAACCATCGTTTAACCATCAAAAGTCAAATCGTACCTTTATCCAGGGGTGCAGTAAACATTCCTCAGCTGTCAGTCTCTCACTGTGTAGACACAAACACAGGTTCTAACACCAGCACTCATGAGACATGATTAATTGCATATTATCATGAACTTACCTCTGATCTTTTACGAGCAGCTTCTCGATAAAATCTTTGGCCACGTCGCTCGTTTGGCTGAAGTAATGCTCGTCAAAGTCGTACTTCATATCAACAATGTTGTTCTAGCGCGTCTCCTCGTATTTTTCTCCTTGAAGAAGCGATATGCATAAAAATGTGAATACTTAAAATAAATAAATAAATAAATAAATAAACATTGACAAGGCGTCAGTTTGCTGTGGTATCTGGCACCAAGATGTTAAACCTCATCTGAAGGTCTGTGAGAACTTTAGGAATATCTATTAAAGCCGCTTTTACAAAAGGTGCAAACATTCACTGATGCTCAAGAAGGCAACACGATATATTAAGAGTCGGGGAGGGGGGGGGATAAACTTATGAACAAAATGAACAAATATCGTCCTAGAAGACAAATTAAGACCAATTTACGAATTGAAAAAGCGTGCTTATGGCAAAGAACTTACAGTATGTAGGTAATAACACCAATACTCCTGTGGATAATAAAACAAAACAAAACACGCTCGTGAGAAACGACACAGAAAGAAAGAAAGAAAGAAAGAAAGAAAGAAAAAAACCCTTTACAACAGGAAACAATGTGTGTCTTCATATAAGCTGTGTGTAGCTTACCACATGTCAGTGGCTACGCTCAGCGGCTCGTAGTTTATCACCTCAGGAGCTGCGAAAACGAAAGAAAGAAAGAAATAACAAAAGATAGACAGAGGTTAGGGGAAGACACACAGAAAGCACAAAGGAACTTAAACCAGTAGAGTATTAAGACGAAAGCATTGTTACATCATCTGATTTAATTCTCAATTTCGATTCAGGGGAAATTACAGAGCTGTCATCACTGCAGTGAGATGCTGTCACAACTTCTTAGTCAGAGCTGCAACTGTCACATCACGTCACTCCTTATCAATAGGACAAATTCGGAACATTGTGCCACCGTGGTGTAATATTACACAAAACCACACCAAATCGACGAGCCGACGCGTTTTTACAGTGCACCTATCGTGCTTTTTCAAATATTCCCTTTCATGTAGCGTATTATAGAGCGGTTCGTCAATGTAAAAAGTCTGCAAAGTTTAAAAAAAAAAATCGAAGCGCACGACGAACTACGTCATCGACTCGCAGATGAACGAGCCGATTCTGAACGGCTGAAACGACTCGTTAGTGACTCCAGACGTTACCTCCTGTACTAACCTACGTAGGTCTGGAACAAAAAGCCCCGCCTCTGGTCTTCATCGGCTGCTCGCTCACGGCGGTAGAACGATCACGACAGAATGCGACCGATCAGAACAGAGGGTGCGCTCTGAAAGGAGGAGCTTAGAGCGAATCCTTTTGAACGGATCACTGAACGAGTCGTTTGTGACACTGGGGGGGTAAAAGAGTAATCCTGCGGTTTAAATGATGAGCACGTTAAAGTGTTTTTTTGAATTCAGATGCATGTAAATCTATTGTATGAGACCTTTAAAACAAAATTAGGCACGTTTCAAAACCATAATAAGTGCGCTTTAAATCATTTATGCGAAGCATCGACCACACAGTTCCCAGTGGAAGCTGTTACTATAGAAACGACAACGTATAAGAACAAGCTTAATAAAAACATGTCAGAGCTGCTGTTATAATTGAATATAACAGAAGTATAAGAGGAATAAAACACTGACGAAACTCTGACGTACGGTTTAGTAGAATATATGTATAATTTTCCTACTGTCCTGGGTCGTCCATTTTGTTTTCTGATGATGAGTGCAGAGGCACAGAACGTACGTGTATGCTGGCTGTTAGCTCTCGACTTTGTGTTGGAGTGCAACTTTTCACACACGATGTGCGGCAGCCATGAGTCAGCTGTGAGGTTGATTTTCTGCTCACCAAGTCGAGTGTCACGGCCCGAGCCGAAAACCAGTGTCGAGTAGAACTGTATTCTCTAATGAAGCTGAATGTCACTTGTTCGTAACTACGTGCGTATAACTGTGCATTCTGTGTTCGTTTAGAGTGCCGCGTTTCGTTTAAGATGCAGCTCCTAACGACAGTCAAGGCGACGGTGGGAAGGTATAGAGAAGCAGCTCGTCTGTGTTTTTTTTTTTTTTTTTTTACAGCACTCTGTATTACTCTGTATCGCCGAACATTTTACAGTTCGAATTGATATATAATCGGACAGAGACGTTTTGGCTCTGATGTGCCATCTAGTGGACGCACGTTTTAATCCTGCAGATGTACACATAAATCTACGCGATTGTACAGGAGGCTTGTTATGCACGTATTCCTATGTTTGTTAGCTGTTGTGCGCTGTTGAACACTAGGGGGCACTGTCAAGGCGACACGCAGGAGAAAAACTGCGAGTGCGAATTGTACGATTGATTTCGAAAAAATTTCGTCAACCGTATTAGACTTAACATTAATAATGATGTTGATTGACTCAATGAATATGAATACTGATTTAATATTAATGTTCACATGATGCCGTTTTGTTGTTTTGTTTTTTTTCAGGAGAAAGTTCCAGAAACATCCACACTTTTGAATAGTTTACTATATAAATCCGTACTGAGGGCTTCAGTGTATTTTTTATTTTTTTTCTTATTTCAGCTAAACAGAATCCATGGCTAGAAAAAGATTTGAAAGCCCAATGTCATGCTGACTGTGTGTTAAGCTGCATATGAAGGTGTAGCAGAACACAGGAGACTCCGAGGGCTTTGAGATTTCACCTCACACCTCATTACCACCTGAATTGTGCTCTGACTCGGCTCTTCCTGTCCTAAACCACTACCTGTTTGCTAGTTTCGAAGAGCTCAAAATACACAGCATTTATCCAACACACACACACACACACACACACACACACACACACACACACACACACACACACACACACACATCATCCATGAACTACAGGGAGCTGCTTTATGTCCAGCATGATTAAGATATGTATAACATGATAGAGGATGTGTTTAATTGATTATAAGATACATACTATAGAATATACATAAAAAATATATATTTGTATACAGTTCTGTGGAAAAGTTTTAGCCACCCCATTTTAAGATTTCTTCTGTCTTTCTCCGAGGCACAAGTCGGGGGACACCCTGGCAGGGTGCCAACTCATCGCAGCACAATGTGGGGGCGTTCATATGCGTCCGGCTCATAAATACGATCCTTCCGACATGACTTGTACAAACCATACACCGGGGAACTCCGGGCACAAGGCAGGGGAGATCCCCAGGACGGGGTGCTGAACCATCGCAGGGCACAATCACACACAGATTCACACACTCTGGACAATTCGGAGATACCTAATCAGTCTACAGCGCATGTCTTTGGACCGGGGGAGGAAACCCCTGAAGCACGTGGAGAACATGCAAACTCCATGAAGACAGAGTGGAGGCGGGGTTTGAACCCCCAACCCCAGAGGTGTGAGGCAAATGTGCTATCTATCTATCTATCTATCTATATTATTGTCATTATTGCTCATATTTTATTTTTTGATCTGTTTCATTTCCCCGTGAGGAACTCCGAGGTGCATTTTGTGTATGAAGAGTGTCATAAAAACACCACCACAGTGGTTTTCCGTTCTTTAGCTCTTACCGCTGTGGCTACATTTAAACTATGACCTTATAAAGCAAAAGGACATCCTTTCAATTTCATGCTTTTCCCTTTAAAAGTCATTTTGCTGATAGACACCACGGCCCCTGTGAGGGCGTTTTCCTGTAGTTATGATCATTTTTCATCGTCATATTGAACCCCCCACACACACAAAAACAGCACACACACACACACACACACACACACGCTCACACATACACAGACCCCCACGCTCACACTATCTCTCACCTATGTACTGAGGAGTGCCACACAGACTCTTGTACTCCTCTCCCGGGTCGAAGCGGTGGGCGAGTCCGAAATCGATGATCTTGATCTCGGGATGCTCTGCGTTCTTATCCGACAGCATGATGTTCTCAGGCTGGATAATAATAATACAATTATTATTACTATTATTTTTTTGAAAGATGCGGAATGCAACCCCAGGTCCACATCAGATAGTTTCCAGATGTGCACAAATTCTCCAGATAACATTCCATTCAGGTCAAAGGTCAAGAAATAAATCGTGCCTACACTTATACGTATAAGGAGCCTATAAAAATGTTTGCGGTTTTTATTTTTATCACATGCACTTCCCGTCCCTGATTAAAGGACTTAAGTAAGTCCACATTTTTGTGATGATAACGCACATAATAAAATAGAAATAAAATAATTCAGTCACCTGTATTTAGTTAGAAACCCATCTGCACTGTAGTGGACTGACATTAATACTGAACATCCACAAGGGAAGGACTTTTAATATCAGAAATCAGGAAAAAAAAAACCATTGTGTCATTGTGTGTGAGCTCAGTGGGTCTCGGTAGGGGGTAGAGCTAACCACGAAAATAAAAGGGAGAGGAGTTGGTATACGGTACGCCCAGCCAGTACGGAATCAGCAACACGCCACACTAGCGCTCGCACTGAAATAGAGCGTTTAGAGAGTGAAGGTGTCAGTATCTGTGAGCCAGAAGCAGACAGTTTACTCCCTCACCTTCAGATCAAAGTGGGCGATTTGTTTACTGTGCATGAAGTCAGCTCCTTTCAGAATCTGCTTCAGGAAGTCGATGGCCTCGTTCTCCGTCACGTTCTCCTTCGCTGCGATGAAGTCGAAAAGCTCCCCGCCACGGATACTAAACCACAGACAGACACATTTATTATTATTATTAGTAGTAGTAGTAACAATAATAACAGTTTATACAATGGTGCTTGAAAGTTTGCGAATTTTCTATAAATCTGCATAAATACGACCTAAAACATCATCAGATTTCCACACAGGTCCTAAAAGTAGATAAAATATAAAGTATATATAAAAATTTATATAAAAATATAAAGTATAAAAAAGAACCCAATTAAACCAATGAGACAAAAATGTTATACTTGGCAATTTACTTGTTGAGGAAAGTGATCCAATATTAGATATCTGTGAGTGGCAAAAGTATGTGAACGTTTGCTTTCAGTATCTGGCGTGATAATAACTGCAGATAAACGTTCCCGGTAACTGTTGGTCAGTCCTGCACATCGGCTCGGAGGAACATTAGCCCGTTCCCCGGTACAGAACAGCTTCGACTCTGGGATGTATAAACATTTAGTCTGTTTATTAAAACCACAAATTCCCGGAAAACTGGTAAAAAAAAAAAAACCCCAAGGAGCCATTTATCTTTCTTTAACCTTGATGTTACTTTGGGAATGTAAATATCAAAACAGTCTTCTCAGACATCTCAGTCCCCGTGAGATACGCTTCGGGGCTGAGAAGTCCGTAAAACCCTCAGGAGCACCATAGATGGTTTAGACTCCGATTGTCAGCGGCAGCTTTAAACAGCTTACAAATAAGGACCTGTTGGAAACAAAGACAAACAGTGTCCAGGTGCGCTGCGTGAAGACGGTGGGCGCTAAAACATTTGCATCAACCCTTTTTTTGCTCTCCAGTATGTCACACACACAAGTCAGTCCTTTGTCCTTAAATACACGGCCTCATCAGTGCCTTTATCGTCGTTACATTGTCTATGAGCATGCGAACGCCGCAGCAAAAGGTTCTCCTGTGGAAAATCCGAGCCTACACACCTCCCATTGATGCGACTGTGTGTATGTGTGTGTGTTCCTCGGCAACCCAGCAGTACTATCTGATCCTCCTGTTTTTTCCCCGGTGCTAATCTGCTATAATCGTCAGATCGAAATACAAGCTGCCTATATGACAAAAAGCAGGTGCTAAAAATATAAACATCACCGTGTGACGTCCTTCAAATTTAATCTGTTTAATACCACTCAAGATTCTCTCAACACCCTTTCAACCCTCATGTTCTTTAAAAAAACCACCTTGTTTCTCTGTAACATAACATTGATTGTTTTCCTATTACGGCACACCCATAAGTGGTTATATACGGTATATTGTAAGTAAAAACGCGCTACTCACAGCTCCACGACTAGGACGATCTCGGCCCGGCTCTCGAAGACGTCGCGCAAGGCCATGATGTTGACGTGCTGCAGACTCTGCAGGATCGTCACCTCGTGCTCCACGCTCTTCCTCTCCATGCCCAGACGGCTGCTCACGCTCCGGCGGAGCTTCACAAACTTCCCCGCCCAGCACGTGCCGCCGGTTCGCTCTCGCAGCTCCCGCACCTGCCCGAAGTGTCCACTGCCGACGAATTTCCAGACATCTTCAACACCAGCCTCAAATATCTCTTTAAGACTTTAAGTGCTGAAATTCTAGCTGTGAACGTCTTAAATATCTCTTTGCTTATTTTCTGTACAGCGTACTACTAATTCCTGCGTTTACTCCGTCGATCGCTATACTAGACGTGATACGATGTCAGCTTCGTTTGGAAAAGAAATGTTTTTTTTTTTTAAAGAATTTTTGCACGCACCTGCCCAGTAACTCTCCGATCTCATAGAAGTCCTCCACGTTCTGCAGCCTAAACTGAGCCATGGCACACGGGAGACCTTCAGTCCGCTCTTCAGGATGAAATGAGCTAGTCCTGCATCTTTATACAACTACATAACACACACACACACACACACACATACACATGGTTATTAAAATATCCATTCTTCCATTTTCCGTACCGCTTCTCCTACACAGGGATGCAGGGAAACTTGGAGCTGGAGCCTATCGATGCTTTCAAGTCCCTCCAGGTGACATCAGGTGCGTTCGAGTCACTTTGGTCGGAGCAAGATGGCGGCGCACGATCTCTTAATCAACTACAAAAAATACAGCAAGGTTTTCTTTTTAACTCGACTTCTAGAAAACGAAGAACAAAGAACGCACGCGCGCATCAGGCGTGTTTTGCTTTTCGGAAGCTGTATTGTTACAGACCGGAGTACGTGAAAGCTCGTAGGAGGTGGGATTTGAACCCCCAACCTCAGAGCTGCGAGGCTTAACCACTAAGCCACCATGTCCCCCGATTCCTAATTGATCCCCGAGTTCACCAATACCGACAAAATTCCATGTTAACAATACCATCGTAACATGCTGAAAGTTTAGCGTAGCATCCAACCCACAGAAAAAAACTTTCTAGACATCGAATATCAATGTTTCGGCATTTTCAACACGTAGATCGTTTTTGATCATTTAATAATAAATACAGAGGAATTCCACAGTTTGAAAATACGCACGTTACTGTACTGCGCTAGCGTCAGACTTGCAAGCCCGATTGCTTTCGCAGACAAAAGGAGAAGTTTCAAGAGTCCCGTAAGTCTAAAGTCGGCATGGAAAGGAGGAAGGAAGGAAGGAAGGAAGCCTTTAAAAAAAAAAAAAAAACTTTCGGAGCCAGCATGACTCTCTTCATTAGGCTTAAAATGGAACGCTTCCAGATTATCCTGCACCCAGGTTAGAGTTACAGTCAAGTATTTTAATACTTTCTATCTATCCCATGGCTAACAACAACTTGGATAGAGTTAACAATAGGTCTCGTTGTTAGCCGAGAAGGGGGAAAAACGCCGCATAGAACAGCCAAAGGAGTCGAGTATTCGTTTTTGCTTAAAGAGACCACTAGGATTTAGAAGTTTGTGAACCTTCAGGGCAGCAGATGTTCAAGCCTGCATTATCACTTCTCATAAAGACAGCACTGTTAGCAAATGAAAAATAAATAAATAAATAAATAAAAATGCTTCCTGGGTAAATTTACGGTCATTTCCGTATATTATAATTCCTCTGTATCCTTTCTCAGTAATTATTACAAACAATAAATTCCACTTTTATCTCAGTGTAAGTCATACATGCTCACGTTCTCATGGTAGTACAAGCACGGTGTTCTTCGGAGGTTGTGCGGTGGGAACAACGATTACATAGAACATATTTCCTGAAAGTTTGAAAAAGATTTTCCTTGAAATTTGCTCACAGTCTGAAACACACTGAATAAAAACCGCATCTTATCACGGTGAGAATGCGACCATCACGCACCCACTCCTTTAGTCATAATCGACCGGAACAGATGTTTGTGTGTGTGTGTTGAATGAGAAAACAAAAGATACCATCGCTGCTGTTTGTGCTGGCTTCCCCACCAGGTTTGGGAGAGACAAGGCAGGATCTGTCACAGTAAATATTTACACAGACTAACAAAGAGAGCAGGACCAGACCACGCTTATCAGAAACGCCCTGAAACCACTGTCACTAAATAGAGCGCACACCACCAAACGCCTGGTGAGACTCAACCTCTGTACGGAAACTACATCTTCTGAGAAGACGTCTAAAAACAGAACGTTAGTCATAGCGACAACCGATCTGGAGGATTAAAATGGACATCCGTTAGAGTCCGACTTTAAGATGTTTGGCGTTTTCAAGCACGGCGATGTTCAACGAAACGAAAGAGCTTTGTTTCTTTTTTAAAACTTTCCACTGTCGTCGTGATTGGTGTCATGATCTGCGCCTCGATTCGAAAACTCTTGACCTTACGTCCGAAAGTATTTACCAATCCTGAAAATCCAGAAGACTGGTACGCAAAACAGACCTTTCGCTAGGTTTGTAGGTGACATGAGAGGTTTTTAAAACACATAGCGCTGAGTGTTAGTACTCAATAACGGTCTAAAATCGTTGATAAAAACGCAGCAATGCGGGTTTGTTTAGCCAGTTGCAGACATAGTGTGACAGACATGGTGCTATACCGAGCCTACTATTAATGCTGGTACGTCAACGCTGGAGTGTCAATTTCTAAGGACGCTCCAAATGACCAAAACATGCCAAAGGCAGCCATTTTCAGTACGCATGACCATCCATATAAAGGATATAAAGGAAAGCCCTTTAGATATTTCTTACTCTCTTGTTTTTTCTTCTTTTCTCCTGCATCGATTTAATCATGAAGCTTTTCAGAAAGACTACTAAAACATGATAAAGGTGTTAGCTTGATTAAAAATATGTACAGCTCACAACAGGCCCTATGAGTCAATCTGATCAAATTCCACAATGAAATTCCGCGGTTATGTTGGCATTTCCTGGCTGGTTTCGCTCATCTAGAGTATGCGTACAGGTATTTTATTTCTGGGTGTATATTGTGGCAAATATGTGCGAGCAAAGCCTTAAAAACAAGCATGACAAGATACCAGTGTATTTTTAACGCATACCAATGAAACAATTAAACCAATTAAATGCGTCGAATCAAAACCCCTATGTTGTTGTTGTTGTTGTTGTTGAATGCAAACAGGTGTCACAACAGTGTATACGTGTTCCATTTGAAATAACGTGACCTTTGTATACATTCGACAATTTTAGGATTTTCATTCGACTCACAACCATTAAATCCGGACACGGTTATAAAGTTCATGGAAGTTCGTTCAAACGACAACAATCCAATACTCTTAGAAGAGCGCAGAGAGAAGAACATCTTACCGACGCTTCTCTAGGGTGTTTTCTCAGATTTACGAAACCGGAGCAGTAAAAAAGTAGTTCCAGTTTTGTTGTATTCCGGCGCCGAGACACCAATTCCCAGCTAAATTGGTAACGCGCACCAATGCAGTATATTCATTCCTGTGAAAAAGAACTGTGCCAGATCGGACAGGACAATAAATAAATAAATAAATAAATAAATAAATAAAAATAGAGATGAAGAGAACCTTCGGTTTGAAATATCGCCATGGAAGCTAGCACCAAGTGATCTGTAGAGTAGGTGTCGAATTGAAGACAATAATCTCTCCATCAAATCTGCTTCGCTCTACTCCGAGTCCTACCCAAGCACGCAGCGGTGCGCTGAGTGCATCTTCAACAAGACAAAGATCTCACTAGTAAAGAATGTAACTCTGTAAAAGATCAACCATGACCTTTTCCCAACCTCTTCTCCAAATGACGTAAGCTGTATCAGTTCTCTATGAAAACGAAGCTCGAAAGGACAGAAATGCTGCTTTGCCTACAGAACGTCACGCTTCGTCAAACAAACTGCCTTTCACCTGCATTTATATACAATCTCCATGTACATGCGGAATATTTATATATATTTATATACATGCTGTATATTTATAACAGTGCACACAAAGAGCTATTCGTGTCACACTGAATAAACACCACAAATGTCAAGGACCAGCACTAATGATGGGATTGAGGCGCCATTCATGTTCCTGTATTCAATTTTCATACCACGATAACCGCCAAACCGTTCCATCTGGTTCATGATATCATGGTGCTATCGCTTTTTCAAATGATTTTAAAACATTAATCTGTAGTCGGTACAAAAACTATGTTTGATGACGTTTTTACGATAAGTATTTAGGCTTTAAGTGTTCGGAAGGTCGGGAGTTCAAGCCTCGGTGCTGCCAAGCTGCCACTGTTGGGCCCTTGAGCAAGGCTCTTAACCCTCTCTGCTCCAGGGGGCGCTGTATCACGGCTGACCCTGCGCTCTGACCCCAGCTTCCTTGGCATGCTGGCGTATGCGAAGAAAAAGAATTTCACTGTGCTGTGTATACGTGTATACTGCGTATACGTGAACAATAAAGACAGGTATATGATTATCGTGATTTGGGACATTCGTTCTTAAAAGTAGGGATTTTCGCCCACATCGACATCATGAATGGAATACTGAGATTGTGAGTGAACGCTATGAACAAAAGTGGTTTTATAACTACGATCTCAAACATATGCTATCGAGTATGATCCCAAACATGAAGGGATAACCGTCAGATTTCGCTGGATAGACAAAAGGACTAAAGTGCCGCCGCATCGCTCGCTTAAGGTAGACATGTGGGCTAAATCCTACACAATCACAATCATTAGGTAGAAGAACCGCGCCGAGGGAATCTGTTAACCGAAGTGAAAACAGACCAACGTGCCGATGAAAGACAACTCAGAATCGCGTTACAAAACAAATCTCGGATGTCACATGTTAATTCTAAAAATTCATTCAGGGTGGAATTTTTTCCACTCGGGCAATTTAAGAGACAACTTTATTTTTCCACAGCGAGCTTGACATTTGTACAGAACTTTCCGATGGCAAACTAGAAGTGAGCAAAGCGAAGATTTGAATCCAAAACAAGATTAAAGACAGAAGCAACATCTGGCAAGCATGACAAACATACAGCTGTTTGCCAGAGACGAACTAGAACTGAACGTACAGTACTTCAAGCAGCAGATCCTTAAAGTTGACTCACGCTGCACATTAAAATTGTTGGAATGCAAACAAGCCATTGGGCCGGACGTCATATTAATAACAGCATAAGACAAGTTATAACCAATAACCCCGCCCATCAGCCTAACACAGCCGTAAGAAGTAACAAAGTTCAATGACTTTGTTGCTGTGCTGAAGTATCTGCTCTTTATTGCTCTTTACAGAAACTGATACGTAATATCGGTGTCAAAGGTTCCATATAATCATATAAATATATAATCATAGAAATGTAAGATGGCGCTGCTCCAAAAATTCTAGTAAAAATAGTAAGGATCTACCATATCCCAAATCCCAGTTTAACACCTGACCACCTCTAACAGACAGACAGACAGACAGACAGACAGACAACTGACAGACAGATATGAAATATAAAAAAAAATTCTGCACGCCCCTGTTAATTAGGTTTTCTGATACTAAAACACAAAACGAAAAACAAACAAACAAAAAAAACCTGACAGGGGTGCATATACTTTTATATATCCACTGTAAACAGATAGATAGTTACAACATTCAAGGGCTCTAAGGGTTCTTTAGGTATTTAGTGATGACTGGGTTCTATTTTTCTGATATGGAAAGACTCAGCTGTATGAATCTCTATATAACATTAAGGAAGAGAGAGATCAGTTCAACCAAAATTGTTGGCAGCCATTAAAGTAGTAAGGCTCTCCCACTTCGAAATGAAACACCTGGCCACCTCCAATCAATCGACCGATAGATAGATAGATAGAGAGATAGACAGATATATTTCAAGGGCTCGTTAACGGTTCTTTGAATAGTTAATGGCTTCCTAGAAGGATTCTACTTGGAATCCCCTTAAATAGGAAATCTATCTGTCTGTCTGTCTGTCTCTCTATCCATCCATCCATCCATCCCATGGGTACACCAAAGGTTCTTTGGATAGTTAAGGCTCCATGTTTAATATGGTTTCCATCTAGTACTCTAAATGGACAGTTCCTCTGGGTGGACCCCATAAAGGTTCAATAATAATAAATCCCACAACCGAGTGTTTTCTATTAGAGAGGGTTCCAGATAAGTGCCCTTAAGGAAGCAAAAAAGTTCTAAGTATCCAAAGAACCTTTGGGGAACTCATGAGATGGATGGATAGATAGATATGTAGATAGATAGATAGATATGTAGATAGATAGATAGATAGATAGATAGATAGATAGATAGATAGATAGATAGATAGATAGATAGATAGATAGAAAGAAATTAAAATTCAAGCGAGCTTTAAGGGCTCTTTAGATGGTTAGTGGCTCCCTAGAAGGGTTCTTCTTGGAATCCTCTATAATATGCATGTATCTATCTATCCATCCATCTATCCATCCCATGGGTTCAACAAAGGTTCTTCGGATACTTAAGGCTCTTTTACATCCTTAATATGCTTTCCATCTAGTACTCTATAAACGGTCACTTCCTCTATGTTGGAGTCTTTAAGTATCAAAAGGAACCTTATGGAACTCTTAAGACAGACAGAAAGTAACATTCAAGGGATCTTTAAAGGTTCTTTAGATTAAAGGTTCTTTAGTTAGTGTTTATTGGCTTCCTAGAAAGGTTCAACTTGGCATCTATCTATCTATCTATCTATCTATCTATCTATCTATCTATCTATCTATCTATCTATCTATCTATCTATCTATCTATCTATCTATCATGGGTTCACCAAGGTTTCTTTGGACACTTAAGGTTTTGTTTCTTGCTGAAGGTGTTTCCATCTAGCACCATAAACATCTTCAATCAACAGAACCGCTGTCTGTAAGAAAGTGAATGTTGAACGCACTTCTCATTACTGAAACAAACCGCATTCATGATACAGAAACCAAACGACCACCGACACACACGAGGAATAACGACACGCACGACAAACAACAGCTTACCCCGATCCTGAAACCCTGACGAACAGCGTATCGTCCGCTTTCCTCTCCTTTCCCCTGTGCGTATGTGTGCGTAAGTGTGCGCGCGTGTGCGTGTGTGTGTGTGTGCGCGCGCGCAGCTGCAGAAATCCCGAGTCCCAGTGCACGCAGTGCTGTCAAAACTCCAGCGCGCGCGCGCATAGCACGCAAGATGACAATAAACGTAGACACATAGGGACTTCCTGATTAAAAGGAAGAGCTGCGAGACTGGTCCGACAACTTGCACATCTGTGTGTGTGTGTGTGTCCGCTTATTGTCTCCTGAGAGAGAGAGCACACACACACACACACAAACACACACAGACACACACACACACACACACACACACACACACACACACACACACACAGGCTAATAATGTCTGATTCTGCCGCCTGTTAGATGAAGAAAGACATGGGCTCTGTTCCAAACCGCATACGGCCACACTAGTACTAGAACTGACAAGTATTATATTGGTCTAGTATTTAGTAGGATGTTTATATGCTTGTAATTATGCATGATGTATAATTATAGATCTTCTGAGTGGTACTTTCGCATAGGTATAGTATAAATATTACTTTAACACACTATCTAGCGCTGTAGTGTGCTGTTTGGGACAGAGCCCAATGCTGTGCCGGTAAGCAAGTGACAAACAGGAACCTCCATCAACAGAAGCGACATCAGGGTTGTGAAACCCAGTTTCACACACACACACACACCCACACACCCACCCACCCATACACACACACACACACACACACACACACACACACACACACACACACACACACACACACACACACACACACACACACTTTTAGTGTATTTTCTTTCTTTTTTTAATATAATAAAAAAAGCTACACACACACACACACACACACACACACTCTCTCTTTTAGTGTATTTTCTTTTTTTTATATATAATAAAAAAAGCTACACACACACCCATCACACACACACACACACACACACACACACTTTTAGTGTATTTACTTTTTTAATAATAAAAAAGCTACGCGCACACACACACACACACACACACACACAATTAGAAAAGTTGTATTTTATTGAAACCTGTTAGTGCTGATTTGTATTGTTGTGTATTTGTGCTTTAAAAGGACGATTTACCGTGAAGAGTTTTTGGATTTAGAAGTTGGCAGGAGGTGTAAAGTTTTGCCAGCACTCACGATGTGCATTTTCACACACTTCTGCATTTTTTTATGCTGTCTAATAAAAGCTTTTGTGTAACCATGATGAGTAGCAGTTTATTATCAGTAACATTTGTTAAAAACATTGTTATTTCTAAAAGGGGTCTTAGTGGTTAGCTCATTTGCCTCACACCTCTGGGCTGGGGTTAGGGGTTTCCTCTGGGTACTCCAGTTTCTTCCCCCAGACCAAAGGCGTGAGTGTAGGCCGATTTGCATCTCTGAATTTTTCACATTATCTGTGTTACCTTCACATTCTGTGTTACCCAGATGAGGATGGGTTTCCCTTCTGAGTCGGGTTCCTCTCAAGGTTTCTTCCTCAAAAAACATCTTAGGGAGTTTTTCCTTGCCACCGTCGCCACTCAGTGGCTTGCTCAGTTGGGATAAATTCCATTTGTTTTCTACCTATTTGTCTCTGTTTATCTGTTCCTGTTTGTCTCTCTTTAGATGTTTCTGACTGTTTATACCTGTTTTTTATTTCTGTAAAGCTGCTTTGAGACAATGACTATTGTAAAAAGCGCTATACAAATAAAATTGAATTGAATTGAATTGAATTGAATTGTCCAAAGTGTGTGAACGGGTGTGTGTGTGCGATTGTGCCCTGTGTTGTGTGGTGTCCCCTGCCTTCTACCCCGTGTTCCCTGGGATAACGTCCAGGCTCCCCGTGACTCTTTGGAGGATAAGCGGTATGAAAAAAATGGATGGATTGTTAGCAGCATAGCAACTAAAAATAGAAGAGGTTTATGTCCTTGGTGTGAAGTCTTTCACATATATTTATCTGTGTGGTTTCGATCACCTACAATCTAAAAAGTAGGCTGCAGTTGCAGCAATTTAAATCTCGGATTTGCTATTTTAAAGAAAGTGATTTTTATTTGCTATTTTGCTTCAGTAACTCATTATCCGCTGATTAAAAACCAAGAAGCAAGAAGACACTTAAGATGTCATGAGTGATCGACAGCGTTTGAGTCAAATGGTTGTAGAGATTTGATTTGTTTACAACTTAAATAAAACCACAATGAGATATAATCATGTAATCATTAACGGCATCATTTGTCCCACTATAATTCATTGAGTTTAATATTAATTATGGACTCGTGATGCATTGCTGAATGTCACGTGTGGCAGTGTGAAAGTACACGATTGGAACAAATTCTGGGATAATAAATATAAATAGAAAATATTATTTACTATTATCATCTTAGGGAGATTTGAGAGGCCCTGTGATGGACTGGCAACCTGTCCAGGGTGTACCCCGCCTTGTGCCCGATGCTTCCTGGGATAGTCTCCAGGTTCCCCGTGACCCTGAAGAAGGAATAAGCGGTAGAAGATGGATGGATGGATGGATGGAGATTTGAGAGGCTAAACATGCTCACTGATGTTATGCGGACCATCAGCCTTCCACTTTTCACAACGATTGTTTTTGCAGAACTTCGGAGGAACATTCGTCATGTTTCAACTCCACTATTCATATACAAAGCAATCTGGGCGTCTTTCTTCTGTTTACCGACTGGGCTTTTAGTTCAGATATTAACTAATGAGCTGGAGGTGAAGTTACAGAATTTCTTTTACCAAAATGCTAAAAAGATTTTGAAGTTTGAACACTTGTTTGTTTTGGTTGTAAAAAAGACCTCTTTTTAGATCACAATCTAGGCAATTACACTAGCAAACACTAGAGATTCTGGAGAATTACGTTAGACCATTACCGTAAATGATGCCTCAGGAGATTCTTGTGTTAGATTAAAAGATTTTTTTAAATGTCCCTTAATTATTTTTTTTAAATTCTTTGTTTGGTCTCTTAGGATTCAAGTTTAAAGGTAGTTAAATGACACAAACCGAGTATATGCCTTAAGTTCATGAATTTTCTGTTCAGCTAACGGTTTTGGGGAACTCTACCTAGAAGTTTCTCAAACCCCGTTTCCACATGTTGGATGGTTACAGACCTTGTAAGTTCTGTTTGTTCTTAGAACAAGATCTAGTGAATAATAACCAATGAAACTCGAGCCAGTTGGTGTAAAACCGAGAGAAATTTAACATAACGCACATTTATAAACTACAGAAGTTGAGAAAAGTAAGGAGCCACTGAGGTGACATAGTGATTATATTTTAAATAATCCCGAATTAAATGTAGCCCAGAATTAATAATAATGTCAATATGGAAATATCATTTGTGGCCTCATTACATGAACTTGCATCTAAAGCGAGTAAAATAACTGCTCATTAAATATTAAGTCGTGGGATCAGGTTGCATCATTCATCGCCAAGAGATGCTTATTTTTTTGGTCTGGAAATATTAACCCAAGTCTTAAGTACAAAAAAATCGAATTCATGTATTAGTGTGTAAGAGAATTTAAAACAAAGATTGGCTTAGAAGAAGTCGTTTTGTCGAACAGCCAAAAAGTTGTGTCAGAGCTACCGAGCTAACGAAGCTAATAAGTAATGAAATTGAAACATAAACAAATAAATACCTAATGAAAAATCGTCCATAATGTCATGACCAAATATTTATATACAGTGGAGGAAAAAAGTATTTGATCCCCTGCTGATTTTGTACGTTTGCCCACTGACAAAGAAATGATCAGTCTATAATTTTAATGGTAGGTTTATTTGAACAGTGAGAGACAAAATAACAACAAAAAAATCCAGAAAAACGCATGTCAAAAATGTTATAAATTGATTTGCATTTTAATGAGGGAAATAAGTATTTGACCCCTCTGCAAAACAAACTCTGCTATTCTTCAGAATGAATCAATGTCTTGTCTTCTGACCAATCAGATTCGAGAATTCAACAGTGACTGTGGTTAATCTTTAATAAGAATAACAACAACAACAACAACAATAATAAGAATTATTATTATTATTATTATTATTATTATTTATTTTTAAATGGTTAAGTCTGGAAGCAGCTGATTAAATATAAGTTTTAAATATTAAAAATAAGAATTTTATGCACACTATATTCATAGACTTTTCTCTGTACAGTTTCTTTAAGACCGGAAACAAAAGCGTCAGTCTTTTGTTTCCGGAAACGTAAAGTAAAACCGATCTGATACTACAATGATCAGACATAACATCTCAGTTAGTCATGTATTACGTCACTGCATGTCATTGTGTGTTCGAAAGGGTGGGGTCTGTGCCTTTCAAGAAAATCTGGAAAAAGAAGTTGTGTGTTGTACCTAAGGGCTAGAAAGAGTAATGGCAGCTATGCAGGATCTTTTTAGTCTTGCTCAACCACTTTATTGATATCAGAAGAATACGTAGCCTGCATGTTTGCAGATATTCATGTTGCAATCACTAATCTACTTGCTCTCGTTCGTTTGTTCATGCTTTTGAAGGAACTTTGGAGAAGGTATTTCTCATTTAGTATTAGTATTCATTTGGATTTTTATTTGATCACTAATATTGACGAATTCTTGTTTTTATTTTGTTTATACTGGTCAGGATGGCTGTGGATTCAGAGCCTATCCCAGGGACACTGGTTGAGAGGTGTGGATACACACTGGATGGAATGGCAGTCCATCACACCACACACACACACACACACACACACACACACAATTTAGAGTAGTCAAACCATCTACGACCAGAGAGTAATCTGAGCTCAGGATCAAACCAGGGACCCTGGAGCTGTGCCTCAGTGTGCCTCTCAATCACAGCCAGAGAAAAGCTTACACTGTGCAGATCTGTTCTACTTAATATTCACTGTTGTGTTACACTCATCCAGTCTCACAAGGACATTTTGTGTGTGTTTTTTTTTTGCTATTTATTGGGTTGCACTCTCTTGGAAAGCCATATGTTATCACATTGTGATATATTGCATACAGTATGATGCACAGTATAATAGAGTCAGACAGGAGGGGGACAAATCCCTAAAATGACTTGGTTGGACTGTTCTTGGTTTGTAAAAAGGTCAACTCGAACATAATGTGCAGGAAACGGTCTCTCTTCCTGGATATTTAGGAGACATAATGAACCATACTATACATACCAGATGTATAGAAGTGTGGGGCCAAGTTCACATCAGCAAATGCACTGTTTACCAAAGGTTACGTAACAGTGGTCTACAGTACATACAGCATTTAGATACCGTTTATATTCATGCATAAATTTAAACACCTTTTACGAGGTGACCCAGTTCATTAAATTGGAGCACAGGACCTTTCCCTTCGATTCTGGTCGTGATTATTTTTCCATACGAGTCTGTTTCCAACATCAGCACCTTCCATTGTTTGAGAGTTGGAGGTCTGGGTGATTTGCAGTGTTGCAATGTTATTCTAGCTGCTGTAACAATTCCAACAGTCATTACTGAGAGTTCTCTCTTGTTCACAATGGGTATTTCGGTTCTATCCCGCACTAGACAGATATAGATGTGGGGATATTGGCAGCATCAAGCTCAAGCAAGAATTTCAAAATTCACTCCAAAATGGCTGGACCATACAGCGTTCATCCATGTAAGATGCACCAATTTCTTCTAGACACTTCCAGCACAGATTGCTACTCATTATTCCGATTTTAAACAGCCTACATGGTGTCCAATAATATCTGTGTGATAATTTATATTGGATACATTTCCCTTTTTGGACTGGCACCCTGTCCAGGGTGTACCCCGCCTTGTGCCCGATGCTCCCTGGGATAGGCTCCAGCTTCCCCGTGACCCTGAAGAAGGAATAAGCGGTAGAAGATGGATGGATGGATGGAAGGATGGATGGACATTTCCCTTTTGCTTCCCTTACGTGTTTGGCGTTATTGGCTAGGATCTATTTCCACTTATTCTCATCAATTTCACAAACTTATAAATATGACTTTAAAGCTGTTCATTAAAAAGTCACACTTGTCATACTTGTTGCCAGATTTGGACTCGTATTGGTTGGGAAGATTTTTCACTGGATTATCTTTTGCACTGCATTGTTCGGGCAAAACTATCTCTTGGAAAGAGAATGAAAGTTATTCTGAGTAATATTAGCTTTTGAGAGACAGGTTGAACCAGATCATGAAAAGTCAGTACTCGTATACTGTGTGTAAAATGAGATGTAATTGTATTGTGATCATGTTGCAAAGTACAAAGTGGACAAAGGATGCTGAAGAAACAGAACACCACAACAATCCCTGCTTTCATGCCTTGTGAAATGATGCCTCCTTCAGGATAAAATTTGACCTGGCAAAAGATTCGGAAGGACATTTAGAGGAGTGTAATGTTGAATACTTCCCAAGAAAATCCAAAAAGTTTTGTCAAAGTTGAGTAAAGTTTTGATGGTTGTTTGCTAATTTAACCTTAAAAGACCAAAATAAGACCAAAGAGGGACTTCTATATATTAAGAAATTGGGAAATAAATGGTTGAAGGCTGGGGGGCACGGTGGCTTAGTGACTAGCACGGGGGTTGAGGGCTGAAATAAAACCTTTGCCTTGAGTGTGTGGAGCTTGAATGTTCTCCCCGTGCTTCTGGGGATTCCTCCCCAGTCCAAAGACATGCATGTAGGCTCCCCCGTGACCCTGTGTAGGATAAGCAGTAGGGAAAATGCATGGATGGATCTAGGCTAATCTGAAGCCAGAATAATGGTGTCTCCCAAGAGGGTGCCAAAACTAATAAAAAACAAACAACTTCTGATTCATGTCAGGGTTACTCAACTGCAAATCCCCAAAACAAAAACACCTCTCAGTGCACTGAGTGAGGTAAAGATCATGCAATTTACCATAATTTGTCTTAATAGTCAGAATAAATAAATTGGGCCTTGATTTATTATTTAGTTATTTATATATTTTTACAAATAAACTATTTTTTTTCTGATGCTAGGAATCTTTAGCTACTACTCTACAATTTACAATATATATGTGGGAAAACCTTAGAGAATTGATTGCCATAACCTTAAGTTTTGCCGTGGGAAAGTCATCAAGTTGTGGTTTCTCACTAACATGACAAGTTTTTATTTTTCTTATCACTTTTGTCACAAGTGAGAGAGAGAGAGAGAGAGAGAGAGAGAGAAAAAGTTGATGGTGACGGAATGACTGTTTATAGCTGTTATGATGCAAGTGATAAAAGGAACTAACTTGCTTTGTAGACTTCCATCAACCGGAACTCATTCGTTGGAATGAAATGGATAAAACGTACAGACATGTCATTCTTTCCTAAATAATAATTTTTTTAGTGTTGCTGTGGTATAAGAAGACATTGCGGCATGCTGTTCTAGGAAAATAATCAACTTCAGGGTAGTTATAGTGACTGATTCATGTGACTGACCACATCCTGCAACTCACTGCTTTCAGGCCTCCCAGCCAGCTCCATCAAACCCCTTTAGATGATTCAGAATGCTGCAGTGCACCTCGTCTTCAACCAGCCCAAGACAACCCATGTCACATCCCTCTTCATCTCCCTCCACTGGCTTCCTGTAGCTGCCCGCATCAAGTTCAAGGCTTTGATGCTCACCTACAAGACCTTGTCAGGAACAGCACCCTCCTACCTCAACTCTCTCCTGAAGGCCTACGTTCGCTCTCGCAATCTGTGATCGACTAGCGACCGACGTTTAGTAGTTCCCACTCAGCATGGCGTAAAGTCTCTTTCCAGAACCTTCACGCTAACTGTTCCTCAGTGGTGGAATGCTCTTCCAATCTCAATCCGGACCGCAGAATCTCTCACTATCTTCAAAAAACAGCTAAAGACCCACCTCTTCCGTGAACACCTAACCAACTCCTAGAGAGAAGAGAGAAAAAAAAAACCCCACACACAACGCACTTACACCTCTACTCTGTGCACTTTGCTTCCTCTGGAACTCCATTAATGGATCTTGTATAGTAGCACTACTTGTATTGTTCCCTGCTTGATATATCGCTTTGCTTATTTGTAAGTCGCTTTGGATAAAAGCGTCTGCCAAGTGAATAAATGTAAATGTAAATGTATATAACGTATAACTTACTTAACATAGCCGTATTCTTCTATTTCATGAACCCGAGTTTTTACAAAGCACATTACTGCAATTCCCTAATTTCCATGATGACGAGATAAGCAACTAGAAGATTTCCTTACTCGTAGCTCTAATCCCAGACTAACAAAGCAAACACTGTGTACATTTTGGCCAAACGTCATTTCTGTAAGTGTGAATATGAGCCATGTTTAATCGGGTAGGAAAAAACGTAATACTATTTAATTGTTGCACAAGAATGAACAATTTCAAAACATACTCTGATCTGAAATGGCACCTTCTGAACACTGAATCCCATTTCACAAACTCAGTATCTACTTATTTGCTTCATCACACACTTTCAATGTGCTTTGTGTCTCTGCAGTTGGATCTGCACAGCTGTGTTTGTTCCTGGCGAACAGGTTGGAGCATATTTCTCCTCTCTCCTCCCATATGGTGGTGCATAAAACCCAGAGCATTATTTTTCCTGCTTTTTCTGCCCCTCGGAAGATTTTTTTTTTGTGTTAATTAAGGATTCTGGGCCCGTGTGTACCTTTGGATGGGTTTAAATGAGGTTGGTTGGTTAGTTGGTTAGTTATTCAATCCCCTCACTTTAACAATCAATTAATATAAATTCATATTCATTCATGAACTCAATATATAAAACACATAATGAAATGTACAACCCTAATTCATTATGGGAAATGCAAAAAAAAACAACAACCCAAAAACAAATATGTGAAAATTCATTTCTCCCTGTACTATACTGAAAACACATTATTTGATGTTTTACTTTGTGAATGAACATTTTTTTCATTTTTAAATCTGATGCCTGCAACAAACTCTGAAACAGTTGGGAGAGTTGCCTTTTCTTTCTTTTAATAACACTTATTAAGTGTTTGGACGCTGAGTGAAGACACCAGTTGGTTAAGTTTAGCAAGCACATTCTCAAGCAGAGACAGGTCAGGACTATGCTAGCACCCGTACTCTCTGCTTAAGCAACCATGCTCTTGTAATCCGGGCAGAATGTGGTTTGGCGTTGTTCTGCTCTGGATGGCAGCGTATGTTGCTCCAAGATGTGTACATGTCTTTCTGCATTAATACTGCACTCACAGATGTGCACTGACACGCCAACATACCATGACAGACGCTGGCTTTTGGACCGGACACTGATAACAGCTTGGATGGTCCTTTTCCTCTTTGGCCCGGAGAACACGACGGCTGTTTTGTCCAAAAACTATTTGAAATGTCGACTCGTCAGACCACAAAATACGATTCGACTGTTCTACTGTGCTAGTGTTGATGTATGGCTTCCTCTTTGCATAGTAAAGTCTTACCTTGCATCTGTGGATGCAGCGGCGAATGGTGTTAACTAACAAAGGCTTATCAAAGAATTCCTGAACACATGTCAGGATATCCATTACAGGTTTTTAAAGACAGTGATGAGAGATCCGAGGTCACACGCATTCGGAAGTGGTTTTCAGCCTCGCCCTTTATGCACCGAGATTCGACAGGATTCCTTCAATCTTTGAATTATATTGTGCACTGTAGAAGGTGAAATTCCCCGAATCCTACAGATTTGTCTTTGGGGAACGTTGTTCTCAAAGTGTTGGATTATTCGCTGACGCATCTGTTGGCAGATCGACGAGCCTCGACCCGTCCTTACTCTTGAAGGACTAGGCCTTTTTTGGAGGCTGCTTATATACTATGATTAGACAATTGCCTCACCTGTTTTACATCACCTTCTTATTTCGACAAGTCCTAAACTGCCCCTGTCCCAACTTTTTTTTTTGAACAGGTTGCATGCATAAATTTCGAAATAAACACTTGCCGTAAAATAAAAAAAACATGCAGTTGATTAGGTAAAGCATCAAATACCTTGCCTTTATGAGCATTTTTTTGGTTTAAATTCAAGTCAAAGTACATTTACAAATCACTCTTCTTTGTTTTTATTAGCTCTTTCCATACTGTCTCGACTTTTTCGGAATCGGGGTTGTATTTAGTTATCCTAAATTTGAATTTAGTCTCCCGTACATTTTCTGTACCGCTAATCCTACACAAGGTCACAGGGAGCCTATTCCAGGGAGCTCAGGGCACAAGGCGACGGACACCCTGGACAGCGTGCCAACCCATTGCAGGGCACAATCGAACACACACTTAGACGCTACGGATAATTCGTTCATGCCAATCAGCCTGCGATGCATGTCTTTGGACTGGGGGAGGAACCCTCAGAAACACGGGGAGAATATGCAAACTCTGTGCACTCGGGGAAAAGGCGGGATTCGGACCCCCAGCTCTGTAGGTGCGAGACAAACGTGCTAACCACCGTGGCCCACTTAATTTAGTTCCGTGAATAAGAAATTCTTAACTCTTTCGAATGAAATAAACTGTTGAATACCGCCATCTGGTGGTTAGTGTATATACAATAGACACTTGAAATGCACACACTTTCAATGATGGGATCTGCTACATGACACAACAGCTTACAGTTACCGTCCATGTTCTGTGTATCTATAGTCCTGTGCATGTATTGTTTTCCACAGTGTGACACTGTTGTGTATTTGCTCTTCATGTAATCTCGTGTACTGTTCAGTGTTGCACCATGGTCCAGAAGAAACGTCATTTCGTACCATTGTATTTAAAGTTTAAAGAGCAATGACAATAAAATCCCACTTGGAGTGACTTGACTTGAAAATCCCTAGAATGGTAGCAAGAAGTGAGGCTGGGGCTGAATTCTTTCTAGACTAGACTGTAAATCCATGCAGCCTATCAGTGACAGTCGTGTCAACATACCTGGACACGCCCCCTCGATTTGATTTCCATTTTTGTGCGGCTATTTTTCAGCAGGGTTTGAGAGCGCGCATGGAATACAGTCGTAAGAGCACCGACTGTGAACGAGACCGATTATTTGACTCCATCGTCCTTTTTTTTTCTTTGGAGGAGGAACTAAAAGGAATTTGATTCAACACACATTGTCTAAATCACAAAAGCAGCTGCCTCACAAAAGTGTGTGCGCGTTAAAGGTTAAAGGTCAAATCATTCTTATTATGCCATTAACATGAGCTTGTGATATAATCCACTGCTCAGCACTAATAGTTTAATCGTCGAGCAGTACTCCGTGACCCAAATGTCACCGTAGAACATTCAGAAATAATTCGACAGCACATCTTTCAAACATGCAGTTCGTTCAATCCCCTATAGGTGGCAATAATTAACTCTTATTTAAACCGGATGACTAATGTAATCGCAGTGAAATGAAACGGAATGAAAACCTGCGACTACTCTGAACCTTTTATGGCTAAGAATGGACAGCAAAGGCCTTCTGCTACTTTGATTTAAACAAACAAACAAAAAAATGCAGGAATATCTAATTATTCACTTTCAGCCACCATTTTGTTACGATGCAACGCACATGCACGATGTATGATTTTGTTCTTCCTTCAAACCCATGAAGTCTTTTGGAATTAGCTGATGAGGTATTAATGAGGTAGAATATTAACCTCTGCTTAAGCTTTCTATTGATGTATATTCTTTATAGCTGCCAAGGACCAAGCTCTTTCAATTGGTCAGGGTTGAGGTGAATGAGGAGCTTATCCCAGGAATTGGATGCGAAGCGAGAGAATTCACCTCCAAATTGGACGTCATGAATACATTCACACACTCATTTAGACCGAAGGGTACTTCACCGTAGGTAATGTGCATGTTTTTTGGACAGTTGGAGGAGACCAGAGATCACAGAGGAAACCTGTGCGAAAGTGTAGCAACTGCCAGCAGCTCACTCGTGCCGTGTTAATCCGTAGACATCTGGATACAAGCGTTTAATCAGAGCTGACATTTTGTTAGAGACACCACCAGCAGAAATGAGCACTGTGAATAGAGCTAAAATGGTAAAGACAAACAAACTTAAAGCGATGAAGTCCATGTACCGGCACAACTACTGCAGCCAATTGGCCTCATGGGAAAGCAGATTAGCGCTCGATTCACTTTTTAACCTTCCACATTTTCCGGAAGTGGAGGAGACAAAACCGGGCCTAGATTTGTAGTCATAAGTTTACATACATCTTGCAGAAAATGTTAATAATGATAATAATAAAAAAAGAGGGATCAGAAAAATTGTATTTAGTTGTTTGTATTTAGTCCTGCCCTGAATAAACTACTTCACATAACAGATGTAAACATAAAGACACAATAATAACTGGATTTACACAAATGAACCAGTTGAAAAGTTTACACACGCTTGATTATTAATACCGTGTTTCGTTACCCGGATGATCAACGACATGATGTCTTAATGTTTTGTGAGAGTTCTTCACGAGTCCCTTGTTTGTCCTGACTGTCCCACTATCCTGTACATTGTTTACTTTTCCAGAATCTTCTGCATATTTGACTCCGTTCCAACAGCGCCTATATGATGTCGAGATCCGTCTTTTCACACCGAGGACGATTGAGGGACTCGTACGCGACTATTACACAAGGTGCAAACACTCACCGGAAGGCAACACGATACGTTAAGAGCCGGGGTGGGGGGAGGGTTGTAGACTTTTGAAAAGGATGATCGGTATAAATGATTATTTTGTCAGTGTAAGTGTAAATATCTTCTGTAGCTTCTGAAGGGTAATACTAAAAAAAAAAGATCTTTAAACATACGTTTATGGAAGGAGTCTCCAGTGTCAGTCAGAAGTAAAGCTGTAACTTCCAAGGTTTCTTGACTACTACGTTAAAGACGTAAATCATGAACATCATTTGCTTGATTTATTTTTCAGTTTCTTGGATGTTTTATCAAAAGGCATGAACACGAGATCAAGTTTAAGAATACGGGCGCACGGTGGTTTAGTGGTTAGCACGTTCGCTTCAGACCTCCAGGGTCCGGGGTTCGATTCCTGCCGGGGTCCTGTGTGTGCGGAGTTTGCATGTTCTCCCCGTGCTGCGGGGGTTTCCTCCGGGTACTCCGGTTTCCTCCCCCAGTCCAAAGACATGCATGGTAGGCTGATTGGCGTGTCTAAAGTGTCCGTAGTGTATGAATGGGTGTGTGAGTGTGTATGTGATTGTGCCCTGCGATGGACTGGCACCCTGTCCAGGGTGTACCCCACCTGATGCTCCCTGGAATAGGCTCCAGGTTCCCAGTGACCCTGAAGAAGGAGTAAGTGGTTGAAGATGGATGGATGGTAATCCCATTGTTGAGTCAGAAGGTTTTAGTGGCAAAATATTTGCCTGCTTTGGAACTAGGTTTATGTTGTTATAAAGGTGGTGCTTGAAAGTTTGTGAACCCAGTAGAATCTTCTATATCTCTGCTCAAATATGACCTAAAACCATCAGACTTTCACACAAGTCCTAAAAGTAGAAAAAAGCGAACCCAAAAATGAAACAAAAATATTATACTTGGTCATATATTAAGGAAAATGATTGAATATGGTGTGAACCTCTAGGATTATCAGTTAATTTGAACATGCTTTCAATCAATGGGATGACAATCAGGTTTGAGTGAGCGCCCGGTTTTATTTAAAAGAACAGGGATCTATCAAAGTCTGACCTTCACAACATGTGTTTGTGGAAGTGTATCATGGCACCAACAAAGACGATTTCAGAAAAAGAGTTGGTGAAGATCATGAGGCTGGAAAATGTCTGGAAAAGCTCTAAAGAGTTTGGACTCCACCAATCAACGGTCAGGAAGATGGTGTACAAATGGAGGACATTCAAGACGGTTGTTACCCTCTCCAGGAGTCGACTAACGAAGATCACTCCAAGAGCAAGACGGGTAATAGTCCACGAGGTCACAAAGGGACCCAGGGTAACTTTTTAAAAATGGGAAAAAATGGAAAAGGATAAGATTGAAAGAGATTCCAGAAATGATGAGGAAGACGTCGCTTGAAATACCTCAGTCTGGGAAGGGTTACAAAGCTATTTCAAATGAATTCATAATTCATTATTGGCTTGAATGGATAGATATATGTAGGTCTGGATGGGCGGATGGTTAAAAGATTGCCTGGATGGATGGGTGAATGCTTACTTGCGTGAACAAATGAATTAATGGATAGCTAATTGTTGGATTGGTTGGATTGATTATTACTCGTTTGAATGCTAAATAAGAATGGAGAGTGGATAGATTAAATGAACATGTGTGCAAGTTGATCATATGGACAAATGTAAGATAACACAAAGAAAAAAAACAAAAAAAAAAAAAAAAAAAAAAAAAAATTTACATTTGATTCATGTCCAACTTTCTTGTCTAAAAAGTGTCCGTGTTCTCCAGCTGAGGAAAAGAAAGATACTCATTTGGTTTTCCTTTCATATTCACGGTTCTCTTTGCGGCGTTCACTTAGTGGCATGAGAGGTCAGTCTAATGGCAGAATTAGATGACGTCTACCTTATCTTATTTAACGTCAAGCCATTTATTTCCCCAAGTCACGTGGTGAGTCATTTCAGTCACTCTGGGGACAGAGAGCCAGGGAAATCCAAATGGTCTGTACGGATTTTATGTTCCTGTTATTCTTAGGAATAGGTTAACGTTTCCCCTGCTACCAAATGGTTGTACTTGTAGAATTCCAGCACACTGGGACGCATTTCTTTCTTCTTCTTCATACAAACAAGTGAACTTGGTAGGAGTATTGTGGACATAAAAGGTCTTGTTAGCAACCGCGTCAACAAGTAGTCACCAGCAATTCATCTTAATCAGATCTTCATTCTTCCCTTTCCTTCCCTCCCTGTTTCCATCTACAACCCAATTCATACTTCTTCCTCACACACTGATCTGCTGACATCTTCTCTTCCTGATCCTCTTTTGTGGCCCATGTAGGTTTCCTTCTTGCTTTTTTATTATGCCTTTCCATCCATCCAGAGCCTTACACGCCTGCCTCGTTCTCAATCCCTTCCTGGCGTAAGCTGATGAAGTGGTGCGGTGTGGTATTTCGAGAATTCCTCTCCCTGACCAAACCAGAAGCCTCTTGGCCGAAGTCGTCTCTACTTCCCGACCTCTTCCCAAATAAGGCTTCCCTTCTTCCAGCAGAGGAGGTGGAAAAAAAGAAAAAAAAAAAAAAAAAAAAAAGGCACAGTACAGTGTGGATAGAGGGAGGGAGAGCCGGTTGAAGAGGAAGGCTTAGAGGAAAAAGACCATGTCCTTTTAAGGTCACAGTTTCCTTTTCTCCTTCACTCCATCCTCTGTGTGGCTAGTTCTCTAATGGTGAAGTCATTGCAGCTCTTCTTGTTTTAAGCCTGCTCTTTTCAGAGGGAGGTCTCTCCTGCCGCCGCATAAAACACCTACGCCCAGTGATCCAAACGTGCATACTTCCTAACACACACTCCTTCCGAACCGTGCGGAGGACCTTCATCTTAAAACTTCTACACAGTGAGTACGTCTTTCGTATCTTTTTCTCATCTTTCCAAAGTGCCACAGGAGATACTCGAGTAGGGGTTTTTGACTTTCTGGATCACATGACATGATTAACACTGTTGAGAATTTAAAGAAAGCCAGGTCTGTCAAAGCGATACGTTCAACATTTATACTGGTCCTCACAAGTCCCTACAAAGACTAACAAAGACTAATATAGAACAATAATGGTTCCATGGAATTCCACTTCAGTCTGGAAGGTTAACCACAAACATTCTTGGATTTTATTCGTACAGGAGTATGAATTTGTGGAATCAGAAACATTTCTTGCTCAATTCTGAAGTAAACACTGTACCTTTTGTCATTTTTCACATCTCTGCTTGGGCAAGAATGTGAAAGACTTAAAAGTACAGTACTCTGGCTCTGCTACTTTTCTAACATGGATGTGATAAATGCCTTTCAGCGTTTCATCACAAATACAAATGATTGCCATAAAAGGCTCTAACTAGGAGTACATCTACCACCGAGGCCCATTCCAATTAATTGACTGTCACTGCTGATTCTTGGAGACATACGCATAAGCTCACAGCCTCTCAAAACACTCAGTCATCACCTCTAGACATGTGGTATGCAGAACACACTTGTTAAAGTAAACCTTGGAACATTTTACAATCAGACCTCCAACGATTTAACTGAACCATGTGCCAGTAATCTTCAGCATCTCCAGAAGTATTCATCAGGAAATCTACTTTCAACGCAAGTTCTTCCATTATGTCAAGAATAGAACCGCTGTTCGATTCCCAAAAGTATTAAATGACTCTTCAGTTCATTGTGAAATCGATAAAACGGGTAAAAGAATTGTCCATCAAAAGGCTTTTTGAAGAACCGAACGTTGGTCCTTCTATGGGATTGGTCTAAAGAACCTTTCCTGGCAGGAGTACCTGGAATCGTCAAGCAGTAGCTAAGTGGTAGAACTGAGCAGTAGGCGTGGAAGATAAGGATGTCTGCATAGTGTTCCAGCTGCCATTCAGAGCTGATGTCATTACATCATTACATGTGTTCAGTCATTCCACAGATCAGGGCTCCAGAGTTTTCTTCACAGCCACTGTGGCAACAGTGGAAAAAAAGGGATGGAATTTAGAGTTAGAAAGTAGGGAGGGAAGAAATGTCAGACGTATGTATTTTCGGAAGATTTTCCAATCTCGTCAGCTCATAGAGCAAACTGGGATCAGTCAGGAGATTAGGGGCATTATTTTCCACCCTGCTCGTGCCTGAAAAGTGCAAATAAGCAAGTATGGATAAAAGGATTTTGACAGTAGTGCCAGCTGCAAGGCACATCCATCCATCCATCCATCCATCTTCTCACAGGGAGCCTGGAGCCTATCCCAGGGAACTATGGGTACAAGGCAGGGGACACCCTGGACGGGGTGTAAACTCATCGCCGGGCACAATCGAACACACACTCACACACTGTGGGCAATTTGGAAATGCCAGTCAGCCTACAACACATGGGTGGAGGCGGGAACTCCAAATCCCAGAGGCACGAGGCAAATGTGCTAACCATGTGCAAGGCAAATCACACATTTATATTAAAGCTTCCTGTCAACATTTATGGACGGAATCTCTAGCGTTAGTACTTTGTAAGAGTCAGTGGTAAAGCTTTAACTTTAGACTTTACACCACAGGAAAAAGAAGAGTTTGCCCTCTCCGGTATTTCTGTAACAAGCTGCATATTTGTTATAAACATCACCAGAAGGTGAAGGAAGAGTATACACGGCCGTCATAAGCTAAAGTGAAGAGCATTTCAATTTAATTTTTTTTAATTAAAGAAAAATATAATAAATAACAATAACACTTGAATGAGAGAGAAATAGTTATGGCATGGTTTATATTGACATAAGAGAGAGTTTGATATCGCTGGACAGGATGGGAGGGATTTCATGAGGTGGAGTTCCTGTGTGGTTTCTGCCTAGCTGGGTTGAGCCGAGTTGTCCATTAACATCCACATGGCCTTAAGCCAAGTTATAGAGTGTTTTGTGTGTTAACCAGGGTGTGTTCAAACTCTAACAGTTTGACTTGCATATTCTTGCCCACCTCTAACCTCTAGGCCCAGAGCGTGGTGGTGTCCAGAGATCAAGATGGCAGCACAGGTGACAGTGCTGCTGACTCTATAGAGCTGCTACTGTGTATGGGCTTGGCACGTAGAAAATTACAAAATGTGCTTGTGCAGCCTTTAGAGCTTCCTTTAGCACGGCCCTTCAAGCTCAGGTTAACTTAACAACTTGATTTTAAATTGGATTTATTTTAAAGATCCAAAATTAAAAATAAATTGGCCGTGTTCAGATGAAGACTCTTAAAGGCTGCTTCAAATCGGCATAATTTCTTTCTGGAAGGACCACATGCATGACGTGGGGATAAATTTGTATAGAGATGTCACAATTGCACTGATTTTCTTTACGTGGCAGCTTGTGTCCACAATATTGGTTGTTGGCTGTTTTTCACTGGTTTGGGATTGGCTTGTGGCTTAAAGTAACATGTTTCAACAGAAGTGGATGGCGGACTGGGACACTGCTCATGAAACCAACTTAAAATAGAATTAACAAATACTTGATAGTACTGGAGTAGTACATTCAGGTTCAGTGCAGTTTTAACCGATGTACATGATGCAGTGTCAGGTAAGTAAAATCAATAAGAAATATGGTACTGGAAATATTTGCTTATTGATGTTTCAAGCTTCCTACTCTGGGCTTAGTAGATCAAATCTCCTTTAATATTCCCCTTCAAACATGAACAGCTTAGAACCTACTCTAGGAAGTAGCACACATTTTTTCTCTTTACTGATAATTTCCATTTGCATGCATTTTTACGGAGCAGGGAACCCCAGGCATGGCCAACAAAGGTCCATCCTACGGACTGAGTCGCCAGGTGCAGGACAAGATCGATAAGAAGTATGACCCCGAGCTTGAGCAGCGTCTGGTGGAGTGGATTATGGCCCAGTGCGGTTCTGGAGTGGGGAAGCCTGCAGAAGGCAAGCAGGGCTTCCAGGATTGGCTGAAAGACGGATGTGTGAGTGATCATGTCCCTCCTGCTGATGATATCTATGATGGCTTCAAAGACCTTAATCGGAAGAGCTGGTTGATCTCGGGATGCTCAGTAATGATAATGGAAGCTATGGAGGCCAGGTCGTAGATCAAGTTTGTGTAATGTTAACAGGGCCTTACTAGGTTTCATTCTGTATTAGAAACTTTAGTGTTTGGGTAAACATATTACTTCAACAAACAAACTTACTGGCTTGAGTGCCTGACTGCTGGTGTAGCCACCTCTGCAAATACCCAGTATGTTACTTGATACATTGGACAATCCAAGCTAAATCATTTATTAATACACTGATCATAATCAATACTAATTACACATGGATGGGTTCCTGAGTATTACAATGATCGTGAGCTTGACCCTATAACCAACCATGGCCAAGAGAGCACTCTTGCCTCTGCTCTCTAGTTCAGACTGAACCCGTCTTCCCAATCAGCAAATCAAAATCATCTGTTAGGTTTCTATTAAAAATCAGAATAGCACCATTTCTTCAAAATGCATTAAGGAAATAAATACCTTCACAGTCCCAGATTAAAAGGAAAAGCCTAGTTAGAGAATAGGAATTGGCCAAGCCTTCACTGGAAGTCCCAACACTATTAAATAGTGTAAAATCCATCAGGGCTTCTCTTTACAACAATCCAAGGCCTGAATTGTCATTTAATAGTCTTCCTGGTATTGTTCAGGTCCTGGGCGAGCTCATCAACAGTCTCCATGATGCAGACAAGCCCATAAAAAAGATCCAAAGCTCATCAATGGCCTTCAAACAAATGGAGCAGGTGTCTCAGTTCCTTATTGCTGCGGAGGCATATGGCGTGACCAAAACCGACATGTTTCAGACTGTCGATCTCTGGGAGGGTGAGTAAACCAATATGTGGTTCACCACTTCATAAATTGGTTCGTTTAAGACAGCCATTTTACGGCCCAGGAGATGCTCGTCTATCTGCTTGTGTTAAAATAATAACTACTCTTCTATGCCAAAAGGAAAAGACTTGGCTGCGGTGCAAAGAACATTGATGGCACTTGGCAGCATTGCAGTCACAAAGAATGATGGGACTTTCCGTGGTAACCCTGACTGGTTCTTCAAGTGAGTACTGTCTACAGCTGCAATGTATACAATACATTCAAGGGTTAATTCAGTGTTCTTCATAACACGTCCCACTGTGATACCTAGAACCATTAAAGGTTCACGATGGACTAAGCAAGGTTCTAGATTAAACTGGCTTTTCGCCAAAAGTTTGGAGTCCAAATGACCACCATGAACTGTCATCAGTTATCAAAAATTAACAAAAATTTATTTAAGGACACAGAGAGAAAAAACTAGGCGGTCTTGCAACACAACAGCGCTATGCATTTGAACATTTCTAGCTTTCTAAAGGGGTTTAGCATTGGAATCATTTCTAAACGGGGAAACCTTGTTTGGAATTGAAGCTTCCCCAGAAAGGACAAACCGGAAAACTCTAGATATCAACATACAATAACGTTCCTTCATCAGTGTATATAAATATGTGATTATTATGGTGCATGCATGGAGAAGATGTGTCCAGCATTGCTGTTCTTTGCCCGTTACAGGAAAGCTCAGGAGAACCGGAGAGATTTTTCTGACGACCAGCTGAAACTGGGGAAGAATGTTATCGGCCTGCAGATGGGCTCCAACAAAGGGGCATCCCAAGCTGGCATGACAGGCTATGGTAGACCCAGACAGATCCTAAACCCATAAATCCACTCATTTATAAACCCAATCCATCCATCCCTTTCCACTTCTCCTTACCACTCGAAACATGCGCCAAAGGCTTAAATCTACCACATCAACAGAATACAGACAGCAGACGGACATATACACTCATGCACCCATACACTACTCGCATACAAAAACCAGAAACAAATCAACATTGCTGTTGTTCATCTGAGACAACGAGTAACGAGTTGGTGAACGAATTCCCAAAATATGGCACATGGATGTTGTAAATTTGATAAAGTTTGGCTTTTGTCCTGATGTTCTAAGTGATTTTAGTAATGTAATAAAGAAGGGACATGACCGACAGAAGATTTTAAAATCATTTGGACGTCTGTGATGAGACCTTTCATTTTAGCGAACCTGTACATCTATGGTCAACGATCTATGCAAATAAAGGTATGCTAAAACAAGTTATTGGTATAAGATTGGAATTTCTAACACGGGAAGCTGGGTTTTTCCTCCCCTGTCTGACACACAGCACAGCACAGGTGCAGCCTTGTATTTTTGTATTTTGTCTAATTAAAAGTTGCCTAGAAAATGTGGTTTTATTTCTGTTTCTTGAAATGGGATAAGATGAAACCAATTTCAAAACGACACACGAATGGAAATGTTTTCATTCCAGATTGATTAAATACACCCTTAGATTGTTAAACCTTAGAAATGACCTTCTATTCAGGTGCACTTCCACTCCTTTAACAACTTTAACACACTCCCTATAACCTCTAACTAGCCGGATACAGCTTTTAACTGAAAAGTATGAAATGATGAAAACGATCAGTTATGTGGTACTGTACAGTGGGATATTTAAGTGGACCACTTTACAGGGGGTAAGAATTTTTTTCTTAAAAGCTACTTTTTTTCCCCCACAGTGATGTTTGTTGCTAAATGAGACATTTTAGCTGTAGTCATGCTCGATGTTGCGATGATGTCACATGACGCGTCTCGGCCCAAATCTATGGAAAATCTGCGGTAATTTAGAAAAATTGCACACTCCTCCCCGGATCACGGAGTCTGCATTCATTTCTGCAATCGGAAAATCCTGGCGGGACTGATGAGAAAATTCGACGATGTAGCATTTCACGTATACGAATACATATTTTTAAGTCAAGTCTCCATCCTGCTTGTGGATTCACATCGGAGGTGCTGAGAGTCGATCCCAAAAAGTCGATTCCCTATTTCCAAGCATTGAAAACAGTCTTGGAGTTGATTCCACACACAGGAAACGAAGCGAAGTAGCTTCAATTTTTCCTCCTCAGTACTCTCCTCAATTTGACGAGATTAACACGTGCTTCCTCGGAGATACGTGAAGCCAGACAAGCAGATCTTTTCAAACGTTACAGGGCGGCAGATCGCCATCCACGCTCTACCACATACAGGTGCCAACGATTGGGTAGTGTCGTTGTGATTGTCGGGGGGAGGGGCGTGGGGAGACAGAGTATGCCATCCCTCCCAACAAAAGAACATGGCCATTTTGGCTCCCTCAGGACTTGAACTATAGGGAAGACTTTCTTCCACTAGAGCATTAATCACACTGAAATATAGCTGGAGAAGTGAACTTATGACAGTTCGGGTGTAAACAAGTGTTCAACATACGGTATGTATAGTTTAAATGATTGTTTTTGGTATTTAATGCAACCAATGGATTAAAAAAAAATAATCTCCCGGCAGAATAATTATATCAGCACCAGTCTTACGGCAATAAATTTGGTCAGGAAACAAAATGTACAATGCTACTGATCAGTGCCAACATGTAATAACATCCTAACAGCATAACATCCTACTGCTTTATACAGATCGTTCAATATAAAAACACCCATGTTGATTATTAATATCCTATCGGTAAGTGAAATAGGAGAAGAGGTTCAGCCAAAAAGACTTTATTCAGACCTGCTGTTGATCATATTTTTGTCTTTGGATTGTCAAACAGGTAAAAGTAAAACACTTCACCTCAGTAAAAAGACTTCACGTCTCAAAACGCATCCATTCATATAGAAGTACCTGTATAGTACACGTATATTGCCTAATTAATTGCTCATTTGTTCCCATTTTTAAGTTTAAAGCTTACAAAAAATAAAAAGGAAGGTGGTAGTGGTGGGGGGGGTTGCTGGATCCATTGCTTTAACTTGACCCAGTCAATATATACATTTAATGAACAAAACTGTCAAAAAAAACAAAAAAAAAACAATTTAATAAAAATATAGCGCTCTTCTTTTTCTCTAAAACAGATCTGAAAGCACCATACATCCATTCTCTTCATTCATGTTCACACACACACACACACACACAATTAAAAGAGAATATCCACAGTACCAGCAACATCAAGTCATTTGTTAATTTCAAAAGCAGGACTCTTCTCCTGCTGTAAACACTTTGATTCTCGCGAAATACATTTACGTCATTTAAACCCCGATGTGCCCGACTGGACCAGTGTGCAGCTTCGAAATCAACACGAAGATTTCGATCACTGGATACGCTGACTGAAAGGTCCACGAAACCCTAATAAACATCACTGCGAATCACCTTAAAGTTCCTGACCGAGCGCTTGAAACTGGCCAGTGTTTACGCAGGGACTAGCTCGGCTCGATTAAGGTGCGTTAGGTACATCACTTCCTGTTTTTGCTTCCCCCACCTGAGGGCTACGTGCCATCGTCGTTTCCCATGAGGGGCATTTTGGCCTCCAAGTCTGTCAGCATCTGCAGAAACCGGCCGTCTTTCGTGGTGGCAGACCCGCGCCGCAGTCCGTGCAAGTACGCGATCGTCAGCTCCAGCAGGTAGTACAGGGACCAGCAGAATGCAAAGCAGACCACGAGCAGCAAAACCTGCAACGCGATACAACAGAACTTACTGCGACAACGTTAACAATATTACATACGTATATTTATTATTAAACAAACCCTCGGCAATGTGATAAAAAAAAATATCTGGCAAAATAAATCTGGTCGTTTTCAGTACAGTATAGACATCCACGGGCATCATCATTATTTAGCTGCTAAGCTACATAGCGCGGTGCTACGTTTAGCTGACTGGCTAGTTTAGAGAATGATGCTAAACTGGTTTATTATGTGATTACAAACTAAAATACATGTTAAAGAAGGGGGAAACTCGTGAAATTCTAGACAGACAGTAACCTGAGCTGAGGACTGAACCACAGAACACTGAAACTGAAACAAACAAAAACAAAAACGGGAAAAAACGCCATGTGCTGTGGCACCATGCAAAATTTAGCTCCTAATATTTTTTTTTTTGGACCCAGAGACATCGATCACTTCGCAAAACCAGGACATTTTTTCAACGTTTGACACCTTCCCGAGGTTTATGTTGCGAAGCGTCATAATGTTAACACGTGGAATTAAACAACATGACTATTAAATGCACGTGTCTAAAGGCAATCGTTCTAAACAAACCTTACACCCACCAGCACAATGCTACGTTTAGCTCGTGCGAACGCCATCTGTAGCAATAGCGCTAAGGATGTTAATCTCTGAACATCTGGAATGCGTGCGCTTCTTAAAAAGGGATCAAGAATGCGTTTTTATTAGGTGCTGCCAATTAAAAGGAGAGTGTGCGAGTGAGTGTGTGAGTGCGTGCGTGAGTGAGTGTGTGTGTGAGGCTGAGATACAGATACCTTCAGGCTGTTGGAGGTAAATGGGATCTCCACTTCAGGAGGAATGTCCAAGCCGGGTGGACATGGCATGGAGAAATTGCTGTTCAGAAACTGGCCGCTCATCGCCTCGTCCACAAGCCTGTCAATCAACACAACAACTGCCTATCACAGTTCAGCTACAGTGAGGGGAGAAGGAACTCCTCCAGCTATTCCTTTTCTAAATCTGTCGAAATGTGGAAACTAGCAGGTCATCTTGCTCACCTCTGTCTGTTCATCACTTCTTGGAAGGACATCTCTGAGCCATACAGAGTGAGCTTCCAGCGCTTCAGAACGCCCAGAGAATACGACGCTTCTCCTGTGACAGCAAGGGGGGAAAAAAAAAAAAAAAAAAAAAAAAAGCCGGCGACAGACAAGGCAAATTTAAGGCTCAGGAATTTGAAATATGTTTCCAAAGTGCCACATGTAAAAAGAGTCTTACTGTAGTCAGTTACGTGGAGGCTGTACTGGCCTACAGCCTGCTCTCCCCAGCACCGCACAGTGGAGAAAGTCCAGTCTGTGAAGCCATTGGCATCTCTGTACAAATAAATATATAAATAAAATAATTACAATAGTGCATTCGGAGCCTGATTAGGTTTGAAGGCGAGAGCTTGCTCGTGAAGCTCGGATTCATGAGGGTCACAAAACAGCAAAATGCTCCCAAAAAAAAAAAAAAAAAAAAAAAAAAGGGATAAATTTTGCCACAAGAAGACACTGGGGCGTTCACAAAGGCTGAAAATCACTCCAAAGATTCAGCCGCATTATTGTTTAAAGAAGCAATATGTTTTAGATATAAGTTTTAGAGCACGCTATCGAACGGTTTTAATAAAAACATTCACAAGCCTTCTTCCTTTTTACTGACCGACCCCAGCCGAAAAGACACACACGATTAAGTAAGATTAGATTAGATTAGATTAGAGCCTATTTCTGGGCCAGAAAACTTGAAAATGTATCCTCAGAATGTGTGCTAGAGTACATGGAAATATTGCATAATTCTTGCTATCTTGTCTGCTCTTTATATCATTATTAAAGTTCTAGAAAAAAAAAGATTACATATCACACCTTTAAAGACAGCAAGAACACATCTGTATGAGAAAGATTTAGTGATATTGAGCTTACGTGTCCAAGGCTCTCTTGGCAGCGATGAGTGAGGTCATGCCGCTTGGGCAGACGAGCACGATCTCGAGATTTCCACGGCGTGGGTGAGTTATTGTCACCGTAACAGCCACATGCTCTAAGGTCTTTATGCCTGATTGTCTGAGATCTACAGCAGTGACTGAGAGGAGAGAGAGAGAGAGAGAGAGATTACAAAATATTACAGATTGTATCCTTGTAACGTTTTACAACCAGGAATATTCATTAATGTCAGGTTCTCAAAAGCGCTTGATTGGTTTTTCAGGTCGAAACGTTTTATTTGTGGACGGAATGCGAATCCACCACCGAAACGCTTCCAAAACAAATGTTTTGTGTTCGAGTAACATCCACGTCTTGACAAATTGATTCGGACAAAACGGTTCCTGGTGCAGAGCAGGGGTTATGAGAACCAGAGAACCAAGAGCAATCAAAGCTGCTAGAATCGATTACTTTATAACAATTACTTTACAACCGACCTGGAGCGGCCCCCGTCAGCGCTCTGTGACGTCCCTGCAAACAAAACTCACTGGATTCCTGTACCCGTCTCCAGCGAGCTGTAATTCCTTGGCATTTCCTCAAACATTATTTGCTTATGTTCTCCCACACACCATCTCCATATACGGAAGCAGTCTTAAGGAGTCAGAGGCGAGAGAGAGATCCAGACGAGGCAGCGTCTTCAAGTTATAGTTTGCTTATTCAAGCCTATAGATGTCAAACCTACTGGTCAGTACCTACTAGTCAATTCAATTCGAACAAGCCTCGGCCTTTAAATATCGTTTCAAGTTGAAAGCTCTCAGAAGAGCATGCATTCTCACAGGGGGAAAACAACAGTGTCGTGAAATATAAACAGCGGCACACACGCCGAGCCAAACGTGAACGAGCGACGAGCATGTGATGAGCTCAGAAATCCATGAGGAGAGTTGTGCTGCAGTTAACCGCATACTGAAAATCCCACGAGACACGTGCGCACACGCACAACTGAGCATGACGTCTGAGAAGGAAGTTACATGTTGATTGTTTTTAAAATCAATACAATCTTTCCCGAACGGTACTCGACACCTTTTCATAATCCGAACCGCTCCATTTGTCTGGTCTGTTGATTCGCTTTGAACGTGACTCTTGAGACTAGAGGCATTTACAGAGACTGAACCAACCACTCCAGAGCGGTCACAAAGTGTGTGTGTGAGATACGTTGTACAACATTTGATCTATACTCTACTAAGTAGCTAGAAAGAGGAGAAAGGCAAGCCTGCTCCTGAGGTCTATGTGGTCATTTACCTGGAACAAATCGAATTAGTTATGATCCGTAATTCGAGGTCACAGTGACTTAGTGGTAAGGACGTTTGCCTCACACCTCTGAGGTTTGTGCGCGGAATTTGCATGTGCCTCGGGGGTTTCCTCCGGGTACTCCGGTTTCCTCCTCCAGTCCAAAGACATGCGCTGTAGGCTGACTGACGTGTCCAAATTGATCGCAGTGTTGTGAATGTGCCCTGTGATGGGTTGGCACCGCATCCAGGGTGATCCCCGGCTTGTTCCCCGAGTTCACTGGGGAAGGCTTTAGGCTCATTGTGTAGGATATGTGGTACAGAAAATGGATGGATGGATGGATGGATGGATGGGAGAAAGGAGTCTCCAGTGTCAGTGTTTTGTCAAAGTTTGATTTGAAGCTGGAACTTTTGCAGTCGTCCTCAAGGAGAGAATATTCGTGCTTTCTTTCCAACACGACAAGCTGTATTATTTTTCGTTTCTTATTAAGCAAGAGGGGAAAAGGAAAAGAAAAAAGAAAGAAACGGCAGGTGAGAGCGTGACTGTTTATTATTGCTATAACGTACTGCAAGCGCTAACAGGAACTAACGTCGATATTAAATGCAACTATAAACGGATAAATAAAAAAAGTATGTTGCGTCGCTTTGTAATGAATAAATAATTAGACTGCTGTGCTTTAAGAGGGAACGAAACGCTTCAGGGTGTGACGTCATAGTTACCATGCCGACGTTGATTATTTTGCTATGATTCTGCTTCATCACGCCACCATGTCATGGATCGTTTTCCTAGAACTCGTGTTTTAGTCCTTAAATGATGAGCCAAGTTATATTAAGCGCAAATCTTATTGCCTTAACGTTTTTAAACTCTCTAACCCGTGCTAATTGGGACTCCTTAAAACAGCACAAGCTTCTTTTTCGATCTCCTACCGGGACGACTTCGGATTAGACGTGCTACTCGATGGGAACCAGACGTGCACAGAAACGCTCCGTTCTGAATGGAAGTTCTGTGTTTTTGGACTGATCCATATACGTAAGCATGCTGTCTGTCACATAATAACTACGGCGTTTTTCTTTCCAAAGTATGTGTCTGATTGTTTTCTTGGGCAGCGACCGAAGTGAAAAAATTTCCCCCCCCTTTCTCTCTTTCACACTCTCATCACAGAGACTGCTAGAAAATATGGTTCTGTATTTTCTCAAACTGACGGACACACCGGTTTAATTAATGACCCGGGGCATCATACAGAGAGGTATTGGTATATAAAAATGGTAAATGTTTTCGGGTGGCCGACTATAAAGGAGCGAACCGATGAAGACAAATAGAAACGGAGGAAAGAAATGGGATGAGACATGGCTTGGCTTCTCAGTGACACAGATGTTGCAAAACATTGCCTAATAAGGGCAGATTGGTGATTGCCAGTTGGGAGGGACTAGCCAAACTCACTCTCCCTCTCTCGTAATCTCAAACAAACACTCGCACTGCACTCGTAATCAGCCTCCTCGGTAACGAGTAGCAGGATCTGGACGACGAAAACAGACTGATCAAATTTAAACAACAAGCCACAAGAGACTTGCCCTTTTGTTTTATTTTTATGTAATAGAAACAAGAGCTTGATTAGAGGGGCAAAGGTGTCTTTACAAGCGCAAGAACTGAAATTTTTAGTGAAGGAGGAGCGGAGTCTGTTTCATTTGCAGGCCAAAAAAAAAAAAGGTGTGCTTCGCACAACAATGTGATCATGTCTACTTCTGAACATACCGTAAATTCTCGATTCTGATTGGCTGATTCGTTTTCTTTAGCCACAGCTGCAAGCTTTACGTTAAAGCTCTTGTTCTGCCGCTTTATAGTTAAAGCATAGACTCGTATGGTGCGATTGATGATGTTCATCGAGCGTTTTCGGAAGGAGTCTCCAGTGTCAAAGCTTTAGAGCAGTCCAAAAGGTGATGAATCTGAGCAAAATATATTATATCGCAGTGCAAACCTGCCATACAACGATAAATACGTACCCGTCAAAGGTATCATCGAGAGAGTACTATTGGACTATGGTTACATGGAGTCTTCCGCGCACTTTATTTCCATTAGCTGGTTTTAATCACAGATAGGCGATATACAGACTTGAAACTATATCATAATGTTTTTTTGTGGTAACGATACAAACGAGGATATGAAAAATAATTATATGTTAGAAAAAATACTTTTCTATGCTGCAAAACATCACAACAGGATATAAACCCAATAAATGATTCAAAGCAAGTACAAGGTTGAATCGCGAACCATTCTGACTTTATTCTTAAACTACATACGAGGGTCGGAACGCCGCCTTCCGCCATGCTCCATTGTCCTCGTCCGTAAACACTAGTACCAGTACGCATCACCTTCTCCTGAGTGCTAGGCAACGAAGTTATGATTCATCAATCCCTGCATCTATTTAAAATAATAAGGCTGTTCTGCCAAAGAAGAGAGAGAGAGAGAGAGAGAGAGAGAGAGAGAGAGAGAGAGAGTACTGCAGTACTGCTTTTGAAAAGCAAACTTTTTTTAGCTTTAGTTTTTCGAGCCAGTCTGTGGTTTTGGGCCTTCCATGCTTTGCTAAATATGTCTGCCAGTGACGTCACCATGCGTTAGAGATGGTAATCAAGCTGCTGAGGATGGACAACAGGCAATGCTGAAGAATGAATCTGGCCGGTAAATCGTTGCTCTGTATGATCCTTGTGATGCTGTTTCATGACTTTGATTTTTTACTAAGAATCACCGACCTCACAGAGAGATGTCTGGCTCGAGCTCCACCTTTTTCCCCCCTTAATCTAACACGTTGTCCATGCTGTCTTAGTATATCCCGGTTATTTAACGTGCACTTCGTCACATGCCCTTAATAATTACGTGATGTAATTAATTATCTCCTGTATGACTGACCCATGCACCATACGTACCCTTAGATCAGTACCAATTCTGTTCTAAATTCCCATCTATGTTCTATTTAACCGCACGGGTCTTACCGTTCAAAGTGAGGATAAGTTTCGTCGGAAAGGCTGGGATTGTGCCTCCTTTTCGTAAAGCTGGGCTCTGATAAGACGCCAAGAGTGGTACGGTCTCCCAAATCTGCACAAACACACATTCGGACGGTTACCTCTGAGCTTCATGTATACCTCTGAACATAAGAGCAGAGATGAGGACAGGATGTACCTTGGCAGCGTTGACCAGTCTCCAGGCATTGAGCAGGCCAAACCCATGCTTGTGGCTGTGGTGGAAGCCAGCGCCGTTGGTCTCCCAATCTACATCAGTGTCGTACTACAAATACACACAAGGTTATGAATAATAAATGAATACATGGGTTGATGGGCACTTTTAGCCGCAGAACCTTAACTTTACATTGGTTATTGCAAATAGTGTTAAAGAAGTGGATTATTCTTCTGCATAATCTCCATCCGTTCATTGTGTGCTTAACGAGCGTCCAGATTCTTCGATAAAAATAATATTCGAGTCTAATTTATATTGCACTTTAAACCTTTTATTTTTTTTATTTTTGCCTCGCCCTCGTTATACACGGTTTAATATTTGCTCTTTTATTGTACACACATTGTGAAAACATCACCAAGCCATACATTTACTCTGCGTTCTTGCCACGGTCCTCACTGGACGTTCCACACCCTTTGCTGTTTAGTTTTCTGAAAATCTTTTAAACCTCTTTAACATGAACAGAAAATGTGAAATGAATTAGTGTTAGGTTACGCTTCTGTATAAAACAGGAAGAACGGCCAACGATAACTGACATGGAACGTCTTGTCCTGTGTTATTTTTATACTTCATCGAAATGCCTTTAAATGCCCAGAGCTGTGTAAGAGCTGCATTTATTATACACTGCATGTATCAGTTAAGGGGCAGGTGAGGGATAACAGCATGGGATTTAAACTCACAGCCACTGGTGCAGAACCCGAACGTCTGTGCTAAACCAATGTTGTTGTTTTTTGCAAGACAGAGGGATAGAAAAGAATTACCTGCGTGGATGTGTGTGTGGTTATGTGCGTGTTTCTGATGCATGTCGTACCTGTGTAGCAGTGTATGTGATGATGTGCTGAATGTCTCGCCAAGTTAAGCAGGGTCGGACCTGCAGCATCAGTGCCACCATGCCAGCTGCCAAAGGAGCTGCTGCAGACGTACCCGTGTGCCCTTCGGTACAGCCTGTGCCCTGCTGGAGTGACCAGTCTGATGTCACCTACGCACAAAAACACCCATATACATACAAGCACATGCATTACTGTATAAAAATGCAGCGCACACACACACAGCTCTGGTGAATTCTCAAAATTATGATTGGTCGATTATTTTTCTATAACAGCAGCTTGTGCAATAATACAACTACTACTATAACTACTACTATTACTGCTACTACTACTACTACTATGGCTATTACTACTACTATTGCTACTATTGGTACTACTACTACTATGGCTATTACTACTATTACTACTACTACTATTGCTACTACTGGTACTACTACTACTATTACTTCTACTACTATTGGTACTACTGGTACTACTACTATTATTACTACTACTACTATTACTACTATTACTTCTACTACTATTGGTACTACTACTGATACTACTACTATTATTACTACTACTACTACTACTGCTACTATTGGTGTTACTACTATTACTACTACTAATACCATTACTACTACTACTATTGGTACTACTTCTATTACTGATACTACTGGTACTACAACTACTACTATTACAAGTACTACTAATACTATTACTACTACTACTACTACTGGTACAACTGTTACTGCTACTACTGGTACTACTGTTACTGCTACTACTGGTACTTCTATTACTGCTACTACTGGTACTACTACTACTACTACTATTACAACTACTACTACTAATAATACTACAATTACTATTACTACTACCGCTACTATTATTATTACTACTGCTACTACTATAACTACTACTACTACTAGTATTACTACTAATACTACCACACTTAGGGACATGCTGGTTTGGAAAATAATCTACTTCAGCGCGGTAACTACACGTCATGTTGGGCTGTAATACACCACCTTGTTGTTGATTATTTACCTATAAAAGGAAGCCCTGTTGTGTTTTTGTCTGTATACATGAAGCATCTTTTTTTCCTGATTTTCCTCCACAATCAAACACTTACCTAGATGTACTTGATCAGTCACTTAAAGCCTACTAGATTTACAGAGTTCCAAATATCAGACGTCCATTATTTGAGCAAATTCTCACTGGAACTTTTTTACTTCGCAGGATAGATGGACATAATTTTACATTATTTAAATCCTAGTCTTCTGTGAGAGGACTGCGCCACCAAAAACAAACAAACAAACAACTTTGGAAGTCCTCAGCGTCTCATTCACAGTTCTCTCTTAAATCTAAAAGCAGGAATTAATACATAGTGATGTTTGGATCTGAACCGGTGACATGTTTAAAAAAACAAAACAGAACGCGAGGAAACAAAGCTGCGATCGGTTAAACGCCATGTTTGAGCTTGGAAAAGAAGTCGATGAGTGACGCAGCTCGATGGTTATGCTAACAAACCGAAGAGGCTGGCACATGACGAATGTCTAAATGATCGTCCAGCGCTGCACTATGTTTGTATGCGAGTGCCAGAATGTTGTGCGCGAGATCACGGAGAAGTCTATAGACTGCATTTAAACACACACGTATAGCGCAGACGGACTGTGCGGAAAAATAAAAGTCATGATGAACGCCAGCTGCGAAATAACCGAATCCAAAGCTCGGTTCCACTCGTCACCCTTTAATCCCAATCAGGTGGAAAATGGAAATATTAGCACTATACTGGAATATATACAGATATATATATATATATATATATATATATATATTGGAGTGACAGAAAGCGAAATATAATTCTAAGATCCTTCGATGAAAAACCACAGAGCATAACCAATGCATCTGCTTTAAATCCTCAGACTAAACATATCGGAAATTTAAAACCCGAGTCTTTCAGAAGTCATCTTTAGATTCCTTCGCCATTAAAAAAAAAAAAAAGAATAGCGCGAGATATTTAAATGGTGGCCCATTTTATTTTTGCTTAATTTTAGCCCTAGTATCAGTCAATGCTGAATAATCAGAAATGTATTCCCAAACCTTCTATACACTCACACAGCCTTTCCTTTTTTTAAATAAATTTCCTTTTACACGAAAAAGTTACACGAAAAATTCTAGTCCCTCATCCTGAAGACTTTCCGTTAAGTTACAGCTTCACCACTGTCGACAGTGGAGACCCCTTACTTCCTTTTTAAAATGTTTAAATAAACATCTCCTTCATAAACCTTCACCTGTTGCGCTTTTCCACTGGAGAAACGCCAACATATCACGACATTCCGAGCTGCTCTAACTAACCGACGTCCTCTGACCAGCCTGAATCGAGCGTTCGACAGCCCTGCGGCAGAATTATTATTAATAAGCAACCCTAAGTTGCAAACTTTCCATGGAGAAGCACTGAGCTGAGAAAAAAAGCATCAGACTCTATTCTCATGATTGAACGTTCGTAGAAAAGCAGCGCGACTAACTGCGACTCAACTCTGGGTGAGGTTTTGGATTGCTGCGATGGCTAAAACACAGTTGAGGTCTGGGTCAGCGCTGCCAAAACCATGTCACCATGGACACGGGGATAAACAATGCCAAACAGAGCTGCACGGTCGAGGCTTTTCCAAAGCAGGCCTCTTCAAATGTTCTCCCCACACGCTATTCTGCTAGGACTTGTATGTATATGTCTGTGTCAAAGTTTTCAAACTCCTCTTACTGTCCTAAACAGTATATCAACAGCGCATGGCCGTGGTGGAGAACGATTTTAACGTACTATTAAACGTGGTGGTGGACGTCGTCGGAGACGTGCATCGTGTGTCACTGCTACTGTGTTTATACGCCGAGAGTGTATACAGAGCTACGGATAAAGAGTGGAGCTGTCATACGAACATCGCGGCGAATGTCGTAACATTTATGATATAGATCAGATGCGTCTTAGCTCATTGATGGAAATTACGGAAAAGCGGCTCTGCACACGGGGTGCCAGTGTGGATGGGATAATCCTCGCAGACTTTGCGGACTTCCTGCCTGCTTCTCAGATTAACCACAGCGCGGAAACGTGTTTGGGTTTTGTCCACGCTGCCGCGTCGCCATGACTCGTGAATCTGAATTCCCGTGCTCGCTTTTGGTTCGTAATTAGGCACTTGTCACACACGATACATACTTGTTTACACCTTTCATACTATAGTAGTGCTGTCTGAACACTTTATCTACAGGTTTAACCGGTTACCTGGATTAACCGGTTCACCCTACAAACTAACCGCTCTTTCGTCAGCTCGATTTGGTTCGAGTGCAGCATGTTAACACGGTGTTAAGTGCATAAGACGAAGTGTGTTCAGCCGGCTTTTTTTGGTTTATAGTGTAAACCTCAGGAAAAATAAAATAAAATAGCAGCACAGTACAGGAAACGGTCACACTCACGATGCTGCGCAGCTGTCTTCCTCCGCTGCTGAAAGTCACAGCTAGCATGGAAGCACACTCTTCTGCATAGAATGGCATCTTCCCGTTCTCATCTACTGCTCCTAAAACACATACACACACACATGGAGGAATATAATTTATCCTTGGAGCAGACAGGATGAGCAGAATGCTTCTAGTAATATAATAGTAACAGAAGAAGCAGCCATTTAGATTTCAAAATAATTAAAATATACAATACAGGTGCATTTTATTCAGTTATTTCTTTCTTTTTACCAATAGTGACTGTGTAGATGGAGTTCGCATAGCCGTCATAGTTGCAGTTGTCACTATACAAGCCTCCATTGCCACTGGCGACAACAAAGATACTCCCGAAGCCTTTTCGGCCACGTTGAACTCCATGTAATAGTGCTGCCTGTAAGGATATAAAAGTGTTTTTTCCCCCCATTAGGGCCAAGATTAGACAAACATACACGGTCAAATTTGACCCCAATGCAATACCTGGTGTTGGAGCAAGCTAAAATCCGAACATTTCAGCGCTACCTTGTAGCTAATAGCTTTGTAGAACTTTTTTTCCCCCCCTCTCGACCTTTATAAAACAGATGCGTGTGTGGTATCCAAATTTCCAGAACATTGCGTGTTCTGCCTTTCATCCGAGTCAGGAAATATCTCTCCAGGGAGCTAATTCCTCTCCTGCACTCTGCCAGGACGCTAAAGATAACTTCTCTCTGGTTTTCCTATTCCTCAAAATAAGCCCAACAGCTCCGCGGTTGTAACCCCTGAACAGTTTGAGCGGCGAGTTTCCTTATCGTTTTCTGAATGTGCATCCTTCAGGCTACAGCTCCTCCGTTGTTCATTTCTTTCTCCAAACGTTGTAGGTTTCATAAGACCCGACATCCAAATACAGGCTAACACTCGGCCAGGGGTACAACTCGCGTTTCCTTTACGATTCCGACTTCCGTGCAAATCTTCATATTCACGCGGTACAAACCCCAAGAGCTCTGTAAGAATTTCTTGCAGAGTACAGCGGCTACTGCGATTGGTTTCACAGGGCCGCTGAGACGCACTGAAATAACCGTTACTAAACGCTTTCCATAATGCATGCCAGGCCTGTGATGGGGTAGAGCAGGAAATGTCGCCTAGAGATTTCTGAACTTAACGAAGTGCTAACTATGAACATTTGAATTAACTTTAAACACGGGTGATGACGACATAATGTTATTTTGCTTTGGGCGGGGGGACGGACGGACGGACGGACACGACGACAAGTAAACAAAACCTTAAATATTATAGAAGGCCGCATGGTTATGTTAAACCACTAGCTCACCTGACTTGTGCGTTTAAGTTAAGATCAAAATGAGCGTAGAAGTGGTTTGAATCGGAATAGAACAAAGATTTCATGCGTGTATGTGATAGAAAAGTGGAGGAAAAGAAATCCAAGTGAGAAATCGAATCAAACTTTTCTTTCTTTCTTTCTGCCCTGTGTATAAAATGGCACCGGTTCTAGCCACTGACCGTAAAAACATCTGGATCGGATACAATTTCACTATGTAACCGAGTGGATGGAAAGCTGACGATTCGGATCCAAAAATTCTTGACTGACAGGAACGATATCCTTCTTGAAGAAGCTAAAGCCCATTGCATATTAATCTGGGAAAGCCAGCAACAAATGGAACGAAACACTTGAAAACATGTACTGAATTTATCACAGAACATAGTCTGCGTTATAGAATCGGGAACTTTCGCGTCAATAAACATCACTCAGAACCAGGAACCGTCCTAAGAACGGTCCGAGGAAATTTGACTGACGTAGCAGATCAACGACAGATGTTTTATTCCCATCCCCAGCGCCGAATACGTGATTATCTTGCTTACATGTCATTTTGAATCGTTTAAGAAGTATTATCCGTATCCTTCTCTGAGGAGCTCATTGTGTTGCAGGGTTCAAGACTGTTTTTTTTTTTCCTGCTGGAAACTTGGTGTACACAAGTGTGCATACAAACGTCAAGATTCTGAATCCTGTGGCCAGAAAAGTGAACAAAACCTATCAGACACTCTGTGGAAACTGAGTTTTGATATGTATTCTCAGAACACAGAATGCACATCTGTAAACAACAAAGGGGAAGTCAGGGCAGTGCGTTTTTGGTGGTTCTCACATCTAGTCTAGAACCTGAAATGTTTCAAACTACTATGTAGACATAGACTCTAATCACAGGTCACCTTCCTTAAAGTAACAGCTGTTTAAATCCAGATGGAATTGAAAAAAAAAAAACAGTCCAGAAGTATTTTATTTCTATTATACGACATCATACTCTTTATACTTTTCCAGGTACATTTAACGTTATGGAACATCTGTGGAACAAGCTAGTTCCTGTTATCACGGACATTATTGCAACTACAGCTGTGGTCATAAGTTTTCAGAATCTGCAAAATATGAATAATTAAAAAAATAAAAGATCATAAAATTTTGCATTATATATATATTTTTCATTTTGCCCTGCCCTGAAGAAGCTATTTCACATAACAGATGTTTACATAAAGTCCACAAGACCCAATAATAACTGATTTTACACAAATGAACCGGTTCAAAAGTTTACACACGCTTGATTCTTAAAACTGTGTTTCGTTACCAGGATGTTCAACGACATGATGTTTTTATGTTTTGTGAGAGTTCTTCACGAGTCCCTTGTTCGTCCTGAGCAGTTAAACTGCCCACTGTTCTTCAGAAAAATCCTCCAGGTCCTGCACATTCGTTGCTTTTCCAGCATCTTCTGCATATTTTAACCCTTTCCAACAGCGACAATATGATGTCCAGATCCGTCTTTTCACACCGAGGACGACTGAGGGACTCGTACACGACTACTACAAAAGGTGCAAACATTCACTGATGCTCAAGAAGGCAACACGGCACGTTAAGAGCCAGGGGGGTGTAAACTTTTGAGCACGATCGGTGTAAATTGTCATTATTAATTAGTCTTCTGAGAAACATGTACATATCTTATGTAGCTTCTGACTGGCAGTGTTAAATGAAAAAAAAAGTAATCTTAAAACAAAATAACAACAACACAGTGTTAAGTATCAAGCGTGTGTAAACTTTTGAGCAGGCTCATTTAAGTAAATCCAATTATTATTGTATCTTGTAGACTATATGTAAATATTTGTTGTGAAATAGCTTATTCAGGGCAGGACTGAATAAAAAACAATTTAATTTTTATGAACCATCTTTTTTTAAATTATTATTCTTATTATTATTAACATTTAGCAGATTCTGCAAGGCGTCTGTAAACTTATGACCTCCACTATATCGTGCTTTCGGCTTGTAACCGAGAGACCAGACAGTGCCACGTCCTCCATCCTTAAACTTTTCAGAAAACGTTCAGCTTTTACCTCGATCTATCAGTTACAAAACACCGACGCTTTCCTGTTACTTATCCCGACATTTTTCTTTGTTCAAGAACACGGACCTGAAGTCCCTGCGTACGTTTTTTTCCCCCTCCAGAAATTAGAATGAGCACATTAGCTGTGATTTGAAATACTGATGCATTTCATTTCATCTTGTACTTTAAACTTATAATAACCGCTGAAAAGTTTTCCTTTGGAAGATGGGGCTTTCGAGAAACCATTGGCCATATATACACACGGCCGGTCAAAAGTTTGTGGACACTTGTCTGAAACGTTTCGCGTGATCTTAAAAACCTTTTGATCTGAAGGCGAATGATTAAATGTGTGAAGTCGGTGTCGTAGACAAAAAATATAATCGTGCCGACGTTCATTTCTTTCATTAGAAAACTAACGTTTTATTTACGAAATTTATTTATTTATTTATTTTTTTAAACGGACGACTCGGAGAGAAAAATTCCGAAAAAGCAGCCGATAAGTGTCCGGCGTAAGTGTGAACTCCTTCAATGCTGTTTAAAAGGCATCTCAGGGAAATTCCTTTAAGAAATCGGATGAGAAAATAACAAGAATACATTTCTGGAAATTCGACGCAAAAAGGGCATCTACTTTAAATTGCTAAAAAAACAACTATTTTTTCAAATTTATTTAGCATTTTTTTTAAATCACGACATAATTCCCATAGTTCCATGTGTGTTACTCAAGAGTTTTGATGCCTTTATTATTATTATTATTATAATAAAATGTAAGAAATAAATAATAAAAATAAACACTGGGAGTGTATATACCCACATAACAGATAACAAGCTTAATGATGGCGCCCTCTGCAGGAGAAAGAAGTAAATAAAGAGGTAAAAATTAAAGAAACAAACAAGACATTTAATTATTATTATTATTAGAAACAGTAGGAGCTTTACTACAGACCTGGCCCAGAGGATGTGGTCCATCAACAGTCCGTCCATCGTCATCTGGTCCCCAGCTACAAAAGAAATGACACGCAAACAAAAGCTGTGAATCTCCGGATAAAGCAGACACCTGGGCGTGACCCGGGTAATTAAACTACTCAGAAGGACGTGGTGTTATTAATCCAGCAAGTAGCTGACAGATTGCTATACACCAGCCACATGCTGCATGTATGAGATGACACCTATTAAAGTAATGACCTGCTACTCCAAATAATGACTTAATAAGAAACTTCTCAAACCGTGAGTCATTTCAGAATATACACGGCAACACGTTGTCCTATAAGTAGTTTGTAGGTGCAAGCTACCGAGACATTACACACTAGTAATAACTGCAGCACTTTTCAGGACGTGTTGCTGTGTCCAAGTTCTGACTTCTGTGTAGACGGTGTAGAATCACTAACACCGTAATGAGTACGCGATTTAAAAATAATAAAATAAAAATAAAAAAAAGTACCTGCAGCTGTACACATCGTTGACCTGGTAATGTTTATTAAAAGCCACAGCCTCCATGCTGTCAGTGAGCGGTCCGTCAAGAACTCGGATACCTGAAAAGCAAAAACGCGACACTAAAAAAAAAAAAAGATACGCCAGCGGTCCGTACGCATCAAACAGCGTTTAATAATATGCGTCATGAGCGATAAAGCCAACGCTGATTTTCACTCTTTTTAGGTCGTTCTAGGTTAAATCAGAGTTGTTCTGTTGTAGATTGAGAACTAACACTCATGGATGTTACGTGTAAGCAGATTTTGGTTGATATCTGTTATGGTTAAGTGCGGGATTAGCTCAAGTGAGCGAATAAATATCATATATTATCTTTCTCTCATACATACATTACAAAAAATATATATATATATATATATATATATATATATATATATATATAGAGCGAGAGAGAGATACACATCACTGATATATGTCTGCGTGATGCGTATCTCTCTCTCTCTACACACACACACACATATATACACATACACACACACACACACACACACAATATATATATATATATATATATATATATATATATATATATATATATATATATATATAGATAGATAGATAGATATAGATATATATATATAGAGAGAGAGAGATAGATAGATAGACAGGCAGAGAGAGAGAGAATTTTTTTCATGATCTGTTGAAGCTGAAAGGTCAAAGAATGCTCAAGGCAGAAAAAGATTTTGTACAGCACAGACAGTAGAGCATAGTTTTCACACACACACACACACACACACACACACGCCTGCTTTGGTATGCGCTGTGAACAAATGACGCCTATAGAAATGGGTCTGTTTGATGAATGTATTGTAAAGGACTTGTTTTTCGTGTGTTACTTCACTGATGTCATCACCGACCTGCCACCTTGCTGCCGTACGCAACTCCCACAGCGCAGAAGCTGTTGTTAGGCACCGCAGCGATCTCGCCCGCACAGCGTGTGCCGTGATGGTTATCGCCGTGCGAGTCCGGGTTCGGCATCGGGTCCGGATCGTTGGAGTTCAGATCGTAGCTGCCTTCTGGAGACTGGAACGAAAGGCGAGGTTTGGTGAACGAGCATTCTGTAACCTCGCCAAGAGGGAATAGAGAAAGGAAATGCTGACGCGCTCACATAGTTGGGCTGAATGTCCTCCAGTGTGTGCTGCAAGCCGTCGTCCACTACGACCACGGTGACGCCCGCACCGGTGATGTTATGCTCCCACACGCCCGTCACGTTGAGGTCCATGCCGGGGCTCATTTCGTTGTGCTGTTGCAGAGAAACGGATAGGGAGAGGACTGTAGAATTAACACGGAAGTGATGATTTAAGTTAAATGTTTTGGCACAGAACTCGGGCCCTGCATTCGCACGGTGGTCACTCTGCATTCACACGGCAATCACGCTGTATTAGTGCGGCATTCACACAGCAGGCACTATGCTTTCACGCCAACATTCACACTGAATTCATGCAGCATTCACATGCGATTTGCGCTGCATTCACAGGACATTCACGCGGCATTCGCACGGCAGTCACTCTGCATTCAAGAAGCATTCACACTACACATACACAGCATTCAAGATGCATTGACACCGCAGTCGCAAAGCATTGTAATAGCATTCCCATTTCATTTCCGCAGCATTCGCACTGCACTCGCATAACATTCGCACTACAAGTTACACGAATCGGGTTCAATATATGTATTCAATAGGTTTAAAATGACTGAAATATAATTCATTCCTCCCAGCTTATTGCCGAGTTATTCCTCACCTAATATAATAATAAAACAATTAGATAAATTTCTCGGTTGCTACGGGTTGAATAGACGATTTTGAAACGCCCGTCAATTAAAAGGAGATGAAGCTCAAAGTCCCGTGTTCTATACTCCCTTACAAAAACTCACCAAATGCCATTGGCTCGGGTATTTGGGATCGTTGAAGACCAAGCCCCTCTTGGACCTGCGCAGAACGTTCTCTTGTGAGTGCCAGACCACATGAGGGTGGGCGTCCAATGTCTGTCTAGCTGCTGGTGGGTGCTCCTCCTCGTCCGTCACCTGGCAGAGTAGATAGTGGCCACGGAGTTGTCCGATCTGACCGAGGCTCTCGAAACCAGCCTCCAGCGCCACGAGTTGTGCCAGCTCATCGAGGGAGTTTTCATGTGGCTCAGAATCATGGCTTAGCTGCACCGCCCACGAGCGTCCAGGCTCACACGAGGGTAGGGGTGTTGGAGTTGGAGTAAGTAAGAAAAAAGACTGCAGGGGGAGCGATGTCAGGAGTAGCAGGGCAGTAAAAAGGGGGAAGGGGGACGGTGCCATAGCAAACAGGTGCCACTTTCAATGCAGCTGCTCCATATTAGCTCCAAGCCCTGAAACGGAATGAAAAGGAAATGAGCAAAATACAGAAGAAAACACAAAGGGGCGGGGATTAGCGATGGATATTTTCCATACAGGACACTAATCAGCGATGAGGTGGTATGATGCAGCCGGACACAAAACAGAGTTACTTAGTGATTATCACGTTCGCCTCACACCTCCAGAGTTGGGGGTTCGATTCCCACCGCTGCCCTGTGTGTGCGGAGTTTGCACGTTCGCCATGTGCCCGGGGGTTTCCTCCGGGTTCTCTGGTTTCCAGAGTGCGCTTGTATGTAAAATTCAACAGATACTATATGCATCATATCCTACAAGATGAAGGAGAAGCCATGTGTGTTCTTTGCATTGCGGCCATCTATCCGCGGTGAAACCACAAGCTGTCCGGACTGTCCGGGTCCAGGAAACGATTCGGAAAATTCGCAGGCAGCATGGCGGATTACGGATCACGTGCGCTCTACTGTCTTCAAGTCCACTGTAACCCCCCCCCCAGCCCCCCCCCCCTTTTCCCCTTTTTTTTCTCCTCTCTTCCCCCCCCCACCCCCCCCCCCCGCTTCCTCTCCCCCAACCACCCCCCCCCCCCCCCCTCTCCCCCTAATCCCCCCCCCCCCCCCCTGTCCGGCTATTACTATAACCGAAACGACAAGTTTGAACAATTATCGAGATCGAATCAACATATTCCGACCAATCAGGACTAAGAACTGAACTATACAAATGAGCTACTTTCACTTTATCCGGCGCAAGTTCTTAAACACCTCCTAATATTATCTTGGCAGTTAAAATTCTAAAATGGTTAGTATTTTTTCCAAGAAATGGACTGCATGTACAGTATCTCACAAAAGTAAGTACACCCTCACATTTGTGTAACAGTGTAAATTTGCTGTCCCCTCAAAATAACTCAACACACAGCCATTAATGTCTAAACCGCTGGCAACCAAAGTGAGTACACTTTTGAGTACATCTGAGGGTGAAGGTGATGGACTGGACAATCATGTCTCCAGACCTAAACCCTATTGAGCATCTGTGGGTCATCCTCAAACGGAAGTGGATGAGCACAAGGTCCCTAACATCCACCAGCTCCGTGATGTCATCATGGAGGAGTGGAAGAGGACTTCAGTGGCAACATATGAAGCTCTGGTGAACTCCATGCCCAAGAGGGTTAACGCAGTGCTGGAAAATAATGATGACACACAAAATATTGACACTTTGGGCCCAATTTGGACATTTTCACTTAGGGGTGTACTCACTTTTGTTGCCAGCGGTTTAGACATTAATGGCTGTGTGTTGAGTTATTTTGAGGGGACGGCAAATTTACACTGTTACACATGCTGTACACTCACTACTGTACATTGTAGCAGAGTGTCACTTCACTGTTGTCACATGAAAAGATATCATCAAATATTTACACAAATGTCAGGGGTGTACTTACATTTCTGAGATACTGAACATTCTTCTATGGTCACTGAAGGGGGAAGAACATACATTTATGTACAAACATACAAAGATGTAAGAATGTAAAAGTGACAGTGTGTTTTTTTTCCCCCTGTACATTGGAAATCATCGAAGACGCTATAAAGGAAGTTAATGAACAGGAAGTTAATCGAATTCCTCTGACACACAATAACACTGCTCGCTATGGAAAAGGATTGCGCAAGAGTTCCATTTCTGACACACCCGGATCTTGTAGTGAAAGTCACACGGCACAAGAACAAGCGTTCTACAAGAAGTTGAAGAATTCGTTACATCACGACACAACAGAGACGAACGGATTCTGCGAGAACACGTGAAAGTGAACTTTAAGAGAACTTATCCAAGGCGCATGTTTACATCCGCGCTGTCCCGCTGGAGCACGAGCTAGCTAGCCTGCTAACTTAGTACTCCTAGTTATTCTAACACAAAGTAACCGCGGAATTTAAAAAATGATTATCATCACCTTACCGTGAAATAAACTTTATACAAAGTTTGCCGGGCCACATTATCTTAAAAACAGACCACCTTCTATGCACTCGTCCATGCTATCCTGACAGCTCGGCTGTTTTCTTCCGCGTGCTTCCCCCGTCACGTCATATCCGGTGGGACGATCGCGCGTGGAGACAAGATGGCGCTGTGTAGCGTGACATAATCGCATAATCATTGCTAATTATGGTGCAGCTCCAGCTTGTGCCATGGAAATGAACAACGAAAGGATATTAAAACATATGAAACTCATAATTGATGACTCAGGGTTCTTACTGAACCTTTATATATATATATATATATATATATATATATATATATATATATATATATATATATATATATATATATATATATATATATATAGTATATAAGTATCTTATATATATATATATATATATATATATATATATATATATATATATATATATATATATATATATATAAGTATCACATTGATATTTATGCTTATAAACACATGAATGATGTATTTCCAATACAGAGATAATTGCAAACTATGAGCAAACAATGAAAACAGTTAAGTCTACCATTAACATTGTTGGTCCTTAATGGTATCCACTAGACAAAATATGGCACCAATACGAGGCAGCAAGTTACCATTAGAGACCCACAGGGACCATTGTAGTTTCCAGTAAAACCAATATAATTCCCATTATAACCATTAGAAATTCTGTGAGGGTTTCTGATATTGTATTCAGCAGGGTATATACGGTTGCAATTCAAATTATTCAACCCCCAGTGCAAATCAGGTTTATTGTCAAAATTTACAGACCTGCAGCCGTTTGCGATGAACAAATCAAACAAAAGCAATTGAAATGGTTCATCACAACGAATGCTTCATGTGGTTCCCCCCAAATTCAACTGAAAATGCAATTTATAACGATTTCTCCAGTTTCAAGATTATTCAAGCCCCTGTATAGAATCCCTCATAAGGGCACTAATATGCAAAACAGGTCTTGTCACAGGCACACCTGATGCAACTAATCAAGGGCTTCATTAGTTGCACCAGGTGTGCTTGAGCAGAAACACATGAAATACCTGAACTGGTCAAGCATGGTGGTGGATCAGTGATGCTCCGTGGCTGCTTTGCATCCTCTGGCACTGGAATCCTGCAGCGTGTGGAAGGCAAGATGGATTCATTGAAGTATCAGGAAATCCTATCAGGATATTAAGTGGAATTCATCGTTGTCTCAATGACTGCCAGTTTCCCAGTTTCATGTAGGTCACATGATGTAGCTCTTGAAGTTTACTTTACATCTCATAGCATTAAGAAGGTCTGACCTTAGACTGAATTTGCAAGGACCCCACCACTAAAAAAATGACTACATATTGAAATCTGTTGGGTTTTTGTTGTTGTCACCTGAGGCTATTGGTTTGTTTATAAAAATTGGTGAAGAACACACAATTGTTATTTAGGCCCTGATTGATAAAAACATAGAACTGGGTTGAGGGTGTACTTTCTTTTTCCCAGCTGATCCATTTTGGCAGAGTGTACAGTTGAAGAGTTGAGAGAACTGCATTTACTAAAGGACTAAAGCACTGCATTGCTCTCTGTAGGTAAATGTGAGCCGAAGGTTAAAAAAAAAAATCCGACTGTCCCCACTATCTGCACGTAGTCGGAGACATTATGGATAATATCGAAAACCATTAACCAGAGTGAAAATAGGCCAACATGTTGAAAGAACAAGTTTTAAAAAAAATCAACTCAGAATTTAATTGCAAAAGAAATATATAACATTTAATATTATTTTATTACAAATATGCAAGACATTATTATAATTAATTATAAAGAAGACTATTTTCAAGTTATTTAGAGAGATGCTACTTGAGGTCAGACTTGGAGTGGCAAGGCTTATTTCAAGGGTGGCACCTGCTACCCTGTGACCCCCATGTGGCCACCCCCTGACAGAACCTGGACAAGGAACATCCATTTAAAAGCATCCAGTCATTCATATAGCCCAGATGTGGCTTGTTAGTAAACATTACAGCATACAGGAGAATACTATCAACATATGGCAGTTATTTTACAGAATCTACAGAATGAATGTCAAAGCATTTTGAATTTATATCTTGAAAGATTAAGAGGATGAGAGAAACTCACTTAAAAACAGATAGCTGCCAGATAGAATGTGGATATAATTCCTTAGTGTTGTATATGTAGTGCCAGTATTATGTAAATTTAAAGAGAGTCTCCTGATGAAAAGGTGTATGAGAGTAGTGAATGTTCCCAAGTGCAACACAAGTGAGCATTGTGCCTGAAGCTGTTGTTGAAATTAGCAAGTGATCTGTCAAGTTAAAGTTGTGAGAATCAGGGGCTTCATGACGACTCTAGGAAGTTAGGCGAATATGAAAGTAATGTAGTGCTGGGAATTATTGGAAATTCAAATGACTGTGCTGAAAATGTGTTTGTCTTCAGGCAGACCCTGATCCAGGCAGTGGAGCTGAAAAAGCTGAACGAGAAAATGGACAGTGAGGAAAAGAGGCCTGCAGAGCTGCGCTAAAGGATGGAGCATGTCCGACACTGCAGGCTTAGCAAATCATATTTAATCTGTTGAGCCTCTAAACGCTTGAGGCATCTCAGGCTGATCTTTTGAGTTGATTCCCATCAGACTTCAGGCGGGTGGATGGCAGATTTACAAGATATATCCTAATGTCCAGGTTACTGTATGTTGACGTGTTCTATTTTTTTTCTATTATTTTTTTTTGTCTTGTCTAGAGAAACAAATGAAAACACACACACACACACACACACAGCTGAGATCTGGGAACATTTATCAGCTATCTGCAATTATTTATAAAATGATTTTGATTTTCTGCCTCTGTCTTCGGTGCAATACATCTCAACACAGCCAGTGGAGTCAACAATCGAAGAAGCATTAATCACTGACCATGAGGAGCCTGAGGTACTGAGTCCTGATAGAACATTCATATGACTGTAAATTTGTGATTTAAAAGAGCTATGCTGGGTTTTTTGGTTAGAGCGCTTCTTAATAATTAATAAAATATATGAATAAAAATAAAGAAAAAGAAATGTTTGTATATAGATCTTTATAAACATATTTACAAAGTGCTTTTCATAAAAAGATCTAAGTAAAAAAAAGTGAAAAAAAAGACATAAACAGATATAAACATGAGTTTCATATGAGTTCAGAAAAATTAAGACTGTCCCTAGAGCTGAATTCGTAAGAAAAACCATACAATCTACAGTCCCGTCCACTAATATTGGCACCCTTGGTAAATATGAGCAAAGAAGGCTGTGAAAAATTGTCTTTATTTTTTAACCTTTTGATCTTTTGTTCACAAAATTCACAAAAAATACTCTGCTCTCATGGACATCAAACAATGCAAACACAATACAGGTTTATCAAAAAAAAATTATATATATATATATATATATATATATATATATATATATATATATATATATATATATATATATGTATGTCTTTGTTAAATATAGGTGGGCAACAGTTTTTGGCACCCCTATGAATTCATATGAGAAAAATATATTTGAAGAATATTCCCATAGATATTAAACATTTTTTTTGTTATACCCGATGACTAGCAATAGGAAATTGTTCAACCATGACTTCCTGTTTCACAGTGTTATAAATATGAGGTAACACACAAGCTAAATTCCCTTAGTCATTCATAACACTGGGTAAGACCAAGGAATATAGCTGTGATGTGCAGCAAAAGGTTGTTGAGCTTCACAGAATGGAAATTGGCTATAAGAAAGCATTGAAAATGCATTTCCACCATCAGGGCAATAATTATGAAGTTCCAGTCAACTGGAAATGTTATGAATCAACCTGGAAGAGGATGTGTGTCTATACTGCCTCAATGCACTGTGAAGAGTCCCAGAGTTTTTTTATGTGGCCACACGAAGAGGTAGCCATATGGAAAAGTACCTCATGCCCACGGTTAAATATTGTGGTGGCTCTTTAATGTTTTGTGGCTGTTCTTCTGCCAGAGGACCTGGACAGTTTGTTAGGATACGTGGTATCATGGACTCTATCAAATATCAACAGATATTAAATGAAAACCTGACTGCTTCTGCCAGAGAGCTTCAAATGGGCCGTGGTCGGATCTTCCAGCAGGACAATGATCCAAAATATACATGAAACTCAACTCAAAAATGGTTTACTGACCACAAAATCAAGGTCCTGATATGACCATCCCAGTCCCCTGACTTCAAAGCCATAGAAAACCTGTGGGGTGAACTGAAGAGGAGAGTCCACAAGCATGGACCTTGAAATATGAAGGATCTGGAGAGATTTTGTATGGAGGAATGGTCTCAGATCCCTCACCATGTATTCTCCAACCTCATCAGTCATTATAGGAGAAGACTCCGAGCTGTTATCTTTGCAAAGGGAGCTAGCACAAAGTATTGACTAAAAGAGTGCCAATAATTGTTGTACACCTATATTTAACAAAGATATTTATTTGATCAACTTGTGTGGTGTTTGCAGTTGTTTGATATCCATAAGAGCAGAGTATTTGTGTGACTTATTTGAACAAAAGATCAAAATGTTATACAATAAAAACAGTTTTTCACAGCATTCTTTGCTCATATTTACCAAGGGTTCCAATATTATTGGAGGGCACTGTAATTCATGTCAAATTTAAACAAGTGTTTTTCTAAGATTCTTTGTTAAAAAGTGTCAATACATCTCATCGAAACATCCAGAGCTTTGTAACTTGAAGCAGACCCCTCCCTGTTTAGAAGGGTTTCTGGAATGACCAACCAAATGATGTTTGATAACCTGAGTCATATAGCCGGAAGATATCTAACAACTTTTTCCCTAAGGGAAGAGCAAGAGCTCAGTCATTTAAAAATTAATAAAAGAATCTTAAAATCGATTCTAAAAGAATATGAAGACCCACGAAGGGATTTAAGAGCTGGTGTAATGTAACCCCAGTGTGTATATGAGAGTGAGCGAGGAGAGAGAGAGAGAGAGAGAGAGAGAGAGAACTCTGCCGTCAGCATTGTTGTGAATTAGCAATAGTGTTCTTGGATGAGTCACATAAAAGAATGTTGCAATTATCCATTATCAAGTTAACACAAAAGCATGTATCAAATAATTATAGTTAATAAAATCTTCTCAGGATCAGAGATAGAAAGAAACACCATTGAACTTTAAGGTATTACGCAGATACGCTGCTTTACAATACTGACTGTGTTCTTAGAACTGAGCTCACTGCCACAAATCATTCCTAGATTCTATTTGTGTAATGCTGAGCTTCATAAAGCCCTATTTGTATTGGACTAAATTTTCACAGGGAGGTGCGGTTTCTCTGTAACATGACAAACTGCTTGTTTTTGGCCGATTAACTTTAAGAGAGAGAAAGCAAGTAGAACATTCCAGATGCGAAGAACAAGAAGTCTGGTCCTTCTTGTTAGTCATTTGTATGTCTGAAATACATTTAAAATATACTTCAAACAGGAACAAACGCTATTGAAGAAAAACGATTTCTGACACGTGACCTTGTTGTGACCTCGATCCTGTTTCAATCAGTTCCAACAGTTTATCAGTTTATCTCCAGGTTACGATGATATTTCCATTTAATTCCTACAAACATTCACATCGAGAGAGAGAGAGAGAGAGAGAGAGAGAGAAAAGAGACCTGGCTAAGTGATAACAAGAACGAACGCATTTCATGGAGGTTCGACAGCATTAATTGTAACAATAAACAGATAAAAAAATATGTTTCGTCCTACTACTGTCTGTCTGTATCAACACACTTCTAAGCTGCTGATTCTGCGGTGACGTGCAGGAAGTTTAGATTGTTTTGAGAACGTTTTTCTCTAACCCTTGTTGCTAATCTTATATCCAAGACTCCTAGACAAGGTCAAACCCAAAGGGATGGGATATGGGATGGGCTGTTATAGAAAAATAACCAATGAGAGTGTGATGTGATGTGGCCCAGTGCAAAATATAGTTAGTTATTATTATCACCCTGAAGTTGGTAATTTTCATATACAATCATGTCCCAAATGTTTCTTTCTTTCTTTCTTTTTTTTTTTTTACTTTTACAGTATACCCCAGCCATTTGCAAATGACCATTTTTTCATTTGTTAAAGAAAGCACAATAATGATGGAGAACATGTATTATCTCTGGGACCTTGGGATGTCTAAAGTAGAGATGAATGTTTCTGAGTGGGAGTTTCGCCCTGCAAAATCATTAATCTAGAGATCTGGGGATCTGTCAGCATATCCACGTGAATATTAGAAATCAAGTGTAATAAAACATCTGTCAATCCATATCTTTAATCTATAATGATAATTCACTGTAATTCTTCATTCAAAGATAAAATGCTGCCTTCTCTATGTATCACTAGGGATCGAAGATGACTAATTATAGCCAACTTGGATGAAAGTAGTATGAAAAGCTGTCCAATCTGAATAATATTTGAATTAAATGTACCTGCAAAAACCCATTATAACATTTTCCCCTCTGTAAAACCATTTTCTGCCCCAACACCTGAAACAAATGCTGTACACACACTGTAACACCGGATAAGTTCATTTAAACCAAGTTCAGTTTCTTTAAGCCAAATACACTTAAATATAACAAAAATGTATTTTAAATGACAAAGTTTGAGTTTTTGGCTAAAGAAATTGACTTATCAACTTAAATCACTGGGGTATGTATGGGGTTGAGGGTTCGAATCCCACCTCTGCCCTGTGTGCGTGGAGTTTTCGTGTCCATGCTTCGGGGGTTTCCTCCGGGTACTCTGGTTTCCTCCCCCAGTCCAAAGACATGCATTGTAGACCGGTTGGCATGTCCAAATTGTGTGTAAGTGTGTGTGTTATTGTGCCCTGAGATGGTTTGGCACCCTGTCCTGAGTTCTCTGGGATAGGCTCCAGGCTCCCAGCAACCCTGTGTAGGATAAACAGGACGGATGGATGGATGGATGGATGACATATAATTGCATGAATGAGCAGGATGTTTTGTTCTCTTTAATGTCGAACACTATATAAAGTCGAACACAGTTATGGAAGTTCTGCTAACAAACACATGAACAAAGGAAAAAACAAAAACAACAAAAAATGACGACAGCTTGTTTGCAAATCCACTTTTATTTAAGTTCATTTATATATTTTCATTAGATTTTTTTTTTCCATAACAGCAAGAATGAAATCAAGCATTAAAAGCCACTTTAAGGTCTTTTGTAATGTAGCATTCAGATCTAATAATGACCTGCATTGAAAGTTTTGACCTTTCTATAAACTGGAGCGGCAGAAAACTGCCTCTTTGTTAATATTAGCTGATTCTGAATCCTTCAGATGTTTATGGCTTAAGACTGTTGTGTCAGTATTGTGATAGCAGGCCATTATAAGTGCATGCTGAAATGTGGCTAAATTACAAAAACCCTTTTTTTTTTTTTTTTCTCCTGAAAGCACTAAATAATAAAATTAGCCGAAACAAACTGCAGCTTTAGACAGAATACATTATTAATCACTACAAGCAGAAACAAACCATAAGTTTGGAGATTACAACGTGTCATCAACTCAAATGTGCACCTGTAGCTGATGAAAAAGAACTCGCAAGCCTACGGTAACCCAGGCCCGAGTCGCGAACGAGCAGGAAATGCGTAAGCACAGTCAACTTTGGTAACACAGAATCCATTTGGCAACTCAACATGGATGCGAAAACATTTCCTAACTTAACACCACAGGTACCCATACTTCAGAGTGCCAAAGAATTTCGATCCAGTTGTCGATCCATCATCTACTTAAAATACGACATATGAAAAGAAATATCTTACTTATAGCTATGATGTACAGTTGTTGAACAGTTGTTATTACTCCATAAGAGCTGAGACCTTGATGAGGAAATGCTCTCTAGGAATCTATTTTATTTTATTATTATTATTTTTTTTGTTAACCACTTTTGTTTTTTTGTCCTTTTTTCGTTTTTTAGTCCGTTACATTAATATTACAAAGTATACTGTAAATAAGTTGTATAACATGGTTGTTTATTCAGTATTACTCAGTGAAGGTTTCTTGTGGTATATGTTACGTCCTTGAACATGCAATCCTCAGAAAAGAAACGAGAAAATCTGGGGTGGATCTATTTCGTTATGAGATTAGGCCAGTGATTTCCCAATCCTGGCCCCAATTTTCGACTCCTGCTCGGCATATTTTATTGTTTCCATTGCTCTAACACACCCGATCCGACAGATTAGCTAATAAATAGACCCCTCCTGAGTCAACGTGGGTGTGTTAGGGTGATAAAAACATTAAACGTGCTTCGGGATCAGGATCAGGGTTGGGGAACCACCAGGTCTAGGCCACATGGCTTTTCACATAGGGCCTTGCTGTGGAGGACGAGGGTCACCTCCAACCTGAATGCTTTCTGGCAAGCTACAAGCCGCTGACGAAAAAAAGCAAAGCGACGTTTTTAATTTTTATTATTTTTTTGCCCTTTTCGGAATTCTGTGTCACTTCTTTGCGAGCAGCCTGACTTTCTGAATGTGTGTATTTTTTTTTAATATCGTTAACAAAATTCCTCATATTTATAGACATTTTTTATTCAAAATAAGATCTCAATATTATACACGATTCTTTCTTTTTTGACTATGTACAGAAGTGCAAAAAAAGTCGACTTTTGTCCCCTTCATCCCCGACATTACCTGTGTGGCGTCACCTAAAAAGGGTTTTCCCTTCTTTTCTTTTTTTCCGGTTTAACACACACACACTTTCCTGACCTCACGCCCATCCAATCTGCCCCATCACCATCACATATGCAGCTTTTTTCCTTTAACAAGGCCTTACGTCTAGGGAGATTGGAAATACTCGAACGATAGTTACGATTTTTTTTTAAATGATTACAGTAGAAAAACAACCTTTAACATCTAAGAACTATACTCATCTTTTTTCTCTTTCTCTCTCTCTCTCTCTCTCTCTGTCTATCTCTAATTAGAACGACTAATTACAAACCAGAAGATCAGTAAAATATTATTCCAATATCAGCCATGGTTGATGCCACAGCAGCTATGTCTCTTGGCAACTATTTCCTCGTTGTAAGATATATTCATATAAAAGATGTTTGTTCAAAGATTTCAAACAAAAAACGAAAATGACCTTTCACTAAAAATAAAAATCGTCTCGGTTTTTACTCAATATGCTAATATTCGATACTCAAATAATCCGCACTACATAACTTTAAAACTGAGTATAGTGTGAAGAACTCAAAAACAAACAAACAAACAAACAAACAAAATAACAGATTATTTATAATATTTCACACTCTACAAAAGTTAAATCTTACTTGACAAAACGGAATACTAAAACAGTATCCGAGCTTAGTTATACGACAGAATAGTTCTATTTTTTTCTGGACAAATGACATGAGACAGACAAAATAATGTGACCAAACTGCAAAACAAACAAAATTGTGGGGGAAAAACATAGCCGTAATTTAAGTAAAAAAACAAACAAAAGCAAAACCCATGGGAATATGAGCATCGGCATGCCTGGGTGATGGACTAAGGCGTTTACTGTTGAATCATACAATCATTAAAATCCTGCCCTCTGATGCAGCGATGCACCGATGCTCATCACTACGCCCACGCCGTGTAGTGGGTCGTGTTTATATATTTCATTTTTTACACAGCAGCCCTTTCTGTAGCATCTCTGACCTCAGGCTTCATCGCTCTCCCACACAGGGCTGAGAGGGACGTAAATTTAAAAATAATAATAATAATAATAATAATAATAATAATAATAATACACCCACAACCTCTGATCAAACATGAAGTATATAACAGTGGCCCTTACATAAGAGATAGAAAAAATCCCCATTAATACTATTTTCCTCTTATTTTCGTTCGCCACTTATGGAATTACAACCCATTCACACCTAATTCAAACACCCAATAACAACAATAAAACAAGGTTAATTTGCTAAAAACAAACAAACAAACAAACAAACAAAACCCTGCACGCTTCGCACCAGGAACGTGTGAATGGAGTCCTTGTCAGTTTTGAGTGTTTCTGCACAAAGTCTGGAGAACCTAATATAATCAATTGAAATAAATAAATAAAAATGAAAAGAAATGGCAAATGAGAATGTAAATCACGTAAAGCTAGCTAAAACAGCGTTCGAATTTTCAGTATTGACACATTTTTGGCGATTTTTGTTTGTTTTTTTTTGGAGGGGAGGGGATATTTGGGCAAGAAACAGATGAAAAATAAAACAAAATTCTGAAGATTTGAAAGTAAAACAGAGACCCAGACGTCACATTAGACACTTAAAGGCAATAATAATAATACAAACATGTAACACTCCTATAATAAGTCTATTGTATCTTTTTTTTTTTTTTTTTTGGATGCAAGTACTGTCTATGGCACTTGATGTGGAGTCCGCAACATGAAGATCGACACTTCCATGTGCTTTGAAAAGAAGGAACACTGCTGTGTTTAAGATCTCGGACATTCAGTTGTCATTTTGTGTGTGTGTGTGTGTGTGTGTGTCCTCCCACTGTCCCCCCTGCACCTTATTACAATCAAGTCCTATAAAAGATCTGCTGACAAAATGGAACACTGCATGCACGATATCTAGTCTTACATGACATTCTTTTGCAAGTTCCTTTGACGTTATTTTTAAAAGAATGAGTTTTCAAGGTGCACTGTGGTTTGTAAACCATAAAAAGAAACAAAAAATTAAATATAAAATGAAAATAAAAGACGCCCGTCACATAGTCCCGGAAACCAAACCAAACCCAAATTCTGTACCGGAAAACATGACAGGAGACACCACCGTGCGTTTCTCGTCGTCGTAATGGTTCGGACATGCTTCGTACCATCCGCAGACAGAAAAAGGCAGACGGTGATGCTCTTTTCATCCGGCTACCAAAAAAAAAAAAAAAAAATCATCGAAAGAGTTTTTTGTTGTCGTGTTTTTTTTTTCTTCACTTTCAACTATATCAAATCCTTAACAGTGTTAGCATGCGTGTTTCCGTCATTCCAAGGAATGGTGACATGATTTATTTTTTTCTTATCTTCTGTTGCTCTTGCTTGGTGTGTAAAGGGTGGATCCTAAAATTCGGACAGCACACAAGCACACGTGGTTGTGATCTGAAACAAAATGATTAAGAACCAGAAATATATAAGTAAGCGACTGGCTTTAGGAACTCTACGTGACTTAAACTGTAATACGTGTGTGTTAACTTACTGTTTGGAGTCCTACATCTGAGTCACGTATTTGTGACTAGTCAGATGATCTGCAGATATTATTGGAATCTAGACGTGGGGGTGGGGGAGGGGTTGGTGAGGTGGGGGAGAAATTTTTTTAGCTCAAGATCAACTTGCAATAAATGTGCATTTCTATGCCACAGCGATTCATGGATAGGTTTAGGATTTGAATATCACACCTCAAGCTCAAAACTGGGAGTTAAGAGAATCGTCTTGTATTTTTCCTGACCTTTTGGGTTTGTAGGTTCATAAAAGACCATGTTGTTTTTTTCCCATATGCTGTAAAGCACAGGCAAACTGGTCCGCTTTAAGTGAAACATAGCATTTATATTATTAAACATAATAACTTAAGTTTCTACTGACTGCATTAATTAACCTAGTATACTTTTTCTAATATTTTTATACAAAGCGTTATATTTCTCCTTCAAACACTTCAGGGCATACTATTATAAGAAAGTAATCAACGACAGGACGGTGTAATGCAGCCTGACACACCCTGACGATAGAATACCACAACAACCTCCCAAGTTACCGATATTCTATTTATTAAAGAACATCACGTTATACACTTTTTTTTTATACATTTATACTTACTATTAATGTCCCTGGAGTATAAACAGGCATTACTTCACGTTCTAAAAAAAAGTAAGGAGCTGGAGACTCCTTACATGAAAGTACAGTAAATGTTAAATAAAAAATCTCCTTATAGAAAGCTTAACGATTTGACGTTATTCTTTAACACGTTATTCTTAACACGTGTATATCTGCTATACACGTCTATGTGTTTGAGGTGTTTATATAGAAACAATAACATATTAGAACAGGTGGATTAAGATAAATCGATGATGTGCCTTGCAGCCGCACCTCCTGACCAATCAGAATCGATTAAAAAAAAAAACGTCTTTTAAATGTGAAACTTAGGATTTTATCTCCAGTCGTGTTCTAGATTTTATATGACATTAGATAACGTTAATCATTACAGCTGTTTATTTCTGGACAGACTCAAAATGGCGTGCCAAATCAATATGACATATTTGAAAGTACTTAAAAATTTTGTAGGGTGAATAATTGTATGTTTGTTTTATAATAAACGCATAATTAGAAATATTGGATACATTTTTCCTTGCTAAGATTTTTCTATAGATTTTTAAATAGATTTTAATACCTAGAGATTGTATTAAATAAACAACCAACATGAGCGGATGAGATTGGTTTACTTATTTTATATTTTTTTTATCTTCTATACTAAAATTTTTTGCTCAATTTGGTCATTTTGCCAATTCTCACCCAACCAGCCAATCACAGGACAGCTAGCAACTGACGAGAGTGAAGGCTAACGTGTGTTTCATCCGAGACACGTGAAACCAATAACGCATCTTTTTCGAATCTGCTGCTCATGCTGCGTCACAGTGCAGCGTAACACACTCGGAGGAAAGCGCTATCTGCCGTCTTCCGCATACATGAGCTCACAGATGCCTACGATTGGTCAGAAATCAGACATTCTGATTACAATATCTAACTGAGGAGTCAATTATTTACGTGAATATGTGTGAACAGGAAATAGATGTTACGTGGAAGCCGCCGAGTAAACAGAGCATGAGACGTGTGCAATTAATGACTGCGTTCACATGCGGGTTAATAGGACGGAGGTCAGTACGGACACTATGATGCAGGCGGTTACACCCATCACCACTGTCTCTGTCTTTCTGTCTCTTTCTGTCTCTCTCACACACACACACACACGAGAGCACACACATATACACAAAACGCACACTTCTACACAGCATGGAGACACTATAGCACTAATGAGAGGCAGAGGGAAAGCGGTAAAGGAGCAAACCTGATTGGCTGTGGCTGTTGCGAAGGGAACACTTGTGGCGGATGTGGTGGCTGCTGACACAGTGGCTGCCGAAGCACCGTGCATCATGGGAACTTTTTGGAGGGAAAACCAAATAACCAAAAATGAACAGCGGGATAGGGCAGATGTGATATCCATTTGATTACTGTCAGTGAAGGCTGGTGAGCATGGTTCGAGGTGGGGGGTGACGCAAAAAAGGTCAAAGCCATGCCATAGGTGAGGTCAAAGGGCACATTAGTGGGGGGTCATGCTGCCATTGCAAGGAAGCAACATTTCACTCAAGAATGAAGCCATGAAATGGAACATACATGTATAATTTGCACAGTATTATAGTATAATTGCTTCAATTATGCAACATTTTGTTTTTTCCTGACGTCTGTCAGCTACCACTTCACCTCGTTTACAGGTTTATAAAAAGGACACAATAAAGAAAAAGCTCTAAAACACCCAAGCGCTTGTATTTTTTCCCCCCCTCTCAGTAAAATGGCGGGTAAATGTCATGACTCAGGAGTTAATTAGCGTCACATTAACACAGCGATATGACATCTCGCCTCTCTCATGCACAATGTGTCACTAAATGGAGTGAGTGTGTGGGACCCGAAAGAAAAGAAAAAAGAGGCTTGAGGATAATCAAGTAAGAAAGCTGGCACCTACCAACACTCGCTGCAGGTGTCATGCACAATATTGAGCCTGCCCATCATGCATTGCAGCAGGAAGTGAAGTGGAAAGGCAGAAGGAGGGAGGGGGAGGAGAATCAACACAACCCATCACGCGTGCCATTAGAACGGAAACAAAACAAAAACAACAACAGATAAGGAGAATAATGTTACAGGAGAATAAAACTTCACAAATCATTGAAACGTCATAAATCAAATGATAATAAATGATTGTTACAGTGAGTGGATCATTTCATCATGGAACATTCCATTGGGCCAAAATATTAGTAATAGCACACAGAAAGAGCTACAAGTGAGGCTCGTTTTATATTATTAAACAACACAAAACAGCGAAGAATGACATTTTTTCATTTCATTTCATTCACCCCCCCCCATCGAAATGTCACTTTTTCGTCATTTGAAACGCCAAACAAACTCACATGTAGCTCCTTCAGTGCATCGTCACGTTTTATTCACATGACGTGGGCACTACAGTGAAAAACTATACACAGAAAAAAATTACTAACAAATGGACTCAAGGTAAAAGGAAAGCAGTATGATGTCCTGTACAAATAAAAATGAAAGAACTGAAGGTGAGTTTGGCTGATTTAAATAAAGGTTTAAATACTAGGAATACCTAAATACATGGAGGTGAAATGAAGGTTCAGGAAAACAGGATTGGTGTAAGGAATAAAACACTAGGGGGCGTGCTGTTATAGGAAAATAATCAGTGACTCGGTGGTGTGATGAAGCGGAGTTACTATTTCCACTCAAATTGATTAGATGTCAATGACAGCATGTCCTGAAGTGTTTTATTCTTCTTACATTGCAGCAATTTGCCAACAATTACAATGTTTTTTGTGTATTAAAGCAGGGGTTCCCGACCTTTTCCCCCCAGATGGCATTAACATTTGACCGAGGCCCCCCTTTTGCAAGATGTCTTTAAAACATGTCAAAAATACAGACTTCTGAATATATCCCCCTTTTTAAATTATTAATAATTACATCTTTACATTACATTACATTAGGAATTGATGTGTGTGTGTGTGTGTGTGTGTGTGTGTGTGTGTGTGTGTGTGTGTGTGTGTGTGGTTGTCTGAGAGTGAGAAAGACAAAACATACTAGTGGGAGGGATGGGCACACCAAATTGTTGAGGCGCCCCCTGGCGGCCCCCACTTTGAAAACCACTGTATTAAAGAATGACATGTCATGCTTTTTATTTATTTATTTATTTATTTATTACCCATTTCTAGTTGTATTTAATGTTGTGGAACATCCAAAAAAACAATTTAGTTTTCTGTTATCACGTCCATTATAACAGCTATAGACAGTCAATCCCTCTCCTTTTTTCTTTCTCTTGAAAAAAATGTTGTGAAAAGTGCAAATTCTTCCATAATAAAGACTTTCCAGTGCCTGAACATTTAGAAACTCCTTCAGAAAGCGCTAAATAAATCGGTCCCTCCAGGATGCTGTGATCGCAAAAATGAATGCAAAATGCAGATTTGGGCCAAGATGCGTCATGTGACGTCAGCACAGTTCACATTCAGCCAAAGCCCTCATCGATTCACGTTCGTCAAACAGCTAAAAGGTCTCATTTACCAACAAACATCACTGCGACAGACAATGAAACAATTTCGCCAACTGATGTTGAGTGGCTGAAAAAATCCGCAGCAAAAGCAAGCATTTCTGGCCGCAACAAGCACAAAAAAAAAAGACTGATAAATGTCTTCTCACATCGCACCTCACAAGGTTACCTGATACGTGACATTCACCTTAAAGTCCCTGTGAATTCCTCGTTACTATAGAAACAATAACATATTAGAACAAGTGCATTGATATAAACATGCGATCTGCTGTTATAGAAAATTGATCAACAACTTCTGACCAATCAGATTTGAGAAAGAAATGAAAGTACATAAGCAATTGTACTTCATTACTAAAGTAGAATTTTAAGAGATTTGTACTTGAATTAATACACATTTCTGTGTATTTTAACTTTACTTATAACTTTATTTATATCACAAGCTAAAAATATAGTTTGAATGAATCCCTAATCGTAACCTTGACCTTTGTACATTTTCATCCGAACTGAAATGCAACTGTGAGACCACGTTGAATGGAACGTGTCGAGATTTCTCTTGACTTTTAAATACTTGAGTGCATATAAGTGTGGACACTTTTTAACCAGCTCATCTTCAGTAAGGTTTCGTCATGATCCTCATAGTTTCACTTAAGTATAATATTTGTGCTTTTTTTCATGCCTGAATATAAGGCATGAAAGAGCTTTTAGAAAAGGGATAATCCTGGATTAGTGTCTGTAAGAATCTCTGGAGTGCCAGAGAGCCATTACTGGGCCCTTGAGCAAGGCAAGACTCTTAACCCTTAATTACTTAGCTATGAGCCTGCACTGAATTCTACTTCACTTGAAAATCAGATAAGAGCATGTGCCGAGTAAATAAATATACAGCTTCATACCAAATATAGTAGTTCCTAGTAGTATGTGGCGATGTGATAGTGTTCATAATCCAGTCCAAAACAGGTTGAATATTTATGTCAATGAAAAGAAAAAGAGTAAGTAATGATACTACAGCGCTGCTGAATTCTTGATTCTGATTGGTCAGAAGATGAGCATTGTTTCTGTATAACAGCATGGCTCGGATAGTAGTTCCAGTTCTAAAATGAACGAGAGGTTAATAGTAATGCACTCGTTCTAATACGTTCTGGTTTCTATAGTAACAGCTCATTCACAGGGACTTGAATTCATGACAGACATGCGACATACTCAAAAATTTATAACAAATTATTATTTAAAAAAATCAAACAAAAATGCGGTTGTTTAACAAAGTACAAAGTGGAGACATTTCTTTAACATTTATGGGAGGAGTCTCGGTTGTAAGTCAAGGTAGTCTTCAGGACAGAGGAGTTTACACTTTCTGTTTTTTCTGTGAAGTAATACGTTTTTTGAGAGAGAGAGAGAGAGAGAGAGAGAGAGAGAGAGGCTGGTAAGGGAATGACTATTTATCACAGCTAAGTGAGATGTAAGTAAGTATGCAAGTAAGTGAGAACAGGAACTAACTTGTCTCTCGGACGTTCCAGGACATGAAATCTTACGATAAACCGTTAAAATGTGCAATGTTTTGTTCATTAAATTTGTACGTTAAATTAAACATTGTTATCGTTGGCAAATTGTAGGCTGTTGTACAAAAAGACTTCAGGGGGCTAAAGGCACTCACGCTAATTACAGTTTATATTAATACACTTGTTCTAAATTGTTATCGTCTCTATAGTAACCATTTACACAGATTATCGTTGATATGGTGAAGCTCTTTGTGAGGAGTTTATTTAACATTTATGGAAGCAGTCTCCAGTGTCAGCACTTGGTTATAGAGGAGGTTGCCTTTTCTAGCTTCTCTGCAACAAGACAAGTTGTGTCTTTGTCGTCTTTTTACATTGAAGAGAGAGAAAAAAATAAGCTGTTTGAAGGGGATGAGTCTTTATGCAGTAGCTGCTATAATGTCATGGATATGAAGAACTAACTTGTTAACCTTAAATGCAAATATGCATAGATAAAAAAAAGCACAACATATCATTTTTTAAAATAAATAAAAATGGCAGTTGTCGGCAAATCGGTGTGGTATAAGATGAAGAAAACACTTCGGGGTGTTCCGTTTTTGGAAAATAATCAACTTCAGGCTGATAGTAGTAACTCCGCTTTATCCACACACCAATGGCGCTGATGATTTTCCTATAACAGCACACCACAGAGTGTTTTATTCCTTATGTACTGTATGCAAGTGATGGAAGTCTTGAGGTTGGCGCTCTGTAGTCACATGGGTCAGCATATTAAGGTGAAAGGTGAAAGGTGAAAGGTGAAAGCAGGAGCGACCTATTGTACCTGATGGTATGAAAGCCGCCTGTTGGTGGAACTGCATGTTGGTCAGGGCCTGTTGGTACTGGAACATGCCAGTGTTGAACATGGCCGTGGCACCATTGGTTTTTTCAAGTGCGGGTCTCTTTGGTAATGGAGGCAAAACGGGTGGAATCCCCTGAGGAACAAAACACGATGGAGGAGAGAGAGAAAAAAAAACAGAGGGAGGGAATATTATTTATGAGACAAAAATAAATAAAAAATGTTCAAACAAAATCCTTCCAGTAAATTACATTATTATTAAAATTGTACTACAATTAATTATGTAAATTATGTGAACTGTACTTAACAGTGGAAGCTTTGGAGCTTTCTTTAAATGTGTAAAGCAAATAATAATAATAATAATAATAATAATAATAATATAATAATAATAATAATAATAATAATAATAATAAAGTAAACTGCACTGCTAGTTCCATGATTAAATATCAGCGATGTTAATTTTTTCCCCCACTACACCCCCAAGGTACACATGCACATAAAAAAAAAAACACCAACGTTCATGCAAATTATGTCGAAAATACATTAAAATCTATTTTGATTCTCTATATAACATCTAAAAAAAAAAATGTTCACACCTTGTTTTGTATCAGTCGAGGTGATGAACTGACTGCAGCTACCAAAATGTCAACCAGCAAGATGTTTTGTTTTTTTTTGCTTTGTTATTGATTACAGATTGTTGTTATATTAACATTTCCATTTCGTATTATATATATATATATATATATATATATATATATATATATATATATATATATATATATATATATATGTATTCGCAAGCAGATTCGACCCGATTCACTGCAATCGCACAATCAATTAATCACCCCCTTTTATGACATTTGCTTACGTTTTAGATCATAAAAAAAGTTTCTACAACAGAGCTACATGCCAAGCTAAAAGGTGAAAGGACATAGTACCAGGTCAAAGGTTGCCTCGAGGGGTCGCTTCAGTGATTTGACAGCCGACTGAGTCTTAATTAGCAGGCAGCGAGCACATGATGGCAATGGGCCAATGGGGGTCAAGCGCATTAACATAAACAGCAAGCAGAGGTGCATCATGGGGCAGCAGTGCAGTTTGGGTAGGTGAGAAAAGAAAAAAAAAAAAAAGAAAAAAAAAAAAAAAAAAAAAACAAATCACCAGAATGCAATATACAACAAATAACAAGACTAAGGCATGCACAGTTATGACAATTAGTTACTGAAAGGACTAAAATGTCATGTGCTAAGGGTTACTGCGCTAGAGAAACATCATAACAGCGAGACAATCTGTCTATATAGCCTTGCATTTATTTACACAAATAAATGATTTTACTTTCTTTCTGTAAACTGATTAACATATATATAAAAAAGTGCTATGCTGCTGAAAACAGAGTGAAAAAAAAAATTTATCAGGAAATACAGCCAGGTCCAAAAGTCTCAATCCACTACAAAGACCCCATGTTATTTCATCATCGAGTCAAACGACAGGTTTATATTAATGTATTAGTTCTAATGCATTACCGTTTCTATAGTAACAGCTTACACAGAGACTTGTATGGTGGGCTTTCGGATTAATTTTAAAAACGGACGTTTATAGCTGCTATAACGTAAATGATAACAGAAACTTTGTTTCTCAGACAGTCCACAACTTTAATATTAGGGTTGTCACGATCCCATAAACATACAGTGAGGGAAAGAAGTATTTGAATCCCTGCTGATTTTGTACGTTTGCCCACTGACAAAGAAATGATCAGTCTATAATTGTAATGGTAGGTTTATTTGAAAAGTGAGAGACAGAATAAAATCCAGAAAAACGCATGTCAAAAATGTTATAAATTGATTTGCATTTTAATGAGGGAAATAAGAATTTGACCCCCTCTCAATCAGAAAGATTTGAAAACCTGGTGGCCAACTACAAGAAACGTCTGACCTCTGTGATTGCCAACAAGGGTTTTGCCAGCAAGTACTAAGTCATGTTTTGCAGAGGGGTCAAATACTTATTTCCCTCATTAAAATGCAAATCAATTTATAACATTTTTGACCTTCGTCTTTCTGAATTTTCTTGTTGTTATTCTGTCTCTCACTTTTCAAATAAATCTACCATTAAATTTATAGACTGATCATTTCTTTGTCAGTGGGCAAACGTACAAAATCAGCAGGGGATCAAATACTTTTTTCCCTCACTGTATCTTAAGATACTCTACCAGCTGTAGTATCACGATACCAGGTCATATTGTGTTAAGTCATAATTCAAATCTACAAAACGAACCAAATTTACAGAAATACATAGACATAAATGCCAACTGACGAACTGAATTTTCCTCTGAATACTTTAATATTAATGAGAATGAATAGCTAGCTGTTGGAAAAACTCAATCATACCATTAGCAAGTAACTAATTCAATGTGACACGTATTTCATCTATTGTTCCCTAGAGCCAAAATTGTCCTCCGAGTACTAAGAATGAACACATCGTTAGGAATAAATAAATGAATTTAGAAACAAACTCCAAAAAAAAAAAAAAAATCTGAAAAATGAGAATGTTAGCTCGCTCACTATCAAACACAGCTAATGCTATTATTTACACACAGCGGTTAGCATAATGTTAACGCGCTTACTAGCAAACACGGCTAATTTTAGTATTGACATACAGTGGTTAGCATAATGTTAACGCGCTTACTAGAAAACACGGCTAATTTTAGTATTGACACACAGCTGTTAGCATAATGTTAGATCGCTATGGCTAATTTTAGTATTTACAAACAGCATTTAGTGTAATGTTAGCTCCCTTACTAGCAAAAAAGCTTTAGGTTAAATGAAATGCCACTACCCTTTGTGTATTCCGTAAAAGCAGTGTGATACGTCGTTTTACGAAAACTGTATTGACTGCTGCACGTACAAGATTACCGTATTGATAATCGGCATCGGAAGTATAAAGAAGTAAACTTTAGTATCAGAGTAGTACTGTAGTATCGGTATAACGTACAGCTGTAGTTTAAATATAACTACAAACAGGTAAACATTCCAGAAAAGACTTAAAGACAGATAACTTCACTTTTTGTTTTTTTTGTTTTCTGGGGACCTGACAAGCTGCAGTTTTTTGGCTTATTAACGTCAACAGAGAGAAAAAAAGAGAGATGGTTTATAACTTTATATTTATATTATATGATATGTTTATAGCTGCTTTACCGTCAGTGATAACAAGAACTAACGTCTTCTTTTTTTGTAAATGTTTATTTAATTAATATTTTTTGGTTCCCTGGTCCTCTCTATTCCCCCCCGACAATACTGCTAGCACTTGCAGGGTTTTTACCCTATTAAATTATGTCAAGATGTTTGAAAAATAACATTTGTTTTCAGGACAGATGAAATAAAAACGATTCTTGTTATTGGATTTGGAATTTTAGACCCGCTGTATATTGAAGGTACTTCCACTGATATTTCAGTCAGCAGTTATAACAGTTATAACACAGTTATAACAGGTGACATATGCGCAGGGTTAAGCAAACACACCAGTTCCTCTACATCAGCACATACTGCATTACCGTCACCATAGCTCAGGTGCAATTGCTATTTGCTGATGTTACAGTTTTTAAGAAATAGGGAAGAGGAGGAGCAGAGCCTGAGATGGCGCTAAAGGAGCAGGCAGGAAGTGGGTACAACTGGGGACTGGCACCGACCTACCATGGCTGCGGCTGCAGCCGCCTGGTTGACTTGGTGCTGCGCGGCCTTGATCTTGGCCTGTAGGTGCGCCGGAGGATGGAAATACTTGCACTTGTCGCGCGAGCAGCGGCCCTTGATGTAGTCCATGCACACGGTCACTGTGTTGTCGTTGGTGTCGATCATGGCGCTGTCGGAGGGGTGAGCAAAGCGGCAGTCGTTCTCACCTCGTGTGCAGTTACCTCTCTGGTACTCCCGACACACCTGAGGGTCAATCAGAGAGAGAGAGAGAGAAAAGGGAAGGAGAGACAAAGGAGGAGATACAGAGAGAGAAGGGTAGAACAGAGAGAGCATGCAAGAGAGAGGGAGAAAGTAAAAGAGTAAGAAATAAGGAAAAAAGAGCAAGAGAGAGAGGGAGAGAAAGAGAGAGAGAGAGAGAGAGCAAGAGAAGACAAAGATAAAGAAAGAGAAAGAAAGAGAGAGACAGGAAGAGAGAAACAGCCAAACAGAGAGACAATGAGAACAGAGAGAGGTGGAGAGACAAAAAGAAGAGAGAATGAAAACAGAGAGAAAGAAATATATAGAGACCAACAGACAGACAGCGAGTCAAATAGATAGATAGATAGATAGATAGATAGATAGATAGATAGATAGATAGATAGATAGATAGATAGATAGATAGATAGATAGATAGATAGATAGATAGATAGATAGATAGATAGATAGAGAAGAATGAGAGAATAAGAGAAAGAGAAGGTACAAGAAAAAGAGAATAAATAAGAGCGAGAAAGTAAGAAAGACAATAAGAGTGAAAGAGACAGAGAGACAGAGAGAAGGAAAGAGAGGTGGTATGAGAGAGGCAGAAAGAAAGACAGACAGAGAGAGAGAGAGAGAGAGAGAGAGAGAGAGATAAAAAGAAAGACAGAACACACTGAGAATTATGGCTCCAGTTTTTGTCCAATCAAACGTTTTGATAAATTTTTAAATCATGTTTAGTCTAAAACAGAGAATGTTTAAGTCTGATCACTTTCAACAAATGCCTTTATGTTTATTTACACCCGTTTCCAGTCAAAACTCTAGTTCGTATGTTTTGCCATTTCATGCCAGCCGGACCTATTGATCATCTCTTTTGATTTTACTTCAATTCCCAAGTAAACAGTGGGTTTATAAACACTTACAAATCCTTCACATGTTTCTCCTCAAGACAGACATAAATAAGAGATGGAGGAACTGCAAGACACTTTTTTTTCTTCACTTTTTATGAGCTAAACAAACTAAAAATGAAAAAAAAACCCCATGTAAAGGTTTGAAATAAATAAATAAATAAATAAATAAATTCATTTGGCTATAGGACCCTGTCCAGGGTGTACCCCGCCTTGTGCCCGATGTTCCCTGGGATAGGTTCCAGGTTCCCCGTGACCCTGAGAAGGAGTAAGCGGTAGAAGATGGATGGATGGATGGATTTGGCTATTGGAGGCTTTTATCCAAAATGACTTACAGTTCATACAGGGCACATCTGAGGTAGTGCTGAATAGCTTCATTTATTAAGTAAATTAATTTATTAAAAATTTACTGTTTAAATTGACCAAAATTGGCAAGTTTTAGTTATTTATTTTACAGAAGATCCTGGAAAATTACGAAAAGGGCCTGAAGTGATCCTCTTAACAAACCTGCTTACAAAAATGTTGGTATTGTAGTAATAATAATAATAATAATAATAATAATAATAATAATAATAATAATAATAATAATAATTTATTTAAAACCACTTCACACCTTCAATGAACTACACACGAGTTTAAATACTGAGGTATTTTCACACTACTCCACAGACCTGAGTTTAAGGAGGCCCTGGGGAATAAACCTATTTCATCAGAATGTGTTGGTCAGAATCTGAAAACATTTGATCATAAACAACATTTGAAATATTTTATTACATTTTTGGTAAAAAATAAAATAAATAAATAAATAAGAAATGACTGCATTGTCGTGATGAAATGACTCCATTTTGAGCCGCATTAACTGATAAGACCCTGCTCAACCTTTCTCCTCGTCCGATCTCCACGTCCAACACCAATGCTAAACCATCTGATTGGTCATTACATCGCTTAGCCGGTAGGGGGCAGACGCCACATATGAAGCGTGTTTAGTGTTTTACGCAGCGAGGCTTTGCTCCTGTGAGCAGCGGGTCTACCTGGAAGACGTTATCTAGACAAATCCCCATAAATCACCTCCACAAACACAATGCCTACGTATTGGCTATGTTCAGAATCACACACACACACACACACACACACACACACACACTGTTTATCAACGAATATGCCTAGCAGGCCATTTGCAAACAAAACTTTTCATAATAATAATAATAATAATAATAATAATAATAATAATAATAATAATAATAAAGTAATTACATTTTATCACTCATTAGCGATGTGAATATTTTCCTCGAGTGTTATGTTTACATTACAACTGAGCTTCTCTTCCTCTGAACATTCACATAGTGGTGATATGTTACACATTAACCATCAAACCACAGTCAGAAAATAATTATGTTACTTTCATATGTAGTGTCGTGACATACGGTACATTGTGTAATATACAGTATTTTCCTATTAATATATATTTTTATTGTGGATTTTTTCTTCTTCGATATACATCGACTTTTGCCCAGGGACGGCAGATGAAAATGAACCATCCACCCATCCATCTTCAACCGCTTATTCCTTCTTCAGGGTCGCGGGGAACCTGGAGCCTATCCCAGGATCACATACACACACACTCACACACCCAATAATACACTATGGACAACTTTAGACACGCCAATCAACCTACCATGCATGTATTTGGACCAGGGGAGGAAACCGGAGTACCCGGAGGAAACCCCGCAGCACGGGGAGAACATGCAAACTCCGCACATGCATGGCCCCGGCGGGAATCGAACCCCGGACCCTGGAGGTGTGAGGCGAACGTGCTAATGAACCATTTGACTAAATCTGACACATTTACGTCATAAATATTAATGCTGATTTATGGGTATTGTTCCTGTGTAAATAAAGAGTACAATTAAAACTCATTTCACATGAGGATCCGGTTGTGCATATCTCATTACACTGCAGTGTGACGTGTCACAGGTTTTCAGAAAAATTCTCCTGCCACATCATCACCATGTGACTTGGACACTGAGCTGCAAAGTCATCTGTCAAAAGTGAGGCAGCTTGGAAAGTGTCATGACACAACCTTATGTAAGTGTTTTATTCCTCTTATACCACAGCAATCTGTCAAGGATGAATTTTTGTATTTATTAAAGACATTTTAAAACACCCAAAACTGTATATGGTCCCATAACGAAGACGAACTGAACGTCGATATGTGAAATTCTGGAGGGAACATTGGACAGCGTGGCGTGGGGACGTAATGACGTATGCCGTTAACCGATCTACGTTCTATAACATGTAAAACGGGAACATGAAAGGAATATTCTAAAAGTGACTCATGTAAAGACCTTAATCAGGATATTGTCTTATTCAGAATACGGTCAAGAATCAGATTATTGCTGTCCATGTAAACACCTTAATCAGGATATTGTGTTATTCAGAATAAGGTCAAGAATTAGATTATTGCTGTCCATGTAAAGACCTTAATCAGGATATTGTCTTATTCAGAATACGGTCAAGAATCAGATTATTGCTGTCCATGTAAACACCTTAATCAGGATATTGTGTTATTCAGAATAAGGTCAAGAATTAGATTATTGCTGTCCATGTAAACACCTTAATCAGAATATTGTCTTATTCAGAATACGGTCAATAATTAGATTATTACAGTCCATGTAAACACCTTAATCAGAATATTGTCTTATTCAGAATACGGTCAAGAATTAGATTATTGCTGTCCATGTAAACACCTTAATATTGTCTTATTCAGAATAAGGTCATGAATTAGCTCATTGTTGTCCATGTAAACACCTTAATATTGTCTTATTCAGAATAAGGTCAAGAATTAGATTATTGCTGTCCATGTAAACACCTTAATCAGAATATTGTCTTATTCAGAATACGGTCAATAATTAGATTATTACTGTCCAAGTAAACACCTTAATCAGAATATTGTCTTATTCAGAATAAAGTCAATAATCAGAATATTGATGTCCATGTAAACTTAGTCAATGATTAGTTTTTATGTTTTTATGATGTTTTAAAAATCAATGAACCAAATGTACCCTACTGCAGTGGTGCCAGCATTGCTAAAAGGAAAATCCTTGCAAGCAGAAATAAAAAAAAAAAAACAGAATTTTTTGGCTCCATGCTAACAAAATGCGATGGCTAACGACATAAACGATAAACGGCCAGTCTATTTTAACCAGAGGCCACACCCAGGGCAAATTCCTAGGTTAGACCTCGAGCTAACGTTAACCTAGATCTGACATCGTTCTAAACCAGAAGCAAATGCATCTTTCGCATCCCAATGCCCTCTCCCCTTTGGTTTTTCAGGTGTCCCCCGTAGCAAGGAATCAAAAATGGTACGGCTAAACTGTACATGTTGGCACCTCTGCTGTTAGGATGTTTGATGCATGCTGGAAAAATGACCACTGCGGGGCATTTTGATGTGAAACCTTCCTGACACTCGGTGTGTACGATTCATAAACAATGTCATTGTTTGACTGATGGCCGACAGAAAGCTAATGAAATCTGCCGGGCACTCGCATCGCTCTCCAGCTCAAGCTGCTTTTTAAAGAGACGGAGGCAGCCTTGTTGTCAGGCAGACACTGCAAGGATGGTGGGGGGTGTTGGGGTGTGATACGCGAGAAAGAGAGAGAGAGGGAGAGAGAGAGAGAGAGAGAGAGAGAGAGAGAGAGAGCACCACAGAGAGAGGACCAGATAAAACAATGGAGAGGGTCAGTAGGTTTTCAAGAGTGTTGCAGGGCTGGGGGGATGGAGGAAGAAAGAATCAGAGAGCAGAAGAATAAAATGTTTTTGTCTCTATGGAGATGTGGCATTCTAGATGAGGTCTCTTCTCCAATTCACTTTTAGCACCGTTGGCAAACATCTTTGTCTCTGGCACTAAAGTGCACGGAGAGTGATTGACGAGACGGAGAGAGCAAGGGGCATTTTTCAATCTCTCGCTCCCTTGTGTCCGTCCCCCTCCCCTCTGTCCCAGAGTTATAGGCAGATGAACTGAATGGGGCTCTAGTGAAATTGCTGGTTCGTTGTGTGACTGTAATTTCGATCTTGATGACATACTCTCTGATTTTGAAAGACATGCTAGTAATACAGGTGCCATCGCATCGAGTACTTAAAGGGTTCTTAAGGTTGTCCCTCTGGTCCCTTAAGGGAGTCCTTAAAGGTTTGATGTAGCAGCCCTTGGCAGTGCGTTCGGAAATAAAAAAAATATATATAAAATAAAACAATTTCTTTTTGTGATTGTTGTGGTCAAAAATGCTTGAATTTCTACCGATTTTTTTCAACATTTTCAGAGTTTTTTCGTGCTTCTTTTGTACAGAAAAGTACTTAAATCGGCCGTACTCATGTTCGACGCACGTGAATCGAAGAGAGCTTTTTTATTTTGGACGTCGTGATGACGCCAGATGATGCATCTGTGCCCAGATCTGCAAAAGATTTTTGAAAAATGGCAAGCTCCTCTGAATATTGAGGAGTTTGTGTGATTTTTCGTTAATTTATGTGATCGCAAAATCCTGGAGGGACTGGCTGTTTAAATATTATTTAATGTGAATACTTTTATTCACTTTTATACATTTTTTTATAATAAAAAGCAATAAATCAATTGAGGGTTTTTTTTTTGTTTTGTTTTGTTCGAGCTTTTGTGGGTCAAAACTTTGTGGGTCAGATAGAACCTTTATGTAATGTTTTTCTTCTTTTAATTTAGACCATTTTCACTTTTTTTCCGTCCGGTTCTGCTGCCAAAATCGTTCATCATCATCATAATTTGTTATTGTTTCTTTTTTCCTTTTTTTTAATCTTTACCTTTCATAGAAGATAACACCTTATAATTCCAAGGTCCTGAATTGTCAATTATCAGCTTCTTCCTATAAATATTTGAAAGAAGATATTTTGATTTATCTGCCAACTCAAATATATATAATTTGAGACATATTACATAGACTTCTGCACACTATAGGATTTGCATTTGCAGGCACAAACCCTTAGGAATTGAAGACATTATTTTTTTTTAAATATATATATAGCTTTGACTCAAAATGGCAAGAATTGCAAAAATTTCTATTAGCTGTTTTCTTCATTGTACCGGTAAGCATAAGAAATCTAGTTTAAGCACAGAGAAGGAATACTATCTATCCCACGATGTTTGAATGGCGTCGCTAAATTGAGATTTCATTTTGTGTATTGAAGAAAATTAAAAAAAAAAGATAACTACCTCTCCACAGAGACGAGGTGATTACTTCAGCTCTATCAAAGGAACAGCACAAGCAATATTGACTTGCTGTTTCGAGAACGGAAGATAATTAAAAAAAAACATTGACGCAATATTCGAGTGACACGCTGCCAGCGAAAAGTGTGCTCCCGTTTCTACAGGGTGAATGTTTTTTTTCGCAGGTCCATGTCATGGCCTAGAACGAATATGGTTTCCTCGTTGACTCGAGTGCACTCAGCTGAATGTGGTACTGCAGAGTCCCATTTGGATGATATTTATTTCGCAAATGATATACGCTGGAGTCGATTTGGCAGCGGGAGATTCCAAACGCGCTCGTCAAAATCCGAATATTGCACAATTCTCAGTAGAATTAGCAGCCATTTAACTTCAGGAAGGTTTAGCAGGCTTGATTACGACTGTCTTGGTTCCATCCTATTCTTCCCTCCCCATCGACCCCACGTTCAAGCGCCTTACACTGCTAATTCCTTCACTGGTCAGTGGAGACTTGTATAGCTTTTTAGCACTAATTAGCACACTCTAATCCACGTGTTCTCGCCCACTTCCCAATGGCATCCTTTGCTATTTTGCTGACAGCAATCTCCTCTCGGTGCATGAATTATGCACGGGATTGACTTGCTGTCCAATTAATAATTATAGGCAAACAGCAGTGGGTGGAATTAGTGATGCGTTTCTGATTTATCTACATGACGACTGTTCAAAGAATAATGAGCTGTTTTCTCAGCGTTGCATAACCTCAAAAAGCGTCAGACATCACGTTAGGATCCGACGCTGAAATCCATGTATCATCCTTCCTCTGTTTGCTCGAGTGTGTTTAATGAAGAATTTATGTTAATGAAATATGATCAGTCCGACGAATGAATGCCATAATGCATAATTAAAGCGAACAAACAGGAACTGTTGGAACAATACATTGGAGAGCTGTGATTTTTTTTTTAAAAATTCTATTTTTTTTTGTTGCCTCTATTACAGATGATGAGTGCTAGTCGAATGGGTGAGGTGTTTTGAAAAGAAAGCGTGATGCTTGGAGGAACACTTCAGATAACCATGAGGCAGCATGGAAACAGCACGTGTGATGTGCCTAATTACATATCTTCAGCTACAGCTGCTAATAAACAAGCAGAACATAAGAGTCATGTAACTATGAGTCATGGAAATAATCTTGTTTTGCCTAGTGGGCCTTATTTTCACACGGGTAATGACTACAGTTTTAACTGATATTTTGAAAGTTGGGCTTTTATTGCATTTTTTATTATTATTTTTTCCGCCTGCATATTTCTGAAAGGCTCCAGAGTGTGAATGAAGGTTCAGGTTGGAGTGGAACTGTGCTCACCTCCAGCCGATCTGTCCTCATGAGCTTCTGGGCGGCGGCGGCAGCTGCAGCGGGCACGGGGACGTTAGGGGTGCTGGTCATTAATACGGGTGCACTTGGCAGGATCTCGGTGGGCACCAGGCCTGGAGACACGGGGCCCAGATATGGGTTAACCAGTGCTGTGGCGTTGGTGGCCAGGCTGGGCGTGACGGAGAACATGGGCTGCAATGGGACACAAGACGTCCTGAGATTAGCATACGTATCGAGAACTTTCTAATCTGATCTGACTGCATACTGTATGGCATAATTTCTATGTATATTTCGTGTATTTAGCTGAGATTATACCTCATATAGGTATACAACAGTGTAAATTACTACTACTACTTCTACTACTACTAATAATAATAGTATTCCTTCCTATTACATCTGTAAAGCATGTATACTGTAAATGCTCATGGCTAGTCAGGATTACATGCATAAGTCTTTATAAAGCATGAGTTTATGGCTTCACAAGCATTAGTGAAGACACTAATGCACTACAGCACCAGTTCCAGTGTAGTATTGTATTATAAGTTTGAATATACACCTTTCATGTCTCAAATAGTACAAATAACAGTATTTATAAAACAGTCTATAAGAAAATGTAGAGCAATACAATCTTAGGAAAAAAGGTTCTTTAAGGCGTCTTAACTTCTACTTGGAACCTTTTCGGACAGGAAAACACTCCTATTCCCATGCTTTAATCCATATGCAAACTCATTACCAGTATTAAGTGAAGTATAAGTTTTTAAACAACCTTTAAAAAAGAAATAATAATAATAATAATAATAATAATAATAATAATAATAATAATAATAATAATAATAATAATAATAATCATAATGTAACATGGTTATTTAGGGCCAAAATTCATCGCCAAGGTCTGCATAATGAAAGGCATAACAGCCTCATTGCACGTTATCGCAAACGCTTGGTTGCAGTTGTTGCTGCTAAGGGTGGCCCAACCAGTTATTAGGTTTAGGGGGCAATCAATATTATTTTTCACACAGGGCCATGATGGTTTGGATTTTTTTTCACCTTTAATAATAAACACCTTCATTTACAAATTGCATTTTGTGTTTACTTGTGTTGTCCTTGACTATTGTTTAAATTGGATTGATGTTCCGAATCACTTAAGTGTGACAAACATGCAAAGGAATAGGAAATGAGGAAGGGGGCAAACACTTTTTCACACCACTGTATATGTATATATAAATACGTATATATACGTATATATATTCCAGTGACGGGACACGGACAGAGACAAGCCCAAAAACGAAAGCAAAAACAAACATGCTGCCAACTCGTCACACTATGCGCTGTTAGCACATTTAAGTGTCAATAAAATCTCAACTTACTTTAACTGAAGGAAAAAAAACCCTCATGTTAAAGTGATTAAAAGGTATAAAGTTTCAAAAAGACGATTCTAAAAGTATTATACCGTACATGCAATACAAGGCCAAGAGGACCATACTAACTTATTGAACATCAGGCACTGTGTGTTAATTACAGCATACATATGGTACCATTTGAATGAAATTGGTGGCGGGTGTCATAGTCTGAAAAAATAGAGCAGATGGTGTGTGAGCAGAATGTTCAGATTTTAAGTGCATATGAGAATTTATTCATATACCTAAAAAAACCCCACCTGTTACAGTTCTTGTTAGTGAATTCGACTGAACATAAGAGTTTGTTCATGTCATGTGGGAACTTTGGTAATTATGAACGTTGAACTCTTAGACTCTACTCGGAAAATAGACTCGGACTACCCAGTATAATTATTTCTGTGGAAATGCACATGTTGACGTCTTTCCGAGAAACATATAGTATGTATTACTCTAGAGTCCTGACTACCTTTACTGTGAAAACGTCTGCCATGTTTTGGGGTCATGTTCTCCGATTTCTTCGTTCCTTTCTTTTTTCATTTAAATTTTCCGTACATATGAATGCTTTATACAAGCAGGACATGACGTGTAAGTCTCACATGACCCCTCCAGTAAGCACACTATAAACTTAATCAGGCTCTTACTTTAAAGGGACCTTAAAACTCTGAGGCAGGGCATAAGTGTGTGTGCTTGGCATGTGTTTTATTATAGGGCCAACCAAGAGACACTGTCAAAGTCCATGAAGGGGGACAATACATAGGTAGGCAGTAAGAAACTAGAATAATCCATGATTATAATTGGAAGAACATGCCTATCATCTGGAGATTGTGAGTCTGAACCCCGACGCTGCGACATCCATCACAGGAGTTCAATAAAGCAAAATGCAGCCATGCTTTCTGGGTAGAAGGGGAATACTCTTTTTCCCTGTCAATCACAATCACAGCGACACTAGGCAATCGTGAGCATCTGTTAGCTCGTGTATGCAGAAGAGGGCAGATAGCACTTGTTGCTCTGAGTGTGTTACGCTGCCTTGTGATGCTGCATGAGATGTCGTTGGCTGGTGTCACGTGTCTCGGGGAAAGCACATATTAGGTGGTAGCTGTCGTATGATGGGGAGAGCTAGCCGATGGGTGGATTTTAATAAATTGGAAGAGCAATGAAAAGTTTGAATCACGGTACCAGGGAAACACAGCTCAGACTAAAAAACCTAAATGCAGGATTACTTGACAAGACAAACGGTACAAGCTAGCAAATGAGCTAACACAAAACAGGTGAACACGATCAAGACAGAAACCAATGATAGGATAAAGGGGGGCAGAGAAAAGACCAAAACATAAGCATGTGGCACTTGTTGCCAAGCGAAGGAGGAATCCGTGAGAAAAAGAAGGGTTGAATAAGGGTCGTATTGTAGGATGATGTTGTCATGACATTCCTTCTCACGGAAGATGTACAAGAAAAGACAAGTAAAGTGATTCTGAGAATCAGGGTCTCAAAGAAACAGATGTTATTTACATTTAATAGACATTAAACCACAGAAAACCTAGGAACACTCGTGATTTGAAGTTTAATCAGTTCTCACAACTACCTTTGATGTTTGACCTTCGCTAATAAGTTGCCATGGTGCTTAAGCTTGCATGCCATGTTTATGTTTATGTAATCTCAGCGTTTAACACCGTTCTGACAGCAGGAGTACATGAAGTCATACAATATTATTTATCTTTCACTGCCGCACTCGAACATCTCGCTCATTAGCCGATGTAGGCGGCGAGCTAGCATTCGTATTCAGGTGACAGAACTGCTTCGATGAGTCGTGTTTCCGAGCTCTGCAAAAATGACACTCTGTAATCCAGGACTTCTTTTCAGACTGAGGGAATTAGCGGGGCCTAATTAGATGAACCGATCTCGGCGCATGGAAATAAATCCAGCATGAGCATGTCAAAGACGTCCCCGGAAGACCCGGGTGTCACTGTCGAGTCCCTGACAAAGACCCTTAACCTTGAGCTCTGTGTGTGCATTTATACACCACTTTGAATAAAAGCGTCTGCCAAATGAATAAATAGGAGCAGAAAAAAAAGTGTTAAAGTGCCGATGAGACGCTTATCTTTGATCTTTATCTCCTGAGCCTTTGTGTTTGGGTTCCCTCTTCATGCGCTCATCCACCGCTACACTGTATTCTCTTCCTTTTTTCATGCCGGCTGTCTCTGTCTCCGTTTATCTACCGCGCCCTTTCTCCTTTCACTCTCTCTCTCTCTCTGTGGTGAAGAAGAGATCCTGAGCTCTGTTATAGGGAGATCTGTCATTCTTTCGTTCCTCGCTGTCTCTCCGCTCTCTTTTATCACCTTCTCTCATGTGATAAGAACCAATAAGGCCTGGGATCCCATTCAAGACTATTTTGTCCGTGTATGGAGATAGAGAGACGCCTTAAGCAAATAGTGTCAACGGACACACACTGTTTACTTCCACTTGTTTATTGAATCTGTTTCTTTGGAAAAAGCTTGACAGTCTTCACAGCAGAGGGAGGAAAATAGATAATAGACATTTTTGGAAAGAAACACACGTGACAACACTTCAGGACAGAGGAGTTTACGCTTTCCGGAACAAGAGATAAAAAGAAAGACATAATTGTGGAGATAATTGTGAGAGAACAACGTCATTATGGTTATAAATGAGTGATACCAATTACTAATTTCTCTCAGAAAATCATTGTTTTATAAGTGTAATAACACACTCCAGACCATGGGGTAATTTATACAGTTATATAGTTATCGCTCTATTTCCCCCCCTAGTGGAATAACAGAGACTAAGTATCTCTTTTTTCTTCTTCTTCGAATCTTTCACTTCAATTATCTCTACAAGACAGCTTAAAATTCAATTTACAATTCTACGCAGCGGAAGCAGAATTAATATCAGTAGCGCTTTTTCAAGATATAGTCACATTAGTCTACTGGTGAAGAGGATGAAGGTGGATGCAGTATTAGCAATGACAGACAAGTATATAATGTGTTTATTCATTATATCATTGCTAATACTGCGTCCACCTTCATCCTCTGTATTAAGCTTTGAATTGTTTGCTAACACCTTAAAAGCTCATGAGAGCTCATTTCAAAGAAAAACAGGACAGCGAATCCACTCTTGGCTCATTCTCATCAATCCCTAGGTGTTTATAGTGTTCTAACTTGGCTTTTATGACAGTTCTTGCTAATGCTAACTCTAGTTGAGAGACTCTATGAGCCAATGTAGGTTCTGAACCCTGCTGGAAAAAAAAACCACACCAATAGAACCATCACAGAAATGTTTTATGGTTTCCACTCCAAGTACCATTACAAACCATCAGGTAACCATTAAAACAATTACCATTACCACTAGTGGTCCACTGGACATAACATGCCATCAGTAGAAGGCAGCAAATTACCAGTGGAGACCCACAGAGACCATTATGAATTCCAATAAAACCAATACAGTTTCCACTATAACCATTAAACCATTACAAATTCTATAAGGGTTTCTATTGTTTTTTTCCCCCCCGCAGAGAAGGCAGAGGTTTTTGTGAATACGGATGAGAAGGGGGTAAAAAAAAAACATTACAATGTTGTTTAACCTACTTAATCTACTCAACCCATAGAGATATCGTCTTAACTAATTGTAACTAATATTTTCAAAGCCTGGTTTATAAAGACAGACTGAGATTTGACTGCGGCATTGTGGCGGAGATTCAGGCTCAGTACCTGAGATCTGGAGTGTATATTTAATCAGTGTTCTCTTTCTTCCTTCATAGGTGAGTCAGATCTCCAGGACCAATTTGCACACCGCTAACACACTGAATAACAGCAGCATTAAAATCTGCCCACACTCTGCGCTGCGAAGTTTTAACTTTCAGACACACACATTCACATACATACACACACACTGCCACAAGACTCTTTATATAACGCTAATGAAAATAACGCCACTTACATAACCATTATAGTGAGAAACCTGTCTTTACTGGTTTACGCTCGGGAGCGTTTGCTGTCAATCAATTTGAGATTGATCAGTCGTTACGCTCCAGCTATGGATAGAGAGAAAAAGAGAGAAAGAAATGGTAAATGAGAAATACGACACAGGAACCTGCATTCATTTACCAGCAAGGAGAGGAAGAACAATCCGGAGGGACGCTTGCTGTGCCTGAGCCGAATTGGGCCAAATCTGCAATTAAGGCCGCTTTTGGAAGTTTTTATTTTATTTTATTTTCGGTCTGTTTCCTGGAGCATCTCAAGCCCTTATTCTCTTTATATAACAAACACTGGCTCCAGGATCCTGAACATGAGGTTGGGATATTGTAACACATTTACTTTGAGTGGAACTTTACCTAATTGGTAAAGGGTCGAGATCATTTTTTATGAGTTTCATTCCACAAAATTTCAAAATTCTAATAATTCTAGGTTTTTTTTTGTCTTTTTAGGCTACATAAAAAAGCTCTTTTACTCCAAATGCATGGTATCATTTTTGAGAGACATAACTACATAGGATTAATTATTCAATTTTAAAAATATTTTTGATTATTGGTTGTGAACAAATGATATCTAACTATATCTTTTTTTAATTTTTTTAAAAAATTAAATCAAATCCCAATAAAATAAGTCATTTACTTATAAGCACAAATGTGAGATCAGCTGAAAGTGTAAAATATATAATTTCCAACAGATTTTAACAGGTCTAAAAGGGGTGCTTATAATAACGCTGATCTAATAATCATACGCTTTCCATTACAACTTTAGAAAGCATGTAATTTCACCATATTGGGGTAGGGTTGGTTGCTACATAACTACAGGGTGTCCAAAAAGTATCCACACATAGGGGAAATTCACACCTTTTTAGCAAAATGTCTTAAACATACTTAGTTTAGATTATATATATATATATATATATATATATATATTATTTCAGATAGCCTTTAAGACATAAGAACGTATTGAAATCATTCTCATGGCTGGATCGGGAATCTGTCACAAGGTTGTGATGGACTAAGTGGAACTTCCACGAACATCCACTGACAAAGGCAGAACCGACGTGGTGCTGGCAAACATAGTCTCCTATGTATGGAGACTTGGGATATACTGAATTTGAGCTAAATATTGGTTAGATGACTGGGAAGTAAATGGTGTAGAGTTTATTTTGCATTCTGGAACAGCTATATAGTAACTGGCTCACCAACATATCTTGGTTAGCTGATAGCCAGTGCTAGATTTCTCTTTAAAATGGACAAACTGCACACAATGCCATCTAGTGTTGGTAGCAAAATGAAAAAAAATAAATAAATAAAAAAAATAATGCAAATGGCGTGATATATAGAAATATATAAAAGGGGCGGCTGTGGCGCAGTTGGTAGAGTGGGTTGTCCACTAATTGTAGGGTTGGCGGTTCGATTCCTGGTGACTCCACATGCCGAAGTGTCCTTGGGCAAGACACTGAACCCCAAGTTGCTCCTGATGGCAAGCTAGCGCCTTGCATGGCAGCTCTGCTACCATTGGTGTGTGAATGGGTGAATGGGACACAGTGTAAAGCGCTTTGGATAAAAGCGCTATATAAGTGCACATTTACATTTACCAAATATGGAAACCTGTGAATGTATGCTACTCACCAAAACAAGCCCAGAATTGTTTGTGAGTGCGGACGTAAGTGTGAACATTTTTTTTTCTGTCACAAAAACCTACTGTTTGCCAAAACTCCTGTCCCAGTTCAGACCAAACCATTTCCTGTAATCATTATTACAGGGCCTGTAACCACTTATGTACAGTAGAGCAGGAAAGCAGAACAGAGCTCATTTTGTGAAAGGTTTCAAATTGTGAGCACCGCAAAGTGGTTTCAAAGCCACCAAGACAGCTTCAAAGCACCATCAATGACAGCGATGGAAAACTGGCAGCTGTGGTTTTGGAGTTGGCGGTGGAAGCAGTTGCTCGACCTCTAGAGGAAGCAGTGGAGGCTTCAAAAGCTGCAAAACTTGGAGGCAGTACTGATGCTGGAGATGGATTCAAGGGATGAGGTGGTAATGAAGAGTGAAAGTCAAGAGGCAGGCCAGGGGCTGGTAGAGCTAGGCAAAATTATACACGAGGACTTGCGCCAGTGGAGAAACAAGGCAACGGATAACTGAAACCAGTTACATGCAGTACTACATACAGACGTTGTGGTAAGGTTTAATTGAAATGGCCTGTACAGATCTGAAACAGACTCTGAATCGGGTTTTCAGATTTCGTAGCTTTTTCACCTCTTGCACAGATGTCGCCTTGTTTGGAACTGGGTTTCACCCCATCGGCCGAACTCAACCCTAGTGTTTTGCTTCAGATCTCTAAAAGCTGACATTTCCACACATGCCAGCTTTTCTGAGCGCTTTCAGGCATCCTGATCTATTCGCTGTAACTCCCACGCAAAGATTTTGTCCATGTGCCACTCCATAACAGAACGTTCTCTGAGCTGGGTTGGGAAATTTCTGGGACAGAGGTTATTCCTTTCCGACTAAATTGTCAGATCTTTCAAAAAGAGTTATAAAATCTAAAGTCTGGTGTTAGCAGGTTTTTCCTACAATGTGGTAACACGAATAAAAAACTATTTCCCTGATTTCGTCTGTTTTTCTCACACTAAATGTTTTCAGGAATTAAAAGATAAAACAAAGGCAACCTGACTAAACACAAAATACAGTTTTAAAATGATAGTTATTTATTTAAGCAAAAAAGCCATCCAATACCAACTGGGCCTGTGTGTGAAAATGTATTTGCCCCCGTTGTTATGTAATTCCCCAAATGTATAAAACTGCAATCATAATGGCGTTCAGCTGGACTAGACGTAACCAGGTCTGATTACTGCAAACCCTGTTCAATCAAATCAACAGGGTTTAGTCCAGTTGAACCCCATTATAAACTTTTTCAACAGCATGAAGTTGGCTAAAAGCTCTTACCCTGTAACACACTATGCCAAAATTTAAATTGAAATACATCTGGAAAGGGTTACAAAGCTGTTTCAAAGGCTCTGGGACTCCAAAGAACCACAGTGAGAGCCATTATCTCCAAATGGAAAAAAACTTCTTAGAAGCGGCCGACCTTCCAATATTACACCAAGAGCACAGCAACTAGTCTTCCAGGAAGTCACAAAAGAGCCAAGGACAACATCAAAGGAGCTACAGGACTGTCTTGCATCAATAAAGGTCACTGTTCATCACTATCAGAAAGACGCTGGGCAAAAATGGCATCCATGGAAGAGTGGTGAGGCGAGAACCACTGCTAACCCAGAAGAACATTAAGGCTCGTCTGAATTTTGCCAAAACACACCTCGATGATCCTCAAACCTTTTGAGAGAATGTTCCGTGGACTGATGAGTCGAGAGTGGAACTGTTTAGAAGACAAGCGTTTGGAGGTCAAGCATGGTGGAGGAAGTGTGATGATGTGGGGATGCTTTGCTGCTTCAGGGCCTGGGCAACTTGCAATAATTGAGGAAAACGTAAATTCTGCCTCTACGAGAAAAGGAGAATGCCCTGTCTTCGGTCCATGAGTTGAAACTCAAGCACAAATGGACTATGCAGCAAAACAATGATCCAACACATAAGAGCAAATCCAACACATAGGAGTAAATCCTTGTCATAGAAGTAGATGAAAGACTGATCTCCAGTTATCAGAAGTCTTTGGTTGCAGTTATTACTGCTAAAGGTATCACAACCAGATTAGAATTTTAAGGGCGCAATTAGTTTTTCACAGGGGTGACAGGTGTTGGGTAACTTTTTTTGGTTTGCTTCAATAAAATAAAATAAAAAACTGTATTATGTGTTTACTCAGGTTGCCTTTGTTTTATGTTGTGTTTCGTTTGTAGATCTAACACTATTTAGTATGAGATATACACAAAAACAGAAGAAATCAGGATGGGGGTCAAATACTTTTGATTTAATTAACATTTTAATTAAAAATGTCTCACGTTACTTAAAGCTCACAGATACAACTTATAAAGTAGCTTATAGGATAAAAGCCACTCTGAAATTCACATATAATCTAGTCCTATAGCAATTATAAATGCGTCATAATCATTGCTGTAAACTGTAATGCAAATCCATCATAACATATACGGAACGTGTTCATGGATCATCATAGGTATGGCGTTCATAGAAATTGTTCTCACAAATCTTTGAATCTTGATGCTTGGATTGGTTTTTTTCTTTTTAATGTTACACGATTAACCTTTCCAGGCTACTGTGTTGCATCATCTATTGTGAAAGAGGCTTTCTGCGGTCCAGCATAAACTTACTTACCTCACTGTGCTAGAGATACAGTATCTGGTGTCAGATGATTCCTTTAATCTCATTTTGCTGTGACGTTCATTGTGCAAAACGGTAATTCTAGATAATATGAGTGGGTCAGCGTTAGGATTTAGAGTGCTCAGTGTAATACCGCTTTTCCACAATTCTGCCCGTCCGATCTATATCTGGGCCGGGTCCTTGTGTCAGTTTTCTATCGCATAATGCTAAACGTCAAAATAGGAGGAGACCACTTGAGATCGTGATTGACTAGGGATAAGCATCAGAAGTAAAATGGTACTCAAAATGATATCGGATTTTGGTAGCGCACATCATAAGATAAAGCGTGCTTGTTTTAGTGCAGACGAGGGTGCCAATACATTAATCTGACATCGATACATTAGAAAGAACTTTGAGTGCAAACTGTTAGATGACGCTAATAAAACGTTCTTCATGGCAATGCAGTGTTGTGCCGTGTGTGTGTGTGTGTGTGTGTGTGTGTGTGTGTGTGTGTGTGTGTGTGTGAGTGTGTGAACACATCTTACCACAGGCTGCAGTTGTGTGCCAGGCATCATGGCATTGGCCAGCTGCATCTGTTGGGCCAGCATAGCCATATTCTTCTGCTGGATCAAGTTATTCCTGCCATTGATCTCAAGCTGCGTCTTTAGGTGGGGCGGAGGGTGCAGATACTTACAGTTCTCTCTGGAGCAGCGGCCCTGCAAAAAGAAAGCGAGCAAGAGACAGGGAGTGGGAGTTATGCATCAGGATCGAAGCTAATTTTTATTCACAGGTGAAGGGGGAAAAAAAACAACAAAAAACGTGAGTCATGGCTTTGTGCACCCACAGGTCAGATGTGGGATGTTTTATTTTTTGATTCCCACCATCACTCCACCCCCCCACTCAATTCACTAGTGTATACACCTTTTTTCATTCCTTCTTTTATATCACCTTTTTACACCTCCACCATTTTCAAAAGCAGACACCAATTTGCCACGAATCAGATTAGCTGTGAATATACTGTATATTGTGTACATATTTACTATACCGAGTCAAAATCTAAGTTTCCAGTGAAACAGCATGCTTTACTGAGTTTCGGTGAGTCGGTTCCAACTGCAGTGTCAGATTCATGTTCTCGGCCGCCAAGATTGGAACCGGATGTGGTCTTCTGCTATTGTAGCCCAGCCGCCTTGAAGCTTAACGCATTCTGACATGCTTTTCTGCTCACCATTGATGTAAAGAGTGGTTATTTGAGTTTCCGTAGCCATCGTATTAGTTTCAACCAGGTTGGCCATTCTCTGACCTCACTGGATGTTTGTCGCACCATTCTGCGTAAAACGTGAATAATCCCAGGAGAGATCAGCAGCTTCTGGAATACTCAAATCAGCCCGTCTGTCACCGACATTAAGATCACAATTTTTCCGCATTCTGATATCTGAAGTGAACATTAACTGAAGATCTTGTTCTGTATCTGCACGATTTAATGCTTTGCACTGCTGCCACGTACAGTAGATGGCGGTACTGGTGTTCCTATTAAAGTGGCCGGTGAAAGGAGCGCTAGAGAGAGTAAGACAGAGATAGAAAACCCTCCTGTGTGCATTCCTCTCAGGTCCAGACAGAGTCAGGGTGATGACGACGGTTATATATGCATTGCATTGCTGAATAAGAAGAGGACTACAATTCAGATGGTCATAAAGCTTTGACGCAACACCACTCCCCCTCCCGCCCCCCGTCTCCCCAACAATTCTTTCTCTCTCTTTCTCTTTTTGTGCCTCTCTCGCTCTGTTCGCACCTTAGTGCTCATAGCAGTCCCATGCTGTGTCTCACTGCGCTCCCCATGAATACTGAACAGATCTGGCCAGAAGGGGCACGTGGGTGTTTGCGTATGCGTGTCTGCACGTGTGAACACAGTGTGTCGTCAGCCACCAGGTTGTAATTACCACACAAGCAAACAAAGGCTATCAACCAGGATGCAGCTGATGACCCCCTGGCCCTCTGCTAAAACCTCTTCATATTCATCTCTTTTTTATACTTTGTCAACACGACCCACTTATTTATCTCTGTCTTATGTTACAGATTTATTCTCTGGCAAAGATATATCTTTATTTATTTATTTATTTATTTATTTTTTACATTTACTATACCCTTCTTTTCTCCTTATTTTAACTCTCAGGTTCATCCCTAGCAGTCTGCTCCGTGATTGGTTGCTACATTCTTGAATCTGCCTGGTGACAGGGAAAGCGTGCATGCTGATTGGCCGGTGAGCTGCCGCCTGCCTGGTTCCAGCTCTGCACTGTTTCTGACACTAACCTTATTTAACTCTCTGCATGCTATTGATTGCAGCTAATTGCTAAATTCATTTCCTTTTACATGCCTGTCCCCTGGAGCCTGGAGGCTGGCTTTGTGTATGCCTTCATTAATGCCATGGACATGTTGAGGACATTTTAGCCGTGGCTGATTTTTTGAGTGTGGCTCAAAATAAGCCTTCCATCGGTTTAAAATGCAATCAAATTAAGGTCAGCGTTACTCTGTTGTTTAGGTGGAGGTAACATCATAATCTAATCTAATACAGTGTGTGAAATATACATACAAAGCCTTCCTTCCTGGATCCAATTTTCTGTAGCGCTTTTCGCTTTCACTAAATTTGACCAAAAAAGACTGCATCATATCTCCCTGGTTCTGGGACATACGTATCTAAGTGTCCAAAAAAGAGCTGCTGGAGCTTGAAAGAGACATCCAATCATGGAGGCAGCAAATTGGTGGAATAAATTAATCTCATTCGAATGGAGGGAGAGAAACCTCGCATCTGCGAAAGATGAGCATTTAAATGGATCTGGTGGCCTGGTTTCATCAAATAGTCCAAAGAGAGAGAGAGAGAGAGAGAGAGAGAGAGAGAGAGAGAGAGAGAGAGAGAGACCTAGTTTCTGGATTGAGTGCTCTCTTGATCATTCTATCTTTTCCTGTTGAATTCCTGTTGAAGTATTGACTCCCGATAATTTTCTTTCAATAACAGTAGGTATGACGTTTATTAAACCTTTATGGAAGGAGTCTCCAGTGTTAACGCTATGTAACAGTCAGAGGTTTAAGTTTCCCAAGACAGCAAATCCTTCAAGAAAGAGGACTTTGGTCAGGACTATCTTGTTTCACAACATTAAATGTAACAATACATGTAGAAAAACTCGGACATGCTGTTCTTTATAGTTAATAAAAAGATATAATCCTTGGCAAATTGCTATAGCACAAGGAGAGAAAAACACTTCGAGGCATGATCTATCAGAAAATAATCAACTTTGTGTTAGTAACTATATTGACACGTTGGGTTAGACTGCATCACCCCACAACGCTGTTGATTCAAAACAACGTTTGCTGCCAAATGAATAGCCACGTACTGACTTCAATGTTATAGCTTCTCTGTAGTTCTCTTTAGTTCATAATACGTGCGGGACGTGATCAAAATATGTACGACGATTGAAATCCACAAGAGATAAATATGATTTATTAAGCGTAGAAATAATAGACATCTCAGCCGAGGCTTATTTTAGGAGTAACAGCTGCTGCCCTGAGAACACGCCCCTGGGAACACTCATCCTCTTCTGCTTCACCCTTAGCTCCAGACAACTTCTCTTTCCAAACTGTCCCAAATCTCGTCCTGTAACCCAGACATCAAGCATGCATCACCTCTCCTCTTGTGCCCTGATTTTGATTACTTTCCTATAACAGCTCATTGTGTTATGTTTTACTCCGTATAAACCAGTCTTCTGATCAATCTGAAGCAAAAACTAAAACCTTAAGATCGACTTGATTACCTTCTCACAGCACTAGATCATTTGCGGCTTCCAATATGGAAATATCTGGTAATGCTTTACTTCAGGACAGAGCATACCGGGCTACATGACACCTCCATAATCCCTTCATGACCAAATGACCTAAATCTAAACATTTATAAAGACATTCCATTCGGTGAAAACTGTCCTAATAACTGCTTTTGTATCTTTTGATGTCAAGTTGACAAAGATTTAGTTTTGCTTATAACATAAGGTTATAACCCCTACAGCAATGTCATGTCAACTGTAACAGCATTGTTATGTATGAGATATTTTCTACCACCAAATTGGAAAAGTTGATCTATGCACCATTTTGTGACTCTGACATAAGAAACGCACTCAAAAAGTTTCATAACACAACCGCGTGTCAACATACCTTCCATGTCACTTGACATAGTGTGTTATGTCAACTTAAAATCAGTTTCTATCAAAACTAATGGAAGCATTTTTATAGTTATGGCACTGCCTGTTGGATTAAGCCTATATATTTGTTTATGTAGGTTCATGTCACTCCTCAGAAATGGCTTATGTAGCCTTATGTACACTTAAGGAAAGTGGTATTGGTATTCTGTTAAGGATTCATAAATGTATGTATAAATGTATGTCATAAATGATATACATTATGTATAAAAACACTGCTATAGATCGTAATGTCTTTTTACACATAATTATAACAACATGCTTAACGCCTTATGAATGCATTACTACATATATGAATCTACCTGAGTTTACTTTAGACTGATTTTGGAATTTTGTCAAATCAGGAATGGAACTGGGCAAAAAATGTCCATAAATATTAAGCCTGAATAGTTAAAACTATAAAATGGATCATTTTTCTTTTCTTTTCTTGAATTTCTCATTCTTTAATTAGCAAAGAATTTAAAGTTAATAGGAATTTAATTAATAAAACACTACAACAACAACAACAACAACAACAACAACAACAATAATAATCATCATCATCATCATCAACAATGATTAATAATTTATAAGAATGATTAAACCTGCGTCTAAACATTATTTCCCCAAATTTCTATTGATAGACAATTCTGGTTTGCTCTAAAATTAAATGCTGAAAAGAAGCAAAATAACTTAAAATCTTATTATTGACATTTGTATTAAAACAAACAAACAAACAAACAAACAAACAAACAAACAAACCCCAAATCATTTTATTATTGTATATGTTTGAACATGATCTCAAATTAAGAATTATTACGTATCAGATTCACCTTTAGTCAGTATATTTTCACTCCTGGTGTTCTAGCCCTCAGTACACATTAATACACAAATACACACACACACACACACACACACACACACACACACAATTACACACATATCTACCACCGTGTGTGTTCACAGAGAGGCTAACTAGCACAGATCATACTGCAATGAAGAAAGCAAATCCCTCTAGAAGCTTCTCTCTGTGGTCAGTAATAAAAAAGCGAGGGCGGCAGGATTGGCCCATATCTCACACTGTCACTAAACGAGTGTGAGCTTGTAACCTGTCTGTATCTGTGTCGCTGTACCATCATATGTGGTCAGAGTACTAATGATCAGGCTGCTCGATGGAGACCTCGGCTATCTAAAATTGGTGTTTATGTGTCTGGGAAATTGATACTTGAGTTTGTAGGCCAGAGTGCACGTCGTGTGTATTCACTTTATCCCTCTGCACCACAGATCTATTATTAGCGGGAAAACTGGAGCGAATTTATCTGGGGCTATTAGACTGTGTCACTTGTACGTGCGTGATATGGACTTTTTGTGTGAAAGCGTGGGTGCCTATAGTACCAGAGAGTGTGTGTGTGTGTATGAGTGTGTGTATGTGAACAAATGCATGCATGCTTAAATGTGTGTTACAGCGTCAACACCAAGCATGTCCATAGCATCTAAAGTAGATGTGAAATGTGGGCAAGAAACCTGCAGAGGAGATCATATGCTGTGAGGGGTTATAAAACTGTGTGTGTGTGTGTGTGTGTGTGTGTGTGTGTGTGTGTGTGTGTCTATATAGAGCACTCTGCTGTTATAAATCACCTTGGCCTGATTGTAACAGACGTCTCTTTGCTGGAATTCAGTAGACAGAGAGCAGCAGAAAGAAAGAAAAGAGAGAGAGAGAAAAGGAAAGAGAGATGGAAAAAGAATCTGATGCATGACTCTTTTTTTTTTTTTTTACACGTTAAAAAAAAAAAAAAACAGTTTCAGCATTTTCCAAATACCTTCATGGTCAGCCAACTCACCAAAACAGTCTGAAAGGAGAGCGTGCGACAAAATAAAAGCTGCTGTTTTAGATGCTCGTGTCAAGTTTGAGATGTCCAGACTGCTCAGGCTGCAAAAGCAGCATGACTAATTCATATTTACAGAGGAAAAAAAAAAAAACGTCTTATCCAGATAGAACTCTTTCGCCAAACACCTTATAATTGTCGTCGATAATATAATTATACGCGGCTCACCGATGGACAGGCGAACGTAGTCAAACCTGACATATGTCTGAGCTGAATGGCTCTTTATCCTCATAGTGGTGGGCCAAAATTGACCATTTCTAAATCCTTACTAGTTCTGTTCTTATTTACGTTACGATTAGGTTCTGATCACTTAGACGTGCCATCAGGAGAAACCACGAGTACGCGATACTTTAAAATACCCCGATTGTTTCGCTCTCAAACCGATCAATTGCGAGTGTTACACTATATGGCCAATATATGTGCATACCTGACCAGTACCCCTATATGTGGACCTATCACAATTGCCTGGAATGTCTTTGAATGCGGTAGCTTTAAGATTTCCCTTCTCTAGAACTAAAGGGACTTACCCTGACATGTTCCAGCATGACTGTGCACAATTTGAGATCCATTAAGACATGGTATAGTTTGCATGCTTGGTGTGGAAGAACTTGAACATCCTAGACAGATCACTGTGCTCAACCTAGACATATAGGAATGTGCCAGGCCTCCTCGCCTGGCATCAGTGCAAGACCTCAGGAATGCTCTTGTGGCTGAATGAGCACAAATCCCCATAGATAGAAGTGTAAATGCTGTTTGGGTGATGGGGTGAGGGGGGCAACTTTGGAATGGGATGTTTCACAAGCACATATGACTGTGATGGTCAGGTCTACGCAAACTTTTGTCCATATTGTATATTTAGCCATGACCGCCTACTCAAGAACTATATAACGACTGATTCCTGTCCAATATATTGACCATATATTATGTACGGATTTATACAACGATCGGCCACACCATGTGACATATCTCAAGGGGTGGGATATATTTAATAGGCAGCAAGTGAGCAGTCAGTTCTTGAAGTCGACGTGTTGGAAGCAGAAAAAATGGGCAAGCGAGAGAGACATTGATCAGGATGACCGGGTCAGAGCATCTCCAAGAGACTTTCCCAATACGAGGAAAACGTAGACTGGTTGCAAAAACGCTGACACTTTAGAGTCGTTCCCTAAATGTTAAATCAATCAAAACTTTACTTTCAAATTACATATTTTCGTTAAATAATAACAACACATTTATGTGCAAACTGTCATTTTAGAAAGATTTCGTATTAGAACGAGCGCTTTAATATAACCCTGTGATTTGTCTTGCAGCCGGAACTTCTGTCAGAGATGATGTCATAGATAGATAGGTAGATCATTTACAGAACATGAATGAATCATTTTTGACCAATCACATTCCAGAATCCAGCAGTACTGTGGTAAATAGGTATCTATACATAAAGCCTGCATTATTCACAGTGAAAGTACAACCATGTTATGCAAATGATCGTTTGAAAGAAATTCATACGTTAAATATGAAGAAGCTATTACATTTTAATGAAAAAAATGAATAAATATCGGAAGTAAATCGTTAGGATGTCTTTAAGGATACAAATGATACAAAAGCACCAATATAGGTTAGGTTACCTGATATAATAATAGTTCAGTGCACAAGAAGTTGAACAGAATGTTATGTAAATGTGTGGTACACCTTGCAGTATTTCTATAGCGTGTGCTTTGGAGGTAAAACGTGCACACGCTGCCGAGAGATAGGAAGGGATAGAAAATATGGGGAATGTAAAGAGAGTGTGTTTGTAAAGCTGGATTTAAAACCCAGGTGATATGTCTGACCTTCTGAACTGCACAGATCATAAAAGAGAGAGTGTGTGTTGCAGCTTACAGTGGAGGATCGTGGAGTGTTCACCTCAGCTGAACCAGTGCACACACACACACACACACACACACACACAGTTAGCAACAGTACCCAGGGACTCAGGTGTCAGGTGACACACTCATATATTTCCCGTTCACTGACATCACTGCTCTTGCAGAAGCTCTGTTCCTAAAAGCATCAAAGCCATTTTCATGTCCATTTCCGATAAACAACGTGTAAGCTCTGTGTGTGTGTGTGTGTGTGTGTGTATGACGCACACTGTGAATCAGAGGATGTTTGGTGCAAAAGAAAAAGCACAGCGCATCTAAAACTAATAAAGTGTTTGTGTGTGTGTGTGTGTGTGTCTGTGTCTTTAAGGAGCGTAAGTACACAAGGGTGCGTCACATCATGTTTTTCATCTGCCGTCATATCGGACACCCCGCAGAAGCACCCAAAACCTGTCTCCCTCCCAATCACTCCCAGGATGCAATGCAGCATTTAATAGCGTCACTTACTAAGCTCACTCACTTTCTCTCGCTGTCTTTTTCGTTCTTGATTGGATCATTCACACACACACACACACACACACAAAAAAATACAAAAATAAATCCTCATAGTAATCATCACCCCCAGAGCTTTCTGGGTAATTACAATGCCACTTTTATCCTTAATCCCATTGCCCTCATTGTCATTTTACAAAAAAGCAGACACTAATGACAGCTAATCTTGGCTCTTTATGTGACCGTTTTGTAAACAGCACCAAGCCGGAGGACAAATTAATCAACGTCTAGAGTAAATATTTTCTTTATTTCATTTTGTTATGTCTGAAAGGCTGATCTGAACGACTTTCATCCCGTGTGCCTTAATTAACATGCCTCTGTTCAAGTCTGCTTGGGTACATCAATTGTTTCAGGCCACTGATGTGTGTCAGTATGTGTTTGTCTCTGCTGTTTTTAACTTCATCTCTTGAAGGACAGCAGAATGTAGAGCGACACAAATAAAGAGAGAGACAAGAAGAGAGAGAGAGAGAGAGAGAGAGAGAGAGAGACAGGGGGGGTGGTTTGGGGGTGGGGGGGTTTGGGTTAGCCAGGGAGATAAAGTAAAGTGAAGATGAAAATACAATGTGACAAAGTGATAGAATGCAGAGAGCTCTAGGGACAGAGGAAGCAAAAATTGGCGGTGAACGTGAGAAGTTGCCACCTGGGGTGCCAGTATTAACCGCTGCATGCGACGTGATGTGATACACGTCTTCCGGCGCACTCGATTGGACTGATCGTGAGTAAAAATCGGCTGGTGAAAATTCTATTTCGAAGACATGGCAAATTGGTGAGAAGACAAGAGAGCAGGCTACGCTTTATATATTTACTTATTTATTTATTTTGAGAGAGAACAAAAAAAAGAGTAACTGTACATTATTTGAACAGTTCCAGTGTTCATTTGTTTGGCTGGTGCTGTACTTCTGTTATTCCTGTGAGACGTTAGGGTCTGTCTGCCATGCTGATGTCACAAGTGGACATTGCTAGTGCACGTCCAGGGGTGTTCAGTAGAAGCTCAAACATTCACCAGATTCAACAACATATTAATAACAAATCCAACATAGTGGAAACATCCAAACTACACTTGCTAGGTTACTGCCTCAAAGTTTCGCTCAACGTCGAAACTTTTTTTTTTTTAAACAATTTGACGCATTTTAAAACGTTTGAATGACAATCCAAAATCTGAAATTCAACAATAATTAGCTTTTTATTTCAGTACACTCGTTCTAATACGTTTCTAATCGTTTCTATAGTAACAACTAACCCAGGGACTTACACTATACGGTGGATGCTTCACATAATCCGAGTCTAATAATAAACCGAATAAAAACTTGTTGATTCTATCAAAGAAAACGTAATATTGAACTGTCGATATGGCGACGTTTACTGTAAATGTTGAACATTTATGGAAGGAGTCTCCAGTGTCAGCGCTTTGTAAAAGTTAATTTCATGCCATGATAAGGTCTCTAAGACTTTTTGGGTGTACATGACAAGCTGCATTTAAAAAAAATAAATCTTTATTATATTATCTAATAGTTGCTGTAATGTAAGTGATAATAGGAACTTGTTTCGCAGACGTTCCGCTAGATTAAATGTAACTATAAATGATATATATGGTGTCATTCTTTAAGAAATAAACAATTGTAATCACTGGCATTGGCACTTACGGCTCTCTGCGTAATATCAGTGTTTGTGTTAGCACTAAAACCTGAGCAACATTAAGAAGACAGTGAGCGCTACTTAATAACAAGCAGCGCCGCTTCCATTGGGTTTTACCATGCAAAGAGTCCTCAGCCCCGCCCACTTGGGTTCTACGTCAGAGTTGAAGTAAGTGAAGTGAAATTAAGTGAAAGCGTTGGTGTTTGAACCCCTGAGAGAAGGAGAAGAGGAAATTCCAAACTCAAACCCCAATGACGCTGATAAATGCCAACGTGTACTCAGGAACTGTAGGGAATTGGGAGGAATTCTAAGCTGTAAGAACAATTTCTCAGGGTTTTGCTTGATCTTTATAAAGAAAGCCATCAGTGCTAATCTGCCTCTCAGATTCAACTTAGTCATACACAACATTTTAGACAGATTCGTTCACGAACGTTCTCACAAATGTATAATATTGAGCCCATCTTGATCTTGGTTATTATTATTTTCCCAACCTGTTTCAAACTTATTTGAATTCACACCAATAAGGCTATTAAAATGAACAGAGACATACATTGTATGTGGGGAGAGAAGATAAAAAGCAAGAGAGAGAGAGAGAGAGAGAGAGAGAGAGAGGTTTTTATTTCCTGAATTGTTTTTGATGGCTTCAGGAGTTTGGATAGCACACAGAAACGACGTCTCACTGCGATCACTTACTGAAGAGACACGAGGATTAAGGTGAATGTCCTGACATCTCCGGCAAATGGCTCTGATCTCTGTGCCAGCGTACATTCATTCATTCACATGCACACAAAGAGAGAGAGAGAGAGAGAGAGAGAGAGAGAGAGAGAGAGAGAGCAATCTGCTATTCGCATCAGTGTTAATCAAAGCATAGTGCCAGGGACTCTCCACTCTCTGGGCTTTATCTGATGGAAAACTACTGCACACTACGTCAGCTCTCCTCACACTCAGGCTATCAACAGGTCCCACACACACTCACACAACACACACACACACACACACACACACACACACACTTTTCACTATGCTATTCACAATGCTATTCCTACACTTAGCTCAAACACTAACCGTAACCTTTTTTTTTTTTTTTTTTTTTTTTTTTTTTAAGCTGCAGTTTTGGAAATGGACAGTGGGGACCAAAGAAATGTCCCCACAAGATCGAACCTGTCAGATTTTGCTATCCTTGTGGGGACATTTGGTCCCACTAAGATAGAAAAACATGTCTGGAAGAATTAGATCATCTTTCCAGATGATCATCTACTCCCCTTGTCCAGATGTTTGAATCAACGACAAGGAATTGTTTTGTCTTTCATTAGTCATGAATATCAAATGCAATTTGATCAGATGGCATTCCTCAAATAAATAAATAAATAAATAGATAAATAGATAAATAAATAAATAAATCACATCAGTCTTTACTAATATAAATATAAAGTGTGTTCTGACTGAAATGTGTACCGAGTTTATACTGTATGTTTTTATACCACAGTGCCACTGAATTATTTGCCGAATCTGATTGGCCAGGAACTGGATCCACAACATGAAAACTATATACACAATATGAATGATGATTTGTTCAAAATAAAGGACAAACAATTGGAATGATTTTCAACATGCTGCGGTATAAGAGGAATAAAATACTTGCTCGTATTACTTGTAGACATGCTCATATTGGAAAATAGTCGACGTGTTAGCGGTATCTCTGCTTTGCATCGTGCCACCTTGTCATTGACTCATTTACACCCTACTACACCAAATTCATGACTATTTTCACCACTCGTGTCCTTATAAGTGGAATTTCTCTTAATATTGTAGCACTACAATATTTCAATTGTACGCATAAGAGGGATCGTTTGAAACCTATTGGATGAGCAATGGAAAGCTTTGATGTGGTGGACAAGTGTGTGACGTTATAACAATATTAAAACGATACACTTTCAATTTCATACGATTTCTCAAACTGCTAGCAGAGATGGTCATTTTTAGATACTTGTATGACAAATTTCACCTGATGGAAATGCTGTCTTCATTTCTAATAAATGACTCAACTTTTTGGACTTGTTTGCAGCCTTAGACAGACCGACCGGTACAACACCTTCCTGTCGGTTCATTATTAATACCCCTTTAATGTCAACCCAACAAACATCCATTACCTGCACCAGGAATGAGAGGACAGCGAAAGAGAGATAACCCTGCTTCAGTGATAATGACTCTCTCAGATCGGATGTCGGCAGACTGATGGTGACCTTTCGCTTGCTCGTCATTTGCCCACATCACTAATCTTTAAACCAGTACTGACTGATCGCTCCACCATTATCGATGTACCAAATGGAGGAAGAAAAAAAAAAAAAGCCCAGCTTTTCTGAGTGAGGAGAGGATCGATGGCTCAGCCTGGCCTGAGAATCTCTCTCTCTGATGAGCCTCGATTCTTGCCATGCTTTTCATTTGTGTTTTTTTATATATATATATTTTTTTATACATCATCACAGGTAATGGTGTTCAAATCAGGAAACGTGTCCAGAAAAGCCAGAAAAGGCTTTTAGATGAAAGTAATCCCCTTTGACGTGTCTTATACAGCAGCAATCCGCCTATGATTACAATGATAAATGTAGTAATGAATAACACATTGTGCTTTTTAACCACTTATAGTTAGAGTTAATGCTTTGAAACATCCACAAAACAAGTTAGTACCAGTTATCTCTTACGTTATATGTTATATAATGATTCCTTCACCAGCCCCCAACCGTTTCTCTCTCGTGAAGTTAATAGGACAAAAAAATAAAAAAAAATAAAAATCAATACAGCTTGAAACCAGAACCATCTCGGGGTGGGAAACCTACTGACCCATACAAATCCCTGACATTGAAGACTCCTTCCATTCATGTTAAATAATGCCTTCTAACAATAAACTCTACCATATCAATGATTATACTATAATATTTATCTGTATATTATTAGGCTCACAATTTCCTCGAGAATAAGCTGTTACTATAGAACGAGAACATTGATATAAAGCTGTGATTTGTCCAGCAAGTAGAACTACTCTCAGAGAATACTGTTATAGGAAATTAATCAACACTTACTGATTACGTTTACATGGACAGCAGTAATCTAATTATTGACCTTATTCTGAATAAGACAATATTCTGATTAAGGTGTTTACATGAGTCGCTTTTAGAATATTCCTTTCATGTTCAGGTTTTACATGTTATAGAACATAGAGCGATTAACGACATGCGTCATTACGTCCCCGCGCCACGCCGTCCGACGTTGCCTTCAAAATTTCACGTATCAACATACAGTTCATCTTCGTTATGGGACCGTATACAGTTTTGGGTGTTTTTATTTTTAATTTTACAAACGCTTCGAGTGCAGGTAACTATTTTTCATGCTATACGTGCATATAGACGACTGATTGAAGCTGTGAGCTGCGTCCCAAACCGTGTACTTACCTACACTATAGTAGCCGAGATACATGCATTTCTCCTACTATATAGTAGGTAAGTACGCGGTTTGTTTGCTGTCAAACAGTTGAGCGCTGCCGTGTGTGTATGTGTCCTGTCGCAAATGCGGTGAAAACTCCCACATGACGTCAATAGTGTGATTAAGGCGTGTACATGTCTGTAACGCACGTCCATAATGCGACTAGAACAGGAGAATTCCACAGGTCTTAATTCCATTTGTGTTTACTTCAAGTATGACTTTAATCGGATCAAGGTAATAAAAAATTGCTGTTTACATGCGAGTTTCTTAATCCGAGTATCGTCGTAATCGGGTTAATATCAGATTATTGTTGTCCATGTAAACGTAATGACTGATTGGTGAATTCACCAGTGCTGTGGTATAATACCATATGAGTGGATTTCTGAGGTCACAAACACACACCTGATGAAGCACACACTGTTTGAAAGTGCATGCACTGTGAGATGAGAGCACATGTACACGCTGAGCTAAAGGGAAAACGTAACTGACAGGCGATTAAAGCGTTTATCATGTTTCAGAGGAAGAGATGCTGTTTGGGTGGTTCAGCTTGTCACAGTCATGCTGGTTTGCAGCAAGGTTTCTCATAACACACTGGGTAAAAATACCAAGCTCACTGACGCCATCGATGACTTGATGTTCGCCCGTAGAAACCCAAACTAGATTTTACCTGCTGGTGTTTGTGTCTTTGGTCAGTTTTATATCCTGTCCACACTGACATGGGTGCGTTTTTACTTTTACTTTTTGTCTGATTGTGTCTGAAAATACTCTATAGGGATGGCTAAATGTGACTAGCATGGTAGATTTTGAAGAAAGTTCTGAAGACGCTGGCACAAAGATTTTGTGATAGGCTTTTGGTGGTCACATGATTCCAGCTCCAAAAGATTACACCATTATGGAGGATGGAAAACATTAAAAATGTTAATTTTTAGACCAAAAACTGCTGAAGTGAATAACTTTGCTGAAGTGAAATACTGTCTATGGTTGCATATATATATATATATATATATATATATATATATATATATATATATATATATATATATATATATATATATATATATATATATATATATATATATATATATATATATATAAAACTATCACACCACTGACAAAGCAAGCCAGTATCCAACAGCATGGTCATGTGATACACAAATGAGGCCTTGGAGGCTTCTGGGACGTGAAGTCTACAGTATATGATTGCCAATCTACTAATCAACAAGCAATTTAAAAGTAAACAGGAAAGCGGTTCTCCTGAGGCATATTTGTTTAATATATTCTAGCGTAAGTCTCTACATTATGTGAGCAGAAAGAGCTCGACTCTTATTCTAATTCAAGTCTCACAGTACTATTGGTATGCCGTCCATCTGATCTCCTTGAAAATGGTAATGCAGGAAAATGAGGGAAGTTAAAAGAGAAGTGAAGGTAGGGGGCGAAAAGTGGAGGAGCAAAGGAAGAGAGGCTTTATTCAGTGTGTAGCATCTGGTGCAAAGCAGGAGTCATTAAAAGCTCTGCCTAATGATGACACATGGACACATGAGCTTTTCTTCTTCGAATGCATTGGACTCCTCTATGACCAGCCCTGACAAGTCGCCTTGCTAATCGTCTGAGAAAGCGAACGCACTTCGCTGGTACACACAATCACAGATGGATCTCTCGTATCTACGCCCACAGAATGGGGAAGGTGTGGACAGATCCGTCACACAGCTATCGTGATGCTAGCTAACATCTCAACACCCCAGCAATGTCCACTCTTCCGCTACGTAACATGATCTCGACACCCTGTGTGCACCAAGACAAGCGGAGGATATGTTGAATTTTTCATGCGTGTTAAAGGGGAATATCTCATTTCACACATATTTCAGCTTAAATCCCGACTCAGCCCCCTTTGGGGCTGTGTTAAATCTGCTAGTGTGTGTCAAGGTCATGGTTTCTCACTTGTTTGGAGTCTGAAAGCGACTGTTCATGCGTTCTGGCACAAAAAAAAAATCTATCAAATAAGCCAAAGCCACTTTTTGTACATTTCAAGCGGAGACCCTATTCAGAGACGTCTGGTGATGTATTAGAAGACAAAAATAGGAATGAGGATTGAAGAATGAAAAGGAATCCTTAACCTTAACCCCACAGCTAAATTAATTTAAGTTATTAACAGTTATAAAGAGATGGGAATTTTTTTAAAAACATATTAAAAATATATCGCAAAGGTCTGAGAGGGGTTAGAGCTTCTCATTGAGCGCTCGTCCTCAGGGGAGACATGGTGCGAGAGACGAGCGTCTCGTTACGCTGATCAGATTAATGTAAACCCGTACTTAGCCTTTATAAGTATGTGCAGGTCAGCAAAAAGGAAAGTCATCAAAGCCCTGCGATGATAAATAGGCGCCTGCTGACTTCAGATCTGTTGTTAGAACATGGCACGTCTCCAGCCTCCTGATGCTACATGCTTTAGCGCACGCAAGACCAACAGAACAGCAAGTAATTATCCAGATGAATGAGAGTTCATTAATCAGTACGACAAAAGGACGTCTCGGTGTCCTCTGTCTGCAGCATTGCTGTTTGTGAGGAGAACCCTTGATGGTGCAGCAGGGAAAAAAAAAAAAAAGAAGGAAATTAAGTATCAACATGTTGTGTGCAAATGTTTTGGCACCCTGGGTACGTCTAATTAATAATCAACTGTATATTTGTACCTAAGGCCTGCTGCTGTTTTCATGGAGATTTTCGCGTGCTCATCCCAGGGACGATCGATATGGACAAACATCCTACAGCATGAGTCTAAAAAAAAAACAAAAATTGCTTGCGACTATGATTTCTGCACCAGCGGGTGTTACTAAGTACTGGTGACATGGAAATGCATGACTGGCGACGAATCGTTCAGTCTGAATTCCAACTCGGATATTTTGGGACCATTACGCCGATGATGGAAATTGGTGACAAGAATGTGCAAGAAGTTGTTAAAAAAAAAATTCTATACGATTGAACTGATGAAAAATTACAACTGTTACAACTTTTTAAAACTTCTTTTAGTAGATAAGTACGAGATGTCCTAATTCTCAGCTTAAGCATAGCTGCATACTAATGCTAGCAGATTTCAGGTATAAACTACAACCATGATTTTTACCTAATAAACATAAAAAATATAGAACAATTGGACGTTTTTTCGTCTTCCTTCCTGACGTGTATATGGAAAATCTTTATCTCGGTTCTGGTCTTTAATCCACTCTTAACTTCCATTCTCTCATCTCTATCTCCCCTCATCACACACCTTTATTGCGTTGGAAAGAGAGCATGGCGTGATTAAAACTCTAATGGAAGAGCGGTGGAATGGAGGCGGAACTCAATGGCTTTTAGCCATAATTATTTTCCTCATTACCTTCATCAGGGGCTAAATTGAAAAGTCCTGAATAGCAGCAGGGAACAAAATCCTTTCTCATACCTCTTCCTCCTCCTCCTTTCTTTTTTATCGCTTTGATTGCTTAATTGCCAGGGTTCTGTAATTGTAGCATACGGACTCATTTCTTTTCATCCCCCTTTATCTATATCTGTCTTTCCATATCACTCCTTGTCTTTGGCCAGAATTTCCCCTGCCCTCCTTTTATTTTTAATATTGGCCTGTTATTGAGAGAGAGAAGAAAAATCATCACAAAATCACTTTTTCTTGAGGTTTTCGAAACATGAATTGCAACTCAAGGCCTCTTTACGCTATTAAGAATGGAAGAAGGACAGAAGTCTTGGTTGTACAGCGACACAAAGGGCTGCGATTGTGCTAATCGCGAGTCCGCACGTGCGTGTCGCTGGGTGTGTGAGCCGAAAGCTGAGGGAAGCTTCTGCAAAGCAAGCATGTCTGTCCAGGACAAATCAAACATCTCCAGCACACTCGCCGTTTTCGAATTTTACACACCAGTCCGTGCAAATCTATTTGCATCCCTCTGAAATCCATATCCTTTTAATGTTCAATGCTAACATCTAGCAAATATATACATATATATATATATATACAAATATATATATATATATATATATATATATATATATATATATATATATATATATATATATATATATATATATATATATATATATATACAGTTTGTAAAGAAACGAATAAACCACTTGGGGATGTTCTGTTATAGGAAAATTTACTGTTACAACCCTGAAGTTTATTATTTTCAAATAATCCCAAAATGATTTATTCATCTCATACCAGAGCAATGTGCAACTGAAACGTTTTAACCATTTATTTATATTTATTTTTGTGGAACACCAATGAGAAACCCCAACCCCAACCCTAACCCCTTAACCTAACCCTATCCCCTAACCCTAACCCTAACCCCCTAACCCTAACCCTAACCCCCCAACCCTAACCTTTACCCCTAACCCTAACACTTTAACCTAATCCTAACCCTAACCCTTAACCCTAACCTTAACCCCCTAACCCTAACCCCTAACCCTAACCCCTTAACCCTAACCCTATTCCTTCCAAAAATGATGTTAAACAAACAAATGATCAGGATTAGATTATGTACAGCAGTGATAATATACAGCATTGGAGCAAGCGTATTAATATTAACAAACCTGTGACTTTATTATCTGTTGTTATAGAACACCTTCTGACCAATCGGAAACAAGAATTAAACAACAGCGGTATGAGCAAATTGAATAAAACACTGCACTTTCTTTTCAATGTGTCATTTATCGTAACTGTAAAGATGTGTGTGTCTGTGTTTCTGCTTTCAGGCTGCAGTGAGAGAGACACCGAGATGACCACAGCCTGAACTGTGTGTGTGTGTGTGTGTGTGTGTGTGTGTGTGTGTGTGAATCTGTGCTTTTACACGCCTTTGTGAGTGTGTGCCGGTGCTTGTCTCAGGCCTTGTCATCAGTCTTACAGCTCAAAGAAACAGCTCTTTTTATTTCAAGTGCGCTCGAACAAAGAGCCTCACAAAACACGCTGGCTGAATTTTTTTATATGAAGAAACTAGTTCAAAAAAATAGTACCAGTAATATTTTACAACTCGGAATATATGACGAACGTAACAACACACAGTCTCTTTTACTTTTGACGTTTATAAATGCAGAAAGTAGCAGAAACTTTTCATCGGTGGCGTTTAACGGATAATCTGTGCACTTTCGGAATGACATGGAAACATAACAGTGAGCACGTGATGTTGCTTACCAAGTCTGGGTAATTCAAAAATGAACAAAAATAAGTAAATAAAACGAAATACTAGAAATACATGCAAAATAAACGCTATACAGTGTCTCTGGAACATGGCAGTCGAAGGAATCATTGACGTGAAACCCTGATTTATAGCATTCTTACAAGTGGGTTATACATTTCTGCATAAACCACAGTGCTGTTGAGTTCTTGATTTTGATTGGTCAGAAGGTGTTGATTCATTTTCTTAGGCTTGTTCTGCAGTCGCAAAGTCCACTTGTTGTAAATCCGACAATCCCGCAATCTTGCTACTGGAAGTTTCTATTAATGCAAGTCAAATACTCCCCCCCTTAATCTTAACCATTTAAAATTTTCACACGTCTAACTAATTTGCTGTGTTGATTTGTATTTTTATAGACACTAGCTAATAAACCATCCATTTTCCATATCGTCTATCATACACAGTCGTGGGGAGTCTGGAGCCTATACTAGGGAACAAGGCAGGGGACAACCTGGATGGGGTGCCAACCCATTGCAGGGCACACTTTGGAAACATTGAACAGCCTACAACGCATGTCTTTGGACTGTGTAGGAAACAAGAGTACCCGGAGGAAACCCCTGGAGCACGGGGAGAACATGCAAACTCATGCATACAGGGCGGAAGTGGGAATCGAAACCCCCAACCCCGGTGGTGCGAGGCAAACCTGTTAACCACTAAGCCACTATTCCCCTACCCCCTAGCTAATAAACATCTACTTTTATTGCGGAATATTGCGGAATAAATATCAGGAACGCTTATACAGTATGTTATTAATATCTCATTTATCTCAGTAATTTAAAGTCTTTCAGAACGTTAGGCTTATTTTTTTTTTTTTTTAAAGCTTGAGCATGTGTTTGACCTAAATCTATGCTCACTAATATATCCAAACATGACCTAAAATGATTTATAAGGCTGTGATTAGCTGTTTGATTAAGTATTTATAAAGAACCCTTATTGAGGGTGTGTTTACTATCCAGCTCCAAGTGCCTTATCACCGGTTATTTTCCTGAAATCCTACTGATATTGTTGTACCAACAGTCGGCACCCAAGCTGGAAAGTGACTATTTCGTGAGATCTTTGCTTTAGTGACTTTTTAGTTTAGTGACTTTTCTTTTGGGCATTTCATAAATATTACTTTCATAAATGTATTTGGAAAGTCAGCATTTAATTAATCGCTGAAATACAACCAAGCTTCCTAGGTATATTTTATGAGTGTGTACGACATTTTCTTGACAACGTTGATTATTAAGGGCTACGCTATCACATATGATTTAATGTTCAAAGGGACAGAAAAAAGACTTGGCACAGATCCTGTTGTTTTGCCTAAGTAATGAACTGAATAACTGGAAGGTGGTAGATTATTTTCCAATTACACCAAGTCTTGAAGTGTTTTATTTATTTCTCTTATTCCACAGCAATTTGGCAATGCTAATATTTTTTTTATTTAGTAAAAAATTTATTCTTTGTTTAAAAAACAGCACTTTTAATCTATTTATAGTTACGTTTAGGGTGCACGCTGGCTTAGTGGTTAGCACGTTCGCCTCACACCTCCAGGGTCGGGGTTTAGTTCTCACAGTGGCCCTGTGTGTGTGGAGTCTGCATGTTCTACCCGTGCTGCGGGGGTTTCCTCCGGGTACTCCGGTTTCCTCCCCCAGTCCAAAGACATGCATGGTAGCCAACTGGCATGTCTAAAGTGTCCGTAGTGTAGGAATGGGTGTGTGAGTGTGTATGCGATGGATTGGCACCCTGTCCAGGGTGTACCCTGTCCAGGTGTACCCTGCCTTGTGCCCCATGCTCCCTGGGATAGGCTCCATCCATCTTCTATACAGCCTTTCCTCTCCAGGTTTCCCCGTGACCCTGAAGAGGATAAGCAGTAGAAGATGGATGGATGGATGGATAGTTACGGTTAACATTGTGGAACGTCTGTGAAACAAGTGAATTTCTCTTATCACTTACATTATAACATCTATAAAGAGTATTTTTTCCCCCTTACCATCCTGTTTATTTTCTCTCTCTTGAAGTTAACAAGACAAAATAACACAGCCTAGCATGTTACAATAAACAGCAAAGTTAAACACAAAATCCGCTTACAAAGCACTGGCACTGGAGACTCCTTCCCTAAACGTTAAATAATGTTCGCCAAATCAACAATTATCAACAATGTTTTTCTTTGTTAAACAACAAAACATTTATAATTGGTTTTAGATTACGTGGAACATCTGCCATACACGTACACGTATAGAAATGATTGACGTATTAGAGCGAGTGCATTAACAGCAACCTGTGATTTACCTTGGAGCCAGAACTACTGTCAGAGCTGTTGTTATAGAAAATGAATCAACATCTTCACACCTATCAGCCTTGAGAATTCAACAGGACGGCAGCTCTATACTGTATGTGATATCTACTGTAAGTGTTGGTTATGATGGATACACACATTAAAAAAAATTTCATGGTAAGGAGTTCCTGTGAGAAGTTCAGCAGACACATCTTTCTTCTCAAGACTTAGCCAAGCTGAGACAGAAAGTGAGTGAAAGAAGAGAGGTATAAAAATGGTGTGCAGGCATTGGACAGTCATGTGCCACTAATTTCAGTCACATTTTGTATCTATAAAGAGGCATGGTGAGGAATGTGTAGCAGACGGAGGAATGAGACTAGAAAAGGAAAAGTGTAGACAGGAGAGAGAGAGAGCGCTAGGGAGGGAGGGAGAGAGAGAGAGAAAGAGAAAGAGCGAAGGAGAGAGAGAGAGAGAGAGAGAGATAGATAGAGAGAGTGAGGGAGGGAGAGAGAGAGAGAAAGAGAGAGAGCGATGGAGAGAGCGAGAGATAGAGCCAGAGAGAGAGGGAGAGAGAGCAGGAGAGCGTGAGTGAGAGAGAAAGAGAGAGAGAGAGTGAGAGAGAGAGAGAGAGAAAGAGAGAGCGATGGAGAGAGCGAGAGAGAGAGAAAGAGCAAGAGAGAACGAGAGAGAGAGAAAGCGAGCGAGGGAGAGAGATCGAGAGAGCGTGAGTGAGAGAGAAAGAGAGAGAGCGCTAGGGAGAGAGAAAGAAAGAGAGAGAGAGAAAGAGAGATAGAGAGAGTGAGGGAGGGAGAGAGAGAGAGAGGGAGAGAGAGAGAGCGTGAGTGAGAGAGAGAAGAGAGAGAGAGAGCGAGGGAGAGAGAGAGAAAAAGAGAGAGCGAGGGAGAGCGTGAGTGAGAGAGAAAGAGAGAGAGCGCTAGGAAGAGAGAAAGAAAGAGAGAGTGAGAGAGAGAGAGAGAGTGACAGATTGCGACACTGAATTCCATTCTCGGTGTGTTTTGAAAGGGAGCTCTGGGTCACAGCGTGTCAGCATACCAATGTCCATATTTGTGTCTGAATGTTAGTGTGTGTATCTGGACGAGTGTCTGATCTCTGCGCAGTGTTGAGCGCACAGTATGCATGTATACACACACACACACACACTCTCTCTCTCTCACTCTCTCTCTCTCTTTGAGGTAAAGAGTGGGATTAGTTCAGCTCCACTGGGGCTTGCTCTATCTCTCGGCTCTCTGTTATTTATTTGACTCGGGGACTTACACGACTCACATTTCGGCAATATCGTTCAGCCACGACAGCACAACTCGCATAAAGGTTTAGCCCGTGCCCCAGGTCAACGCTGCTCCCTATCCTGATAGCAAATCCTCTTTTCACACCAATACACAGCGCTTATGACAGGATTTGCAAAGATTTTGACTTGACTCAGCTTGACCCTGGTGCCATATCTGTGTAGAATGCTATACTTATCCTTTATAATGGTCAGATTTACAGACACTGACACCATAAGCATCATGTTTGAAGTTATTATGGCTGGGGTTCTTAAATGGAACCAAGAGTACGCCACTAAATGTAATTTTCAAGCATCCTTGACCACAAAATGGTTGTTGTTGTTGTTGTTGTGTTTGTTGTGGTGTGTCCTGCATGCACCATTAGCACTAGTGGTAAGAGCGAGTTCTCTGATTGGTTTGTTTCACCAGTGCAGCTTCTTTTCATTTATTCATCTTTATCCTGGTCAGTCTCATGATGGGTCTAGAGCCTATTCCATGAACATAACCCTAGTTATGTGTAGTTGGAATCTACCCTGGAAAGGGGCCATTTAGACTAGCCATTTGATTGACCAACATGTTTTTTGGGATATTGAAGGAGACCAGAGGATCCAGTGGACCCAGGGACCCTGAGCTCAGGATCCTATGGAACCATGACATGGCAGTCAGCTTGCTGCCCAGTTATCACCATCTGCATAACAGTCCTCAGTGTCTAATTATTGGCTGTTTCTGAAGCTACTCTGCAATTGCAACTTGTTAAGCTAAACTGAAAAATATCTAAGCTACAGTCAAACTTACCCTTTTCATAAAGTAGCTAGCTAGATTATAAACTAAGAAAAAACTAAGAAAAAGACCGCCCAAAGGCGGGGGGGAGGGTAAAATTAGAAATTTGGATTTTGCGGGTTGTTTTTTTTTCCCCCCCACCCCCCCTCCTCCCTGTGTGAATGGAGTTTGCATGTGTGGGGTTTCATCTGGGTATACTGGTTTCCTCCCCCAGTCCAAAAACATGCGTTGTAGGCTGATTGGAATTTCCAAAGGGTCCGTAGTGTGTGAATGGGTGTGTAAGTGTATGTGTGATGGGTTGGCACCCTGTCCAGGGAGTCCCCCGGGATAGGCTCCACTCTCCCCCGTGACCCTGTGCAGGATAAGTGGTATGGAAAATGGATGGAGGGATGGATGGTTATGTGAAAAGGGGAAAATGTTGGTACCATAATTACCATGTAGATCAGTGGTCACCAACCCTCTTCCTGGAGATCTACCTTCCTGGAGATTTTAGCCCCAACCATAATCATGCCAACCTGACCATCTAATCATTCCTTAAGAAGTTCTTGATCAACTAAAACAGGTGTGTTAGATTTTGGTTGGAGGTGCAGGAAGGTAGATCTCCAGGAACAGTGTTGGTGACCACTGATTTAGACTAAAGCTTTAATGCTTCACAACTATCCACCTTTCTAGGTAAAAGAAACACGTTAAAGGTACAATAAGCGGACACTTAAGGGTAGTACCTCAGCTTTCCTGGGAAAAGTACAGTTTTAGTACGATTTCTTTTTCTGAGAGAGTCTAAGTAAATAATCCAAACTGCAATCTAGGGGTTAAATGTGCCCAGGGATGCTTCAGATTTTATCTGGCTGGGCTGAGATTTAAACTATCAACCTGCATGTCATGAGCACATAACCCTCAACGTAATAGCTTGGGTGTTAATAGCATGGGCGATATCATGTCCTTGGGTCTCATGCTGGCGCACTGTTAGGAGACGGCTGCAAAATCTATTAATGCGGTGGTTTATAATGTTCCTCATTATATTTCACTGCTATACATGCAGAATTTTTTTCTCTCTCTCTTTAACAGTATGCCTCTATTGGGTATATAAAACGCATCATTTCTCCTAGGCCATCAGCACATCATTTTGTCATTGACATTCAAGTCCTGTCACATTTACAGCAACCTTGTGGAATTGTTAATCTACATACTGTATATCCCTTTCTTTAAGACTTAACTGCACCTTGTGAAGCTCTAAAAGAAATAAAAATAAGAAAAGAAATCGCTCTACGTTTGAATCAAATGTCCTTGAAACAACAAGAGTCATTTTCTTTCTTAGACGTAGCTGCACACAGCTAGCACTGAAATTCTGGGTTAAGCAGATAGCCATGGATTAGCATTCATTGCAGTTCCCTTCTCTTCACACACTAACTAACACAACGCTATCCAGGGGGTATTGCCTCATGTGTGGAATACCAGCACACAATCAGACAAGACAGTGGTGAAGTATGAATGGTTGCTATTGCAATATTTCTGTGAGCACTATTAGAGCTCCTTTATACATTTGATATTTTTGAAAAGTCTTGTTATTCCTCCAATGTAAATGGTAGATGAGACAGTCAATGTGTGGATCTAGAGTGATTGACAACTGCGTAGATGTATTGAACTCTCTAATATGAACTGAAACTCTGTAGTTGTGCTGATTCACGACGTAATTTCCTGGTTGTCCATCCCTCCATCGATTTTCCATACTGCTTATCCTACACAGGGTTGCTAAGGGCCCTGGAGGCTATCCCAGGGAACTCTGGGCTCAAGACAGGGTGCAGACCCATCGCAGGGCACAATCGCACACCTATTCACACACTACAGACAAATTGGAAATGGCAATCAGCCTACAATGCATGTCTTTGGACCGAGGAAGGAAACTGGAGTACCCACCAAAGCCACCAAAAGCATCAGGAGAGTATGCAAGCTCCACACACACAAAGGATGGAGGTATGATTCGAACCCCAAACCCCAGAGGGGCGAGGCAGACTTGCTAACCACTTGAGAATTCTTGATCTTTCTGTACCCCTTCAATCGAGACTATTTAAAAATATATATATATATATCCTTACCTTTCTTTTACTTACAAATACAAGACTTTTGACTAACCCTGTATATCTTGGGAATAAGCTGCCTTGGTAGGCAGATTTTTTGAGTTCCGTTTCCACTCCTGGGATAAAAGCGATCGCATTGAGAAAACAGCATAAGGACAGCTGAATCGTACATTACTTCGGTAACATTGTACACATCCTTCCACAAAAGTTCGAAATGATCTGCAGAACTGGGTTTGTGATCAAGCTGAAGAATATCCAGAATGCCAAGCATGAATGCCAGGGTTATTTTGGGGTACGCTGCTCAAAAAGAACAGGCATTGGTAAAAATTTATGTTGAATATCATTTTTTTAAACGGAATAAAATAAACTACTAAAACATTATAGGAACATTACTTCAGGAATCTAAAGTTTGCCCTCATTATTAATGCAAGGATATATAAACATATACAATTGGAAGAACCCAAAGCTGCCAAAAAAGCTAACAAGATAATCCTACCAAGCAGATAGAAAAAGGAATTTGACCACAAAAAAACCACAAACAATTTTTTGGACAATTCAGCCAGGTAAAAGTCAGGTGTGGTTCCATTTCTTTTTCACAACAGTCCCTCCCACCTGGTTTCTATTGGCTCACAAAACCCAGACAGTTCTCATCTATGAACTTGGCTTGAATCAAAACGAATCGCAACCAGAAACCAATGGCGTGGCTCGAATATATCCAAGTTACGAGTGTGCAAGTATGACATCATGCAAGTGTATTAGTGTGCAAGTATGTTAGTTTGACACAACGTCTTTGGTTCACTTCCTGCGGCTGATGAAAGAACCTTGCTAGAGTGGTCTTGGAAGCCGACTGAGACCAGTTTGCACTGATTGGTTCTTTTGGTCCATACTCGAGCGTGAGTGCTCTGTGCTCTCACCTGCCAAAAAACCTGCACTGAGTGGGAGAACACATCAGGGTGCGATTCAAATGAATTGTTTATGTGAAAGCACCCTTAGAGACATTAGACGAGAAAATCCTCTCGTGCCTTAATCCGGCAGGGTTGCATGCTTGAAGGATAAATTCCTTTTCCAGCCCATTCAAGCACCGCTAAAACAATCGCATGTGTAAAATTGACTTATGCAACACATGAATGACTTCTGAAAACATCACACACCTACAAGGTCCAAAGGCTCGAACTTACATAATAGCTTCCGCACTCACCGTATTGATCACTAATCTAATTTTACGAGCAGTGAGTGGGAGAGAAAGAGACAGCGTTAGAGATTATGCACAGCGTGTATGTGTGTGAGTCCTTGGACCAGGCGCGTACCACTTCTGAATATTAAACAAATGTCAAGAGGTATCAAGCGTCACAGAGGTGCCCTTGAGTATTGAATAAAAACAATATGTGTGGAAGGACCCAAAACTAATTTCATATTGCTGGAGAACAGCTGACTGAGCTGAAGTGTGTACGTGTGAGTGTGTGCCATGAGCTTTAGTGAATTGAAGAGATAGCCTGCGTTGAATGGAGGGTGGAGTTGAAGCTGTTTTATTTCATTTTATTTCATTGTTTATTTATTTATCTCGTGCTCCTGTTGGCCTTCAGGTTACGCACTCGCCCACATCGATCGTCACTGATCAGCAGGAGGATAGCTCCACTTCAACAGAAGAGGAGTGTAGGGGGATGACGCAAAGGGTTTACCTCAAATAAACACTGTATATCCAACTCTGTCCTTCCAACATCAACGACAAAGATAGTATGAAAGGTTCAGTGGAAGACCTAAGAACTGCTCCTGTCATCATAAAGACTGTCCGGTGCTCAACCCGGGAATTTCCCTTCCCAGTGTCTCACATTGCTCATAAGGGATCTAAATCTCCGCATGCATTTCTGAAAAAAAACAACGCTTACTTTAAAAAAATTTAACAAGTAGCAGTACCATTAATGGATTTCATACGAACAAATCGATAATAAAAGCTAACCTCTAATCCCAGTCTTCACTCTATCCATTTATACTATTTTTTCCCCACAACATGACTCATTTCTAAAAATTTCAATCGTGACATCATGTTCAGTTCAATATCTGCGTCTGCTTAGGGACCAGAAATCAAATTTTTACATTTACTTTGGTTCATAAAACACATCACGAGCAACTCCAGCCATGAGACTCGTTTCCTGTGGCACAAAAATTATGCTATATTTCAACCAAACCCAATGTGCAGCCGGAAATGATTTTGCTCTTCCTGATGATAGAATTGTGGGATAAACGAGTTAAGCTCTGCTGAGCGATAGCAATGACCACAAACACTGTTCCAACAGACACCATAACAATAAAAACGGATTAGAGCTATCCCTCACTCTGACCTTTCTCTCTAACTGAATTTTTCCCTTTCTCTGTCTGTCTAGCTCTTTTCTGTCATCTGATACAGTATATCGGTCCAATTGCTTACCAAAGCACAATATACAGTAAGGATGATTACCAACAAGCCGATTTATCTCTCCACTAGTCCAATAATAACTATACAGTATATTGCGGTATCGTGGATGTATAGTGTTTATACATGAATTGAACAAATGGAAAATGGGTAAGACTTGACAGTACATGAGTAGTCAGCATTTTTAATAAAACCAATGTAAAATGTTTAAACAGTAAACTGTGTCGTGTGTAGATCACGCCCCCAGGTCCTAGTGCCCACCCAGGAACAGGTTTAAAATGCGATTGAACCGTTGATGAAAAAAAAAAATCAAAAAGAAAATATATTGGCTGATATATTGATTTGCTAGGGGGGGGATGGGGTTGGGGTAATGTATATTGGACACCCATAGCGACGGACTGGCGACAGCCTAGCGCCCCCTAGCGACGGCCTAGAGACGTCCTTGCTTAAGGAGTATTAGAGAGATAGATAGTCTGGCAAGACCAGTCTTGACGAAAATGCAAGTTCATTTCTTTTGCTCTTTGAATTGAAAAACAATGTGTAAAATGTGTGTAGGACCGCAGGTGGTATCACACGCTATTGTGGTGCATCGTGACATGCATTACGTTTAAGAGTACATACCAAATGAACACTTTAGTTTTGTAAAGGTCAATTGTAAATAGCAACTATGAGTAAAAAACAAATAGCCTGGGTGTGAAATCTATTTGTCTCAGGCAACTGATTTGTCCATAAAGCATGAACTACAGCATATGGCTCGGTATTGAACATTGATGTGGACAGTAGACCTTCTGTGTTCAGATTTGAAACTGGACTACAACAACAAAACATCAATAAATGAGACTATCCAGCATGGTGGACAGTCAAAATAGCCAGAACAATAGCCAGTTTTTATACTGAAGCATTTCCCTAGCTTAGCAGAATGTTTTCAATACCAGTGGCAATTCGCTATAGAGCCCAAATCAGCCTTCAATGAGCTACATTGCTTTAACGCTGAAGGAAGAAATTGGGTGCTATCTAAACGTCCAGTCTTGTTAAGACTGAGAGAAAGTTTACTCTGTGATGGAAAGAGCTTAATGGAATACAGCATTCAGTCATTCCAAAATGCTATTATGGTTAGCAATGTGTGGGGGAATCCTTTATTAGCATGATTAGCATTCCTGAGGGGAACGGTTCATTTAGAATGGCCATTTCTTTCATCTCAAAGCAAGAACAAGGGATTTTTTTTTGTTCTACTGAAAGTTTAAGCTTCTAAATTAAACTCAGACAAACCAATACACCCCCCCACACACACACACATTTCCATACTTCCCTCTCAAAGCTAAACAATTTTAATTTCAGCTCTCAAACGAGCACGAGAGTGATTTTCTTACCCCTTCTGTCAAGCTATGTATTGAAAAGACTGTACTTAAAGTTCAGGCTTCAAGCCTGAGGCCTTTGGCGCCGAGCCTGAACCGCGCTGGCACAAAGTCTTAACCTCACCCCTTCTTTCCTTCCTTCATTCCCCTTCTTTACCCTCCCTCCTCCCTTCTGCTTTTTAAATTAGAGGGAGTCTATTACTCTCGTCCCTGCGGGAGGACTTCACCTTACGCGAACTTTCAGCCTGCCATGAAGATAGCAGAAAATAGACAGGCTTGATAGGTTATAATATCAAAGTGGCACAACTGCCTCACATACTGTATGCATACTTTCACAAACACGACGGTCAAGAATGTTCCCTCACACCAGCGCACGCAGATTCACACACACATGACATAAAGGCCAGTCCGAATTCTTGTCTAAATTGTTGCATGCATCATTTAGACAGGCTGATTCAGTGATAGATGGAAGACTCGGGCCTTCAGCAAAGTGCCTCGCTCGGCCATTCCCTGTTATTTTAAGCCAGCTATGCGATCCAAGGAAATGACATGCATTTTTTCACCGGGTAGAACGGAACAGGAAACGCGGACATAGGAAGAGGTAGGGCGACACCGACATGAGATCGAACATGAGGTTGTGAGTGTGTGACGGAAGAGGGGGCGCAATAGAGAGGAGTCGACTTTAAAATCCGGCAAATAAATCCAGTCGTCCTTAGCAGAATTACGGCATCGAATGAAGCGCTGCAACAGAGTAACCCAAATCAAAGTTGCTTTAAACTGGCTTGTCCCATCAAACATCTGACGCAGTCCAACCTTTGAAGTCTAGAAAAGAAAGATGAGAGGCTCTCCCCCCCAAAAAATAAAAAAAATAAAAGCCACTCAGTAATCTCCTACACATATCAAAGCAGCATTTGATTGGCTTTTTAAAAACACTTTACAGTTCGTCCTGCGCTTTCTCTTACTGTACGTATGCTCCGATAGACACTGACACGGCAGCCTCATGTGGGTCTCATCAGAGCTGACAGGGTTGATGAGGGTTACCCTTTAAATAGATCCCGTCCCAGTACATGGCAGTTCTTAATTGCTACACTTCCCTACTTAGAGACAAAAAAGCGACAAAAAAAATAAAATAAAGACAGGGCAAAAACTGTCAAACTAATGTGGACAAGAAGCCTAGACAGAGATCAAGTGAGAAACACATTCATCCCTATGAGGTCCTCAATAATGAGGTCTCTGGTAGCACCTCTGCTGGCTTTTGCTTCCTGTTCTTGTTTGCTTTTTCAAGGTTGGCACCAAACAAGGTCACCAGAAATTTGCCACATGAGACATGCTTTCTTATTGAAGCGTCACTTTAAAACGGCGTTAAAGCTGCGTTTCCTGTCACTGGACGTAACAAACGTGTTATTATCCTGTATCTGTATATGATGTACTGTGTATGTTCTAGCCCGTACGAGATTCTTCAAATGACTTCTCAGCGAACGTATAAAGTTTATATTAATGATAATACTGTACTTGATCAGTTTTATAATAACAACTTACGCAGGAATTTGTACGTCAGATTTGTTAATTACTTTAATTACTGGCTGTATTGTACAGTTGAGGTCATAAGTTTACATACATAATGATAATAATTTTATAAAAATAAGAGGGATCATACAAATTGCATTTGCTTTATTTATTTATATATTTTATATATTTAATACCGCCCTGAATAAGCTATTTTACATAACAAATGTTTACATAAAGTGCCCTCCACAAATATTGGCCCCCTTGGTAAATATGAGCAAAGAATGCTGTGAAGAATTCTCTTTTTATTGTTTAACCTTTTGATCTTTTGTTTAAAAAATATAATCAGAACAATACTCTGCTCACATGAATCCAAACAATTGCAAACACAAAACACAACACAAGTTTATTAAAAATATTCTTTGTTAAATATAGATGTGCAACAGTTATTGGAATTCATATGAGAAAAATATATTTGAAGTATATTCCCATTGATATTTTCCGTTTTTTTTTTTTTTTGTACACCTGGGTGACTAGGAACAGGAAATTGCTCAGCCATGACTTCCTGTTTCACAGGGGTATAAATACGAGGTAAAACACAAGCCAAATTCCCTTAGTCATTCATAACAATGGGTGAGAGCAAGGAATATAGCTGTGATGTGCAGCAAAAGGTTGTTGAGCTTCACAAAATGGAAAACGGCTATAAGAAAACGGTACAAGCATTAAAAATGCTCATTTCCACCATCAGGGCAATAATTAAGAAGGTCCAGTCAACTGGAAATGTTATGAATCGACCAGGAATTGGATGTGTGTCTATATCATCTCAACGCACTGTGAAGAGGATGGTTCCAGTGGCCAAAAAATCTAGAAGGATCACAGCTGGAGAATTGCAGAAGTTAGTTGTGTCTTGGGATCAGAAAGTCTCAGAGGGTCTCGCAACTTTTGAACAGGATGATCAGTTTAAATGGTTATTATTTTGTCTTCTTGGAAATATGTATCTTATACACTATCACAAGATCCATGTGCAGGATGGACATTATCATCAGCATGCCAAGCGTAATGAAACAACACACACACACACACACACACACACACACACACACACACACACACACACACACACACACACACACACACACACACACACAGTGAGAGATCATGGTCACTAACAGACTGGATCTCATGACATTAAGGCAAAGTGACAGATCCAAACTGGAAGAGCTAATTATCTCTTCCCTAATGGCCACTGACCCTCCGATCCCCCTCTTTCTTATTCTTCTCCTTTGTGGATGGCAGAGACCTGTCTTTGTGTGTGAATGAGCTTTTGTTTGGCTTTCTGTTTCAGCTATGGTGCCACACACACACACACACACACACACACACACACACTTAAACATACACAACTGGCACGAGCAGGCAACATGGAAAATACACAGGACGCAGTGGCTGCTTCCACCCCTGCAGTCTTATAAAATAAGCCTGGTGGTTTCCGCTGTCAGCGTTAGCGAGAGGCGGCTCTGTGAACGTGCCAGTAGCTTTCCACTTACACACACATACACACATACACACATACACACACATAGCTATAAAATGGTTTAAAAAAAATAAAAAAAACAATCAATAAAACCCACTCGGGGTCTTTGCTGTACTTGGCTGTTGATAGAAAGGGAGGAGTAAAGTGAGTGAAAAAAACAACAAAAAAAACAACAACACACACTTCAGGTTTCCAGCTAGCTTGCAAATGAATCCAGCAGAGTTAAAGTTAAAAAAACAAAACAAGATTGGACAGAATGAGATTGGACGGAAATAAACCCACACAGAAAAAGAGTCATCAAAGCAGGCTATGCATGTTTGCTACGTAGCGTTTGCTTGCTATTAACTGTTTGATTAGCTTTTGTTTGCTAGCACAGTTTTCACTCGCTAGGTTACAGTTTGCTCAATAGTTTATCTTTCACTTGTTATGACTAGAAATGACTGTTCAATCGGGAATGTACAGTATAAACTCTGCAGATGGCAAGAGAGACATCAATTGATTGGTTAACGCTGCGTTCACACCACGTCAGAATTACCGTAATTACTGGACAATGAGTTACTAGAGATGAAGTTGTTGGCAACTGTAAAATACATTACAATAAACTACAGTAAAATATATTGTATGTCTTTTGTTTATTTTCTGATCAAATCTTGAATTATTAAGACCTTAATAATAGTCAATTATATGAATGATTACACAGAAATACTTAACTACATTTTACTGCAGAATCCGCCGCCATTTTGAGGTGGTACAAGTCGGAGCTCTCAGAAAATTCCTAGTTTACAAGTTTACGCATTTTACGGAAGTCGGAAATTCGTAGTTACGACATGGCGTGAACGCAGATTAAGTTTAAGAGCTTAAGTTATACAGATTAACCCCGCCCACTCTGCTTCAAAGGGGAACAAACTGTGCTGTAGACATTAAAACGTCACCAACTGTTCATGCGTTGTACTGCACTTTGTGCCGTCGTTAGCCTTAGAAGTATAATCGACAATTTTACAAGAAGTCATTTAAAGCTAGCTTTTTGGAGACTTACAGTATAATCTAAACCAAAACATTGCCTAGGCTAGAACGTCTGAATGCTAGTGTGAGTGGGCGGGGATTCTGAATTGAATCGTAACATGATTGACAGGTAATACATGATAGACACACCTCCTTTTCCTGATTGGTTAGATCCTTGTGATCTACCTTACATGTTTATAATATCCTAGAACTATCTTCATGAGTTCTTCTCAGCATAGATATTATATTGAAGCTACTTTTAAATATGAAGTTTATCTTGTTCATCATAAATGTGTACAGGGAGACATTTCATGAGTAAGTGATAGCTTAGCACTGAGATTGTGTGATAATGCTAGTTCCATTGAGGAACACCTTTAACCTTCAGCTGATGCAAGAGTGTGTTACTGTAGAAATACTGACTTCGAGCAGTGACATAGCAAGACTTTTTACAATGGGGCAGCCTGGTCAGATACGATAACTTTATTGGGATGGCAATCTTGGGTTCATAGAATTTCACATAATATATATATATATATATATATATATATATATATATATATATATATATGGCCTGAGTAGGATTCCCATCAGGATATTAAATCACATATTTGTTTGTCATCTAGCCAGCTACCTAAAAATCACATCTAACATAAAGTAATGAAGAAGTCCAATGTCATGCCTCCAGATTGTTAACATAGAAAAAAGATGAGTACAAAGGAAATCAGTATTACTGAAAACTTTTGTACATCTGGTGGAAATGATTCGTTCGGTTCACTCTATGAAAATGAGTCCCCATAAAAACAAAAAACAAAAAAAGAAGTCATTCCTTCCTGATTTGCATTGCTTTAAGTCAATCAAGTCGGCAGTAGAGTGGAGTTCTACGTGCAGGAGAGAACACAAAGAACTCCAAAATGTGTTTCGATTTTTCCACTGAGCACATATGAGCCGCTCTGAGGCTGAGCTCTCACCTGAATTAATTCTCTCCTCCTATCTCAGTGCCCTCCCCCCATCTCTCTTTCTGTCCTCTGTCCCGCGCTTGTCTGCATTTTAATTCCAATGTTTGTGTTCCTGCAGTGCTTCGAAGGCTTACAAATGGCCTGCTTAAAATCGTGAGATGGCTAAGGAGGGGAAACAGGGGATAAATATTAGACAGGACGGGTGAACGAGAGAGAGGAGAGAGAGAGAGAGAGAGAGAGAGAGATAGAGCCGACTCATTTCAATCAAGATGCAGGCCACATCACCTGAAATGATGAGACGTCACGGCTCAATAGGCATTCAGCTACTGATATGTCCTGGGGAAAAATCCAGACCAGTGTCGATAACTCTTTCTTCTTCACTATTCAACATTATCTCTCTTTTTTTCAATCTCTTAATCTCTGCAATCAATCTTTTTTTGAAGTCTCACTTTTATATTGTGTCGGACAGTGTTTATATGTGTGTGTGTGTGTGTGTGTATTTATGATAGCCATTCTCCAGTTGTTATATTTCACAAATCACTTCCACAATGGACCACTCTTTCTCTCTCTCCATTCTCGACTGAGCTAAGAAGTACACAATAATCTTTTTATCGCTTTTTTTTTTCTCCATGTCTACAGCCCTGTATAGAGCATCCCTCTTGTTCCATATAGCACTGCACTGTCCTTCAAATGCACTGCACTAGAGAAAAACCCTTGAACATTTCTGGGGAGAAACAAATAGAAGTAACCTTCATGACAGTTCATACAGAAACACCAATTTCCATTTTTGGTTCCAGACATCCGTCCCTTCAGTGTCCGTCTATATTAAGTAGAGCATACTCTGGGCGTGTGTTGTTACAGGACACACACACACACACACACACACACACACACATTTATATATATATATATATATATATATATATATATATATATATATATATATATATATATATATATATATATATATATATATAAATAAATAGAGAGAGATAGCAAAGCTGATCCAGTTAGAGAAGAAGCTGTGTCACTGTAGCAGTTATAGAACTGAACGCAAGCTGTAAGATCAGTTAGCTTTGGATTAAGTTAGATAGTTCATGTCCAAATAGTTTTTGTTGTGCTTTAACATCACTTTTAATTTAACTTGAGCTTGTTACTGGTAAAAGATTTCTACCCTAATGTTAGCTAACTGATGTTAATATGTTAACTAACACAAAGTTAAGTTATGGTTTAAGTTACAATGAAGTTATGTTAAGATGAATTAAAATGAAGTTAAGGTGAATTTATTGGTTAGGTGAACTTAAGATGAAGTTAAAGTTAAGGTGAAGTTATTGGTTAGGTGAACTTAAGGTGAAGTTAAAGTTAAGGTAAAGTTATAGGTCAGTTGAAGTTATTGGTAAGGTGAATTTATTGGTTAGGTGAACTTAAGATGAAGTTAAAGTTAAGGTGAAGTTATAGGTCAGGTGAAGTTAAAGTTAAGGTGAAGTTATTGGTTAGGTGAACTTAAGGTGAAGTTAAAGTTAAGGTGAAGTTATTGGTTAGGTGAACTTAAGTTGAAGTTAAAGTTAAGGTAAAGTTAGAGGTTAGGTGAAGTTAAAGTTAAGGTGAAGTTATTGGCTAGGTGAACGTAAGGTGAAGTTAAAGTTACGGTGAAGTTATCGGTCAGGTGAAATTAAGGTGAAGTTAAGTTAAGCTAAAGTTATAGGTCAGTTGAAGCTATGGTTAAGGTGAAGTTATTGGTTAGGTGAACTTAAGGTGAAGTTAAAGTTAAGGTAAAGTTATAGGTCAGGTGAAGTTATGGTTAAGGTGAAGTTATTGGCTAGGTGAAGTTAAGGTGAAATTAAAGTTAAGGTGAAGTTATTGGTTAGGTGAAGTTAAGGTGAAATTAAAGTTAAGGTGAAGTTATTGGTTAGGTGAACTTAAGGTGAAGTTAAAGTTAAGGTGAAGTTATTGGTTAGGTGAACTTAAGTTGAAGTTAAAGTTAAGGTAAAGTTAGAGGTTAGGTGAAGTTAAAGTTAAGGTGAAGTTATTGGCTAGGTGAACGTAAGGTGAAGTTAAAGTTACGGTGAAGTTATCGGTTAGGTGAAATTAAGGTGAAGTTAAGTTAAGCTAAAGTTATAGGTCAGTTGAAGCTATGGTTAAGGTGAAGTTATTGGTTAGGGGAACTTAAGGTGAAGTTAAAGTTAAGGTAAAGTTATAGGTCAGGTGAAGTTATGGTTAAGGTGAAGTTATTGGTTAGGTGAACTTAAGGTGAAGTTAAAGTTAAGGTAAAGTTATAGGTCAGTTGAAGTTATGGTTAAGGTGAAGTTATTGGTTAGGTGAACTTAAGGTGAAGTTAAAGTTAAGGTAAAGTTATAGGTCAGTTGAAGCTATGGTTAAGGTGAAGTTATTGGTTAGGTGAAGTTAAGGTGAAGTTAAAGTTAAGGTAAAGTTATAGGTCAGTTGAAGTTATGGTTAAGGTGAAGTTATTGGTTAGGTGAAGTTAAAATGAAGTTAAAGTTAAGGTAAAGTTATAGGTCAGTTGAAGTTATGGTTAAGGTGAAGTTATTGGTTAGGTGAACTTAAGGTGAAGTTAAAGTTAAGGTAAAGTTATAGGTCAGGTGAAGTTATGGTTAAGGTGAAGTTATTGGTTAGGTGAACTTAAGGTGAAGTTAAAGTTAAGGTGAAGTTATAGTTCAGGTGAAATTAATGTTAAGGTGAAGTTTTAGTTAAGGTGAAATTTTAGTTAACATGTGTTATAGTTATGATTAAGGTGAAGTTAAGGTGGAGTATTCGTGAAGGTGAAGTTATTGTTTAAGTGAACTGAATGAATGAAGTCAAAGTTATGCTTAAGGTGAAATTCAACTTAAGGTGAATTTATAGTTCAGGTGAAGTTATGCTTAAGGTGAACTTAAGCTGTGATATTGGTCAAGGTGAAGTTGAAGTTAAGGTGAGGTTATGGTTAAGGTGGAGTTATGGCAAAGGTGACCGTATGGTTCAGGTAATGTTATGGCTTTGGTGAAGTTAAGGTTTAAGTAACAGGTGGGGTTTAGCGGAGTTATTTTATACATTATTTGTACAATATTCAGCAGCATTACAGTCTTGCATGTTAGAGCTCAGATTTTACATAAAATAGTGTTGGTAAGACTACCCCCACATTCCCTCTTAGTCGGTTATTTTTAGTGAGTGAGGGATTGAGGTTCCACTCTCCTGGATTTCTCCAGAGAGTCACATTACTTTGATTCCACCACAGCCAACAGCCAACTGGTCAGCATCAATACAGTCAATCTGCTTTTCCACTTGCCTTAATAAGTCATTCCTGCGCTCTTTAAAAAAGTAAATGCACAAAATAAATGAGGCACTAAGTGCAGTCCCACGGGGTCAGAACACAGCAGAGTTTACTTCGTTGCCTACTTTATTATAATCGATTCAACATGTTCACTAATTATCAAGCCCTGTGAGAGGTTAATCATGTGGAAGTGCATGTCTCAGATCTACATTACAAAGCCAAAGCGGCAGAGAAGAAATACCTAAAGATTAACTTTATCCTGTTGTTCTCCTTAACTAGTTACCTCTAGCATCACCCTCTCATTTGTAGTTAGAATACTTTTGTACACATTTAGTGCCATTGCTTATTTGGCATTAGTAGTATCAGGAAAACATAGAACAGGTTTGTTCTTTCATATTAACTAGTCTTAGTGGTAGTTTATAGTGCTAGCTAGCTAGAACTAGCTAGCTAACTGTAAAAGCATGTTTTTAGCATAAAATCTACTAAATGCCAGTGCATAATTCACGTTCTGTCAGCATTCCAATTGTTTCTCAAAGTGTGAAATATCATAAAAGTTTAGGTATATTAATAATTAGCATTGATTAGCTAAAAACAAAACAGGCGGACTACTTTATTGGACATCTTTGATGCGCTCTATGCTAAATAAATATGAATTCTAGCGTCGTGGCTGCTCAGCCTTTCTCCTGTAGTAAGCAGCGGCGTCAAAACCAAAAACACCAAGTGAGTCGAAGAGCTGTAGGGATAGACAGATATGCTTCGTGAAATGGAAATGAGTGTGTGAGTGTGTGTGATAGTAAAAGGGAAAAATAGATGCACTGTACTGTAGCTCTGTCTGAATCGTGACCCCCCTGCTAGCTCGTGACCCCCCTGCTGGCTCGTCTCTATTGCTGATTTGTATGCATGTGTGTGAAGCTCAAGAAAAGAGAAAACTCGTCTGTGTCAGTGAGAAAAGCAGAGGAAACAATCCTCCATAGTCCCGATGAAACGTGTAGTGTGTAGAATCAATGCTTTTTGCTCTATTCTTACAGGACCAATGTCCGCACTGATGTCCATTGTGTTGATTTAACGTGAGCTAATCTACCCTGATCGCTTATCCCTGGCCTCTTTTCTCTCTGACTGATGTACGAGACTGATACCGGGTGCTAAACATCGACCGCCCCTCCAAGTGCTGCTTTGAACCAATTTGCTCGTTTTCCCCCCATTAAACCACGTGCGTCATCCTTAATACATTATTTCTTTATTGCCTTTCTATCTATTCTACCTCTCTCAGTATTGCTAGACTACATGAGCTACAGTAAAGCCTCTGTATATTTCTTCCTCAATCTACCTGCTACACGATGAATTCAATCTCTCATGTACTACACAGTGTGCACTTGTCATTACTCAAAGAGCTTGTTATGGGCTGTGCTCTGGAGAAAAAGACATAAGGACGTGCTAGGGAGGACGGTGGCAGGCTCTCCGTCTCTCTCAGTGAGTGTCTCTCGCACCTGAACAAGGGCAAGGACAGCCTAACGGGCAAAGCGACACCTACACATGCATTTTCACGCTGCCGCTCCTGGCACCGTGGCGAGCATATGGGGAAAAATGGGAAGGCAGTCTACCGTGGTGCGTTTTCAGTGCTTATAGAGATGAGACAAGGTCAGCTTGCTTTTGTGTTGATTGAAAAAGTCATGATGATGAACTGACTGTTTTAACTTCGTGCCGTGACTAGAATTACGGCGTCATTTTTTCCGGTCAAAATTCATTACGTGCGAATAGAGATCGCGAAATAGCGCGAGTTAAGCTTCGAAAGATCTGCTTTATGACTATGAGGTACTTAATGGAAAAAAAGAAGCGTGATGTCCGCACACTGAACTTACAGATCCGAACCACCTTTTTATTGAAAGCGCAATAGCAGGCCACAATACTCATGCGGAATAAAATATGACTCTTTATAGAAGGTGGTAATCACCTTAATTAGACTCACACTCCAAAACAATCAATTTAAATCAAAGTCTCTTACTCCTAAGCTATAATATATTATAAAGCGGTATCAAAAATAGAACAATATCTTTATTATTAAACACTACATCTTTGAGAACAGCAGATGAAGAAACACATAAATCACTGCAGAAAAGCCTTAATATCAAAATCCTCACTTAGCCCTAATGGTATTTCAAGTATAAATCCAAAAGCACTCATTCTTCTCATGATCAGCTCCTCTTAAGGCTTTTTATTTTTTATTTTTAACCTTCTCTATACCTATGTATTGCAAAGCACTAACATTATGACCAGCTTGTCTGAAATGTGACGCTATAGGGCCGCGCATATCTCTGGGCCTGATATCGCAACGATGTTCGCCAATGCATGTACGCAAAGGTCTAGAAGGTTTTCCAACATATGCAAGACCACAAGGACACCTAATAAGATAGATCATATGAGTAGAGGAACATTTAATAGTACCATGTCTCAAAATATTACGTCCAGTGTGTGGATGACTAAAAGAATTACATCTCTGAGTGTGAAAGCACACTGGGCACAATGACCACACCTATAATTACCTGGAGGAAGAGTCGAAATGCCTAGTTTTAACTGCACGAGAAGGAGCTTCAGATTTAAAAAGCAAGGCGAAACAGTTAGAACCGTAAACTGTTTTCTTGTAATACAGCAAACACTTGAAGACTACGGCGTTAACGCAGATTACTTCCGGTCACTTCTGAAACCCCTGAAACGTAGACAGTTTACAAACAGTCTATCATCAGAGGAATAAGATATATAGACTCTCACACTGTCTGTAAAGCAAAGTAAACAGTAACTGGAGGCAGTGCAAGTAGTAATATCTCTGCTACAAAAAAGAAAGAGCAATGCCCTGACATACTAAAGTGCAAAAACAACTGAAAGGGGGGGGGGGGACTAAAACAATGAATCAAAGCCCTAAAACAACTGTCACTGTAATCAGCAGAAACCTCTGGAGTGCAGGGGCAATTTTCTCTTCACACAAGTCTTCGACCGACAGCTCAATTATATGAGCTCTGCTGCCAAACACAACCCTCCCATCTGCTTTGAAAAGCAATCATGTCCATTAAAACAGCCAATATATGCCACGCTGTCAAGTCCAGCTGGTTATTTGAAAAGCAGGGTTCATTTTAGCAACACATGGTCTTCCCTCGTGTCCTCCTTCACCATTGGAATAGCGTGATTTACAGTATGCTACTGTTGCATGCTTCTGTGTTCATTTAGCAGTCCGTACAGGATTTCGCAACGTTTTCCGTTATGGTCACAGCCAAAAAAATGCTTGATTTTACAGTGCCTTCCCCTCCGAGAAATATGCAATGCAACTCGCTTTAATTTCTGGTGCTTTATTAGCAAAAAAAAAACCATCTTGAATTTTGTTGAGTTTTGTTGGTAAATGAGACCTTTTAGCTGTACTCATATTCGATGCACGTGAATCGAATGGGCTTTGGCTGACTGTGCGTTTAGATGACACGTCTTGGCCCGAAAAACTCCTCGGAATATTGTCGCGTTTGCTTGATTTTGCGTTAATCCTGGCGGGACTGATTTATGCTCACGCCTGCTCTGTTCACAGTTCTAGTCAAAACAGTAATGTGAAGCGCCACTACGAGACAAAACATCACCACCACCAACGGTCACCGATTTGTAAACATTGACTACTCATTAATGACTAAGCATTAAACGCTAACCTCACCATTCAGTCACGTTAGCTGTTTATCCGGACCTTCGTACGCACAGAAGTTTATATAACTGGACCGTCTTCACGAGATTGTAGTTGATTACTGCTGTGTCTAACTATTATAGACTATTATGTCCTCATAATTCCACCTTCAAACTTTTAGAAGGGTTGGAAAAGATGGCGGCCTCATTAAACATGATTAGACATGATTTTTGCCCAATTCGAAAAGGGTCTTGACTTATAAAAATGTAACTTTTTTGTCGTTAAAGTTGTTGTTAAAAATGTAAGAACCTAAAATATTACACCTTCTGACTTTTACTATGTATATTTCCTGATTATAATAAATCTTAGAACATGCAATTTACTCCAAAGTGAGCAAGCAACTCATTGTGTTTTGTAGCTATAATACCGATTTCTCTGCTCAAAATCTGATTCAGTACATCCTTTAGAGTATGGAAACCAAACTGTACTGGACCTCTCAGACAACTTCTCAGACAACTAGATGAACTCCCCCTCCCCCGAACCTGTTTAATGCTTCGGCCACTAACAGAGTTTTCTCTACAAACCCATTAGATTCGATCAATAGTCAAATGATTTTTTGCTTTGAGGTAAATCCTCATCGACCTATGAGCAATCAAAAACGTTTCACGCTCATCGATTTTACACGTATTTTAGCATCATACTGTACATATTAGTACCTTGGTATCAAATATAGAAATGATATCACTCCATGCTGGCAAAGCAGCAATATGTTTAATACAACTTTTCAGTAAATAACTACTCATGGAACAAGGTTGTTTTTTTTCCCCCCTCTCTTCTTCTTTTTTGGCAGACGTGACAAACTATGTTACGAGTGTGGATCGATGCATGAAAACAAAAGCGCTTGTGAATATCATGCTGCTTCTTCAGAGCACACAAACATTAGCAGCCTAATCAAAGCCATGTGTTTTGCAGAATGTGAGAATTTCTGCCTTTATCATGTTCGCTGAACATAAATGCCCCCTTATTTATTCTTTATTTGCTTTATTTGAAGTTTCCATCTGCTGCTGGCAGAGGCCGTCTGAGCTTCTCTCACCATGAAACTCATGTATGTTCAATGCCACATCCCACACACTCACACTCACACGCACGGTGCTAGAGAAAAATGTTTGCACACACGTCTAATCTGTCCAGACCCCTTGACTCCAAATAGAAATATATCTCGAGGGAGGATTTGAACATCTCTGTGTACAGAGTTTACAATAAAACACGCTGTTTTGTGTGTTGTGATGATTTATGAATGTGTTTGTTTGGTAGAGGTACAGTCTGTGAGTTGTGAGAGTTGTGTGTGTGTGTTTTTTTTTTGTTTTTTTTTTACCTCAACTTTTATTACCAAGTTAAAGATGTGCCTCAAAAAACACATTTTTGATTTGGACTTATCCTTGAGATCATATGACTTTTTCATGATTTAATTAATTTAATTTTGGGGAAACTAATTACCTCAATATTTTTACGTTGATAAATCAATTTCTTTAAGCCAAATACACTTAAATATAACAAGTTTGAGTGAATTTTTTTGTTTGTTATATTTAAGTGTATTTGGCTTAAAGAAATTGATTTATCAACGTAAAAATTTTGAGGTAAATATTTTCCTCAAATTCTTTGAGTTAAATGAATTTATCCTGTTTTACAGTGCACCATTTATTGGGATCCATGTTGGTATCTAAATTTGGATCACTTAATTAATTTAATAATGTCATTTTATTATTAATCCTATAAATTTTTTCAATGTATTTAAATTAAATTACATTTATATTTGAATTTTTCAATCTTATCTACCATTTTACCTGAGCTAAAATTCATTTCAAATCTGCACTGATCATTTTATTTAGCTAAATATGAATATTTAAATACTTTTCAGTAGTGCTACATTATCTTTTTTATTATTATTATTATTATTATTAAAGCGTTTATGATCTTATAACTTACAGGAGGTAATTTTTTTTTAATTAAATGTTGCTTTCCTAAGCAATGGAAATCACGAGGAACAAAATAATTGCATTTGAAAGTAAACAAACATCAATATTTTAGAATGAAATGAATTCATTCATTCTTCCTGTCACAGATATTTAAGCATGGTTTGACTTCCTACAACGCGTAAAATCCACTTCAAAATATACTCAATCCACACACTTACATTTTTTTAAATTATTATTAAATAAATAAATAATAAACCCATTCAAAGGTAGACTTTTTGCCCTTGAATATGTAAATCATGCGAATGTTACACAGAAATGGAGCGCATCGACAGTGTTTTGTAGCAGTTATGAATTTTTATACTCCTTCAGAGTATAAACAAGAGCATTTTAAGCATGGCTCTAATAAATATGGAAGAATGTTGTGTAAAAATAATAATAATAATAATAATAAAAAGAAAAACATTCTGTGTGATATTTAGTTTGTAGCCATTACAAACTGACTGAAGTCACTTGTTTGTGAGTCTGGCTTGAGAACTTAAATCTACTGTCAAATGCGCAAGTACGCATTGATTATGTAGCGATGTGGCCAGAAGGGTGTGTGTTCAAATCTCAGAACTGTTTCCGAGCCACTAAACCCAACCTTCAACTATTCATATCTACTGCACGAATGGATTCTCTGCCATATCTGTAAGTCTCTTCAGATAAAACGTTTCTGCCAAATGAGTGGAAAGGTGGCCTTTGTTCTTTCCTCACACATAATTTCCTGTTTTGTGTCTGGCTTTTTCCTGGAATTAATCTGACTAACTGAAAGTGCAGCATTTGTTGAAGACTCATTCAGCTTGGATCTGATTTGCTCAAGGAAATTTTTGTTTTCTGCTTCCTTTAGTTTTTTTTTTTTTGGTGACAAACCCAATCGTGCCTGCCACGTAGTAAGAACCGTTTTTTTGTTCCCTCTCTCTCTCTCTTTTTTCCTATGTTAAAGGTGTAAACGATTCCAGCAAAAGTTGGGCAGAGAACCTGGCAGGGGAATGCCAAGGTGTGTGTGTGTGTTATAGTGTGTGTATGTGTGTTAAATCAAGCTGGCCCTTTAACCTGTATGACTAACACAGTGTTCTTCCCTTCAGCAGAATCCAGACCTTAAAGTGGTATAGCACAAAATCCTCTTAATCGCATTTATATTATTTCACTCACAACTCCACTGCAGCAAATACCGGATTTCTAGAGCACTCCAAGAGGACTCAACCTTCTCTGAAGCACAATTCATACATTCTGGGTCTTTTTTGCCTTAAATTGGTTTAGGGATAGTTTGACAAAAAATAAATAAATACAAATACAGCACACAATGTTCCCTTTGCCTAAAATACAGTTGCTCAGCCAAATCGTTTGCTACTTACATGAGCTAAGAGGCTAATGAAGCTAAGAAGTAATGGAAGTCTGTCTCACTCAAGCGCTTCATGTTCTTGCTTCAAATTCAGTTAATAAACCCAGGATCATCAGCATTCTCGACATATTTTCAGCGGAATGATTTATATAAATTATTTAGCCGAAGGCAAAGAGATCGGATCAGACACTAGCTACAGGGCTTGAGACATTAAATCCAAAAGTTGAGGGTTTTAACATGTTGTTTACCCTCTCTGGAGCCATTTGGACACTGACAACATGGATTTTTTTTAAAGACAACGAAACAAAAACAGATGTTTGCAGACACATGGATAAAAGACTATGCGTTTTGTCTCCTTGTGTCAAATTCAATACAAACGTCTCGTCTGTTCACGGTTCTAGTCAAAATAGTAACGGGAAGCATCACTACAAAATAAAACGTCACCACTTCAAATGGTCTTCGTTATAAACATTAACTACTCATTAATGACTAAGCATTAAAAGGTGCTGTAACTATTATTACCATCGTGTCATGTTAGTTGTTTATCTGGACCAACTGGACCGTTTTCAAGAAATTGTTGAATACCGCAGTGTCTCATAACACCACCTTCAAACTGATGCGGGGAAAAAGATGAAAAGATAACGTAGTTATGTGTAGAGTACATTCACTACATTCACTGATACTCAATAGGGCAACACACTACATTAAGCGCCAGGGGGGTGTAAACTTTTGAACAGGATGATTGGTGTAAAGTTTGTTTAAAGAGCTTATAGTTTTCATTTAGTACTGACCTTCAGAAGATATTTCCATGTTTCACAGAAAACTAATTAAGAATAATAACAATTTACACCAACCATCCTGTTCAAAAGTTTAACCCCCGACCCCAAGGGGCCCTTGATGTATTGTCTTGCCTTCTTGAGCATTACTAAAGGTTTGCACCTCTTGTAATAGTCGTGTACGAGTCCCTCTGTGTAAAAAGATGGATCTCAACATCACATGGCCGCTCAAATATGCAGAAGATGCTGGAAAAGTAAAGAGTGCTTGGACCCGGAGGATTTTTCTGAAGAACAGTGGGCAGTTTAACTGCTCAGGGCAAACAAGCAAACAACTTGTGAAGAACTCTCACAAAACATAAAAACAGTCGTGTTTTATCCAGAGAACGCCACACAGTATTAAGAATGAACAATATTGGATTCTTTTGATAGCTAATATACCTCAGTATACACCTTTGCCTTGTATTTCAATCAGTCTCAACATATTAAGTAGAAATGAGAGCATCAACATTTCGGGGAAGTTTTGATAAATGCGTGGCATGCTTGAGTTTACTGCTTCAATAAATGACGTGAGCCGCAATACACATATCTGAAATGTTTATTTTAAGCACCTCCATGTGGTCAGATTAGTCATTTTAAACTGATTATCAAAAGATAGTAATCCATATCAAATGTACTTTTCTGTTATATGCCTCTCCACGTTAATCTCTTATAATATGTGGTTGGTTTCTGTTTTTTTTTGTTTGTTTTTTTTGTCTGCAAAAGAATTGTAAATATTTGTAGACATTGGTGAAGTCATAAATGTCTCTCCCTTCATCACATTCCAAATACAGCATTAGTCCTTTTGTTTATTAAAGTCCGTGTCAATCCGATGAACAGCACAGATATGAACATACACGTGGCAGGTCAGGACATGAACCTTTGGTTTGTCAGAGTGTAAAATCAATATTGTAGAATCATTTGAGGTAACTATGCTAATTTCCTTTTAATCCAATTTCTATGGTTATGGATTTCATTGAACATTTCCAAGCATCCCCGAAGCTAGAGGACACACAGATGTTCACGTCTCAATTTAGGACAAAGAAGGAGATGTTCCCATGAGCACCAAATATCTAAATACAACCTCAATGACAGTTGATGAAATCATGCATTACATTTCCCATTATTCATTCATCCTTTCTCCTGTACGCAGACAAACTGCAAAGGTAATGTTACAGGAACCTTGTTTCATAAGACCAGAACAGTAATTACAAGCTGACAGCTCATCTTCTCAGACATGACAACGAGTTGTTTCTATAGAAACAATCGTTCGATGCTTTTTTTTTTAACTTTCTTTGTTGCTAAACGGCACTATTATTTATTAGCAGTATGGTCAATAACTATAAAATGTGTGAGTTCCTCGAAGATGTAAATTCAATTCACAAGCCAGAAGTATTATTTAATGTAATAAAGGACTTTCCTAATGGGCATTCCAGTACACTTGTTTACTAGAAAAACCACAGTTAATGGTAACATGACGTTACATATGACGTATTCAGGTGGTAGAGTGGGTTGTCCACTAATCGCAGGGTTGGCGGTTCGATTACCGGCCCACATGACTCCACATACCAAAGTGTCCTTGGGCGAGACACTGAACCCAAATTGCTCCTGATGATAAGTTAGCGCCTTGCATGGCAGCTCTGCTACCATTGGTGTGTGAGTGCGTGTGTGTGTGTGTGTGTGTGTGTGTGTGTGTGTTGATGAATGAGAACCAGTGTAAAGCGCTTTGTAGAACTCCTAAAGTTAAAATAAGTGCAGACCAGGTAACACCTGAAACCATACCAAACAGGTTTCAGGTGTTACAGCAAATTTCAATGTAAGGTTTTGCAAAGTAGCTGTTATGTTTGGGTTTATGAAGGTTTTGTTTGTGAGCAACTACATAGCAATGTGACATTAAATGTGTAACTTAAAAATGTAAAAATTCCAAAAATGCAAACTTCCAACAGATACAATAGTTTTCCTCACAAATGCCTCCTCTCAATCGCCTCTCTGTTTGCATTGATTTGTTGTCTCCATGGGCTTTTTGTTTGTTTCGCCACGTGCCTTTGTTTTTGTTCTTTGTTGTGTCTCCACCCCGTCCTGCCATTTGTTTATTCCCTAAATGTGTGCGCCTGCTCTGTGTTTATCCCTGAATTAGTTTGCCTATTTATACCTTGCTGTTTCATCTCTTCATACCGTGCATTTAGCAGAATTACTGTAAAAATTATTTTCCAAGCCTGGTTTCCATTATACTTCCTGGTTTTGACCTTTGTCCATTTAGAACTTCGAGTACAGAATATCAAAGTTTGTTGTTGTCTATATGTGTATTGGGACCTGCTATGTATACTGACTATTGTTGGATTAAATAAATAGCACCTGCACTTGCATCCTGAACTATCGTGAACTATCGTGAACTTTCCTAATCCAAACAGATGGTTGTGATAATCCTTAGAGCATTTTGGACATTTGTATATAATACACAGTTGGTGGCTGGTAGGCATTTCTGTGCCAAGCCAACTCAAGGGTAATTTGCATGATTGCCTTTTGGCACCATTAAAAAAAACCCCAACAAAAACATCTCAGTTCCCATCATCTCAAACAATAGGTTATACAATTTCAATGTATCAATATATTGCGACTAAATAATTCACGAGTGCTAAAAGGTCACCTCCTAGAAAGTGCATGAATCATGATGCACTTCCATTGCAATATCCCAAAAGGCTAAACTTGAAAGTAAAAGTAAGGAATAATATATAAAGAGAGTTCTGTAATACTGCTTCTCTAGACACGGAAAGTGCTTTCTTATGGTCGAAACAATCAATACTCCAACTCAATCACAGGTTGCTATTAAAGATTTTTTTTTTTTTACACATCTCCAAGGATTGAGCACTACGAATCGGCACGCAGTAAAAGAAAACAACATCAACAGCTCCAGCAGGATGAAGCAACATTGCTCTAACTCAATTTCAATCCAGACAATCTGGATTGTGACGTAGTGGCTGTGGGAACATTTGGCAACCATGAACCTATTAGATTTTTTTATCAGTTTGATCTCCACGATATTCCTTGGAAATGACATCATCATCAATAACATCAACAAACTTCAACACAACCAAGCCTGTTAAAACTTTGATTGACCAGTGTAAAGTGACACAGATCTGATTTTCTGCCCAAGCTGTGACACAGATCCATTTTTCTTCTGGACTGTGTAGACACAATAATCCGATCTATGTATTCCTACGTGACTTTTCAAATGAAGATCGGATAGCGGCCATGCCGTACGAGAATGGTCAGATCGGGATTCACGTGGCTTTTCCCAATGCACGTTTTGCATTTCTTTTTGTATTCCTAAATTCATTGGGCAGATGAGGAAATGTACTTGATATTTGGGGAAATGAATAGACTCGAGAAAAAACCTAGAAGAAACCTAAGGGAAGCGATCAAGTTTTTAAGAGAATTGGGTAAAGAAATAAAGTCAGAACACGACTACGATTAGATTTCGGTTAGGGGTGTAAACATCAAGCTACTACATAATACGGTACGATTGATATTTATAAGACAAGATTCCCGTTTAAATTGATACGTCGTAACAAAGTGTTGGATTGGTACACTTATAGCTACAATGTCAAAGTAAACGATGAGGCAAAAGACTCCACTTAATGTCACGGTCGCTCAACGTGCCTCTTTTTATGAAAAAAAAAAAAAAACATTAAAAGCTAGGAATATCCAGAGCAAACTGCGATGCAGACTTGGGGTTCTAGAGCATTAGTTTGTTGCCTGTACAAATATGACTGTATGTTTGTGACATGTGGAAATCATGCAAAACTTATATCGACGTGATGCACAGATGTGTTTAGACCCAGATGTGTTCGTATTAAATACAGATATGAGTCACTTTCAGCTACGAATGTGAACCTTCAAGATTGGCGAATGAAGCCAGATCATGTTCATTCCTGAAATAAGTTCCCAAAAGACGTGTTAAGAAGAAAAAAAGCAGGCTGTGGAGTCACTACTCACTTTGAGGGAGTCGAAGCAGGCGATGACTCTCCCGTTCTCCACCTGGCAGCTTTTGGCCGGATGGGCGAACTTACATTCAGAGTCGGGTCGGGAACAGGTGCCTCGCTGGAACTCGCGACACACCTCCAACGTCAGCCATTTCGTGTCCCGGATGGGCGTCACATTAACTGCCATTTTGGCTTAAAAGCAAAAAAATATATATAAATAAAAAATCCAGACGATATGACGGCGCTGATGCAGAGGAAGCGTTTTTTGTCCGGTTTGGTTTGTGCACTCGGAAAGTGAGACGAGATTTGGACGTGTTTTGGCTTTTCGTTTGTAGGCACTCAGAAATCAAAACTCAGAGGCCCATTGTCGTGACCTTTTCGATTTTTGAAGCCTCTATCTGTTGAGGCCTCTGTCTCTCGTTTCTTCACTCTGTATGTCTCTCGGTCACTCGGTCTCTCCTCAGCTGCACTGCCAGGCCAGACGGATGGTGAAACTCATTATTGATTACGTGTGGTTGCGGGGAAAGAGGGGGAGAGAGTTGGCGGTGTGGAAAGAGGCAGTAGCAGTCACCTCTCGCCCACACTCACTCACTCACTCACTCACTCACTCTCTCACACACACTCACACACACATACGTACACACACATGCGCACACACATGCACACGCACACTGCCTGGATCCGTCCTTATGACACAGACTCGAGAAGCAACATGGGGGCACACGGCAGGGGGGCGGAGGGTGTTGCTGTGGCGACCAGGTGCGTAGCAGAGGCCGTTCTTGTCCAGGACTGCGGACGTCACTTGGCACTGAAGCGGGTGGCGGGTGGCAGAAGCGGGAAAAAGGGGGCAGGGGAGGGGGGTGTTGCCCTTTCAAGCAGTCCAAGCAGCAGCGGATGTCAAAGGCACGTCTGTCAGTAGCAACCTGCGGGGGAGAGGAGAGAGTTAACGCTTAGCTCTAACACACACACACACTCACACACACACACAAACACACACACAATCAACAGCCTCGGCTCTGAAGTGGAAAAATCAAATGGAGCAGCGTGTCTCTTACAGCGAGTGTTGAGTTTGTTAAAAAGCAGAACAAGAGTGGCAGAGCGAGAGCAGACATGGGTCAGAGTGCCAATGTTACTCTCATAGGCGTCTGCTCATTGACGAAGGGTGAAACATTTAGAATTTCAGTACACTGTATACAAACAAGTACAGACATATTCGAGTTCAAAGCGAGAGGGGAAGTGAGACGAATAGATGCAGAGTGAAGGAAAAGGCGGCGTCTTACGGTTTAGCAAAGAGAGAACGAGAGATTGAAGCAGGAACGGAAAGATAGAGAACATTTTAGGGTAATGGTGAGACAGACAGAAAGGATGCCCTATTGTATATGATCGATATTGACTGTCCATGTGCTAGGAGCTCTATAGCTCACCTAAAGACAGCACAGGTATAACCTTACGTCCTTTAAATGTCATCACTTTTACAGTACATCCATCCATCCATTCATCCATCCATCCAGTTTCCATACCGCTTACTCTACACAGGGGGAACCTGGAGCCTATCCCAGGGAACTCACCAGGCTCCTACAGGTCATTTTATATCAAGTAAAGCAAAAGCAACATTATCTTTTCAGGGCCGTGTGATTTAGACAGGACAAAATTCCCAAAGAGACACCCACAATA